>OX411551.1:19884910-20484910 GCA_948146395.1 Fragum whitleyi | reverse complement strand
CTTGACTTTACAGACATATCACCGGAAAGTTGATAGTGTTTCTTTCTCTCATTAGACCGATTGGTCTGTGGAAAAACAGCTATGATAAATCTTTGACCATGCGTGCAAGGAAAATGGTACTTTTGATTTAGCCAAGACAAACTCTCCGGACTTAAGGGCATCCCATGAGTCAGGGTCTTCTTTTTCAGGGGTATTCATTTGCGCCAAATGACAGGCATAAGTCGCGCATAATTAAGAAGGTCTTGAGCAAAGAAATATTTTATGATATTTTCTAATGCTGTAAGGTATCCTTCCTAGTCTGCCTATATACCTGCACTATTGAAACACAGGTGATTGTCGATCTGTTCTGAATACTTTAAAAGGAACTGTGCCTGTTCACCAGTACCAACAGCTTCGGTTGGTTTTACATTTTCATTCTACCAAGCTGACACGTTTCCAAAAGCATTATCCCTATTCTGATCGCGGTCATGCAAATACTGTTGGTCAAATAACGGTGTGTCTTATTTACGTTTATTTATCGACGCTGCCGTAGCACATGCCCAAATGAGCGACGCCCGCAGAACACGGTTAGTTGTTACGGGGGAAAGTGCAAGCCATGATAACAACTTACCGTCTTCTGTGGGCGTCGTTCATATGGGCATGTGCTACGGTAGAGACAATAAATGGACGGAAATACACATATTTAGGGAAATAACAGAGAGAAGAAATGCAAGGTACTTTAATCATCATCCGGGTTTTTTTTCTCGTACTTTTAGTATAGTACATGTTTCAGCAAAAAGCCATCATGAACAACAATCGAAAGAAAATGCAAACGTTTTACTGATTTTTTGGTAATTTTATTTGTCTTAATAATTGTCCATGGATATTTGAATACTTTAAGATTATTTTTTTCTCTTTCTTTTGGGGTGGGGGATGGGGGGGCATTATAAACGCTCAATTTTGCTGGAAAAAAAGTAAAAAAGATTATACAATTCTTTAAAGGATCTGTACCCGGAAATCATCTGCAATCGTTGCCTATTGCAACTTCTTGACGCTGAACTTGTAGCCCGCTATGGGGTTCAGGTTGACAAGATGTTTTATACCGTTTTCAAATTTCTATTTATTTTCTTTTAAATTTAAAGACAGGTTGTTCTGTCATAAAGCGGTGCAGCTTTAGACGACGTGCAGAATTACCCGACGTGGGTATACACTTTTCATGAATATTCATTGAGTCAACGTTTCGCTAGAGTATTGTCCAAGGCGGATAAATGAATAGACAGTTACGAAAAAATTGATGCGTGGGCTCCTCGGATACCCTGTCAAGCATTTTGGAAGAACACTTATTGTTCATGAGTATTTTTCTTCTAATTTAAATTCTCAATTTGCCATATATCCTGGTGTACCATATTTCCGTGAATATTAATTAGAACTGTCACAATATTAAAATCAGAGACCTTGTTCCAAACTTGTCAATTTTAAAACATCATTCCATTGTTGAAGCAGCCTGAAAATCTAAGGTGAAATAATCCTTTTTTAACAAAGTAATTTGAATATTCATAAGACACCTATTAAAACCCTAAGTACTCATATTTCCGTGAATCCTAAATTAATTAGTCCCTTAAACACTACTGGAGTTATGTATAGCCTCAAAATTTTAGTCATAAGTCTCATAATCATTGCCATTGGGATATAGAAATAACAGATGCAGTGGGTCTTAATTTTAAGATTTACAGTTGCCTAACACAACACATGTACTAAATATTTTATTTTCACAGATGTTCATTTTTCTAGATCTTGCATTAAATATAGTGAAAACTTTACAGGATTAATAGTAAGTAACTCGTATTGACAATTCACGGAAATATGGTCACTCACGGAAATAAGGTACAACAGGACTATGAATCTATGATAATGATTATTGATATCGGTATAACAGCTACTACATCTACTGTTGCAACTACATTTTACTTATACTTTTACTACTACTACTACTACAATTAATTGTAACGAAAGATTCATGATGTTATAACAGTTTTATGCGATTGACGGAAACGTAAGATAACCGTTATTACAACTTTAAAAGTCCCAGTCTAAATTTATTCGATTCATTAGAACATATTCTTTGTATGAAGAGTAATTTAAAATCAAACTTGTCAAAACAATAAAATGGCGAATGGCAGGGTTAATTTCATGCATTTCTTTTCACGGGACAAAGTTAATGTAAGTGCAAGAAAATAAAATAACAACGATTTCATGATGAACAGACATTTTTTTGGTGTTGTGTACTCTATTTTCCTCTAAAATCCCCCTTGATATTGTTGTACCAATTCTTACCAGTGTTCTGTTGGACTTTGTACCATCAGGAAGATAAAGGGTTTCAGGAAGTTGAATCTGAATGATGTAAATTGACTGAACATTTTATCAGGGGTGTGGAATTCCCATGCCCGACTTGTCCGACACGGGTTTTGTACTTGAGGATAAGTAAATTTTTCTAAGCCACTTGTCATGACACCAAGCTCTACCGACAAATTTTATCTGAAGACGACTGCCAGGTATTGCAGAACGACCTAAACGCACTTTCAGCTTGGTCTAAATTATGGCTTTTGAACTTTAATGCTTCTAAGTGTGTGGTTATGAAGATTAGAGCATCCATCAATTTCATATACTCTCTGAGTGGTTCCAACCTGCAAGAAGTTACTGAACAAAAAGATCTCAGTGTCATCATTTCTAATGACCTTTTGCCTAGAAAGCACATTCTTGATATTACCAAAAAAGCCAACCAAAGAATTGGAATGATCAAACGCTGCTTTACCAATATTACCCTAAGAAAGATATCAACACTTTTTACGACAACAATTAGGCCACTACTAGAGTACGCCTCGGTAGTTTGGAAACCTCACTTAAAGAAAGACATAGATTTACTTCAAAAGGTGCAAGATCGTTGTCTAGCCTTATGTCCTTTTCCACATGTTTTGGAGTCTTTGGAGGACAGAAGAAACAAAGTCGACCTAGCAGAAGCTTACAAGATACTCCATCATGAATATAGATGTGATCCTGAAACTTTCTTCTGTTTGCCAAATCGTGAACTAAGAGGTCATTCGTTGAAACTCCATAAGGTTAGCGCGCGTACTGATGTGAGAAAATTTTTCTTCTCCCAACGCATAATTAATCCGTGGAATTCCTTGGACAATAAAGTAGTTGGTGCACCAAGTGGCAATTCTTTTAAGAGAAGACTGAGAGTCACGCCAAATGGACAAAGTGACTAAAGACCCAAGTAACCAAGTAACCAAAGGACAAGTAAATACCAGGGCAAATCTTGGAATGTTACCTAAAAGAATTAAGAGAGAAATCATCCTAATGTTCATATCATAGGGTGGAAAACATTGTTTTTAATGAAGAAAATGCTGGATTCCAGCATTTTCTTCATCAAAAGACAATGGGTTTTTTTTTCAATTTTTTCTATTCACTCTTTAGCGGACAAGCTCATATTGATCCTGGACGAGTAGAAAATCCGCTTTTACTTGTCCAGGGACAATTGGAGAAAACTCGTATTTCCACACCCCTGATTTAATGAGGCTTGTTCTAGCATTTTGATTTTGTAGAGTAGTTGACATCTTTTGTAAAAGAAATGGTGTAAAACTAAACGGGGTGTAAAAAAATCAAAAGTAAGTACAGCTTTCGCTAGCATCGAGTACAATTTTACGGCCCAAATTTTACAACTTTTCGATGTATATGAAGACTGGACATTTACTTTGGATGACAATTGCCAGGTTGATACTATTTATTTTGATATTGTCAAAGCTTTTGATTTGGTGCCACACAAACGATTTCAAGCAAAACTACAGGCTTAGGGTATATCCAGTAACCTGTTGAGTTGTGCCACAGGGCTCAATACTCGGTGGAGTGCTTTTTGTTTTGTTCATTAATGACATGCCTGATTGTGTTAGTAGTACTTATAACCTTTTTGCGCTTAATTAAAATTAACTCTTAAAAATCAAAGAACTTCTGGGGAAAGTGTATGCAAATTGTTTCTAAAAAGAGACTGCAAGATATCATGTTCTTTTATCAGACAGGTAATATCAGATCATTGCATGATAAAAAGGCAATAGTGTCGATTGTTGCATTGAGCCTGATACATGCAAACAAATTGGTGTCCTTTTTCTCCTATGGTATGACAGAATGAGGTTAATAAATAGATCATATCACAGAGGGGATTGCATAGTTTTCTGACAAAGTTTTGTTGATATTTTCAGACTTTTAGACCAAAGAAGAAGTTTGACCCAGGTACCTTGAAGTTCAACCTTCACAAGCAGGCAAATGCATCACTGAATTCTGGTATAGATTTAAAACAAGTGGTAAAACTGCCGGCAAATGAAGACCAAAATGATTGGATAGCTGTCCATGGTAAGGTTCAAGACATTTTAAACAAAGATATACATAGAGGGGGTATTTTGGATTTCACTTGTCCTTCCTCAAACCATATCCTGTGGGTACTCGAGACATTGAAATTGTCTAGACGAGACAATTCAAATGAGTACCCACATCACAGGGCTTCATTGAGAAATAAAGATTTAAGACTGGAGTTACCCCCTCTTATCTGTTAAAGAATATTGTTTGATTCAATCTACCTTCATTTTCATGTCTACATACATGTATACTGCAACTCCATTATAACACTATGAGCGTGGTAAAAAAAATTAGCCCTTGTCATGCAGGCCCTGGAATATTCCTGCTTTGGCAGGAGTTGTCTATGGACAAAAATCAGCCTGCACATATGTGCAATCAGATCTTAGTCTACACCATCTAGTTTTCCTTATCAAACCAGAAAGTTTAAAAGTTGTTTTTTTCAAAATCAATATTGGCTCTCAAAACATTCGGTACTTTCTGCACTTTGAATTTAATGTAGTTTTGCCAATTCAGCATGAGTAAAACTATTGAGCCTGTGTGTGAGGTTTCCGACAATTTCAAATATGCACAAAGCAAAGACTGACGAACCTGTGCATCTGCACGGTCTGACCAGTCTTCATTTTGTGTTAAGTAGATAGATATTTATCTATCGACAATCAGGTAATTATATATTTACAATTGTGGCTGTCTATGCTGCTCAATGTTTACACCTCACAAACATTTCAAATTGTTTGAAATATCATGCACAGGCTAAATTCATTTTGATAATCTAAAACCTACTATACTGTTACCTGTTTTATGTGTTTTGAAATATTATGAGACTATTTTGATCAGATCCCACAACATGGGGTTTGGTGTATAAAATTAATTAATGAAATTTTAATTATGGAAATAGAAATGAACTTTTCTTGTATAGTCATAACACTGCATTTATTTGATTACCACTGCAAATGTTACAAGCAATTTCTTCTTTTTCCACAATACTATTTCTTGTATAAATACACAGGGACATAAGTCAAAGGTTCTTTAAAAAAAAGGGTTAAACTATCCTTGAATGTTCATCATTTTCAAACATTATTAGTGATGGTATGTTTTTGAGGTTGATAACATGTGTCATCCAAATTTTTCCAATCTGTTTGAAGATAACAAAAGCATCTGTGTTTTGATCTTTCTTGTTTAATGATAAAGCCCCTTCAAATTTGTATGATATGAGTTAAGTATTGTTCAATTTTGGTACCCTGCATTACTTGTCAAGGGTGTGGAGATACACCAGGGCTTGTGTTAGAGTTTGATATTGGAGAGTCATTGACTCCTCACCCTAGAAATTCTGTGGGTCAAATCTAGAATTAGAGGGGTTAAAACGATAGAAAAAGTAAATCATAAGTAGAATTTTGCATATTTCAGAATCACTTTAATTGTTTCTTGTAGTGCTATGAAACAAGTAATTGATTTGTAGAATTTAAGATAGTAAATTGTGAAAATCTAAGGTATAAAAACCATGTTTTGACCCCTAGAGATTCCTGTCAAGGGTGTCAAAATGACCCCCTTGTGAGAAATTTCTGGGGGTCAAATTAAGATATTTAAATATTTTTAGGGGTCAAAACCCTGGTTTAAGGGTCAAACACGAGCCCTGTACACACTTTCTCAACTTGTTCCTGGACTAGTAAAACATGATTTTCTACTTGTCCAGGATCAACATGAACTTGTCCAAAAAGAAAGAGAACGGATAAATAAAAGAAAGTATTGTTGTAAGGGAATAAAAAGCTGGAACCCAGCATTTCTTCATTAAAAACAACATTTTGTACCTTGTGATACAAACATTTGGCTAATTAATCTCTTACCCCAATGTCAGTGTATTACATGAACATATATTTTGTATTTCAGTTGTTGACTTTTTCAACAGAATTAATCTACTCTATCAGTGATTCATTTTGCTGCACATCCTGCATTAAAGATGCACATATTTCACAAAGGACTCATATTTTACTAATATGTCAGTCCCTGGGATGCAATTTTTAAGCAATATTTATTGTTAATAATCTTTCATATTGAAGTGTGCAAATGACAAACAAACCAGCCAAACAGTTTATTTAAGCACCTGTGATATAAAATTCAAAATGAATCACTGCTCTATGGTACCATATAAAATATTGTATAGTTCAAACTTGTCCTACAATGTCAGTGTATAACATGTACCGGTATGTATATTTTGAATTTCAGTGGTTGATTTTTTCAACAGAATTAATCTGGTTTATGGTACTATATGTGAATACTGTACAGATCAAATATGTCTCATAATGTAAGTGTATAAAATGAATGTATATTTTGTATTTCAGTGGTTGACTTTTTCAACAGAATCAATCTACTCTATGGTACAATATGTGAATATTGTACAGATCAAACATGTCCTACAATGTCAGGAGGTCCAAAGTAAGTATTTACGCAAAAAATTATGCATCTTTATAGTGCTCATGCTGATGTTTGAAATTAGGGAGTCATTGACTCCTTTTTGGGGGGTCAAAACTGATTTTAAAAGGGTCAAAACAACAGAAAAAGATTATTTTGTGAGTATATCTATGCTTTGTCAAATGACCTTCTCTTGTCAAGATAAGAAGTAATTGATTTATAAAATTCTAAATAGTATGTAAGATACTTCATTAATATTTTAGTCATAATACCAAGTTTTTTCCCTCAGAAATTTCTAACAAGGGGGTCAAAATGACTCTCTTAACTACAAAATTGAACTTATGATTAGCTCTTTTTGCTGTTTTGACCCCTTTAAAATCAGTTTTGACCCCCAGAATTTCATGGAAAAAGATTCAATCACTAACACAAGCCCTGGTAAGCGATATATGACAATCCTGGTCCTCTTGTGATTTATTTCCTGTCAATAATGGAACAGGTCCCGTGTTTGACCCTTAAACAGGGTTTTGACTCCTAAACATCCCATTTTGACCCTCAAAAATTCCTGCAGAGTGTCATTTTTACCCACTGAATTTCTACTTGTGCAACCTTTACAATATAAAAGATTATAATGATCAATTGTTTTCTTCATGTTTTAACAAAATATCTATATGAAGGACATAACATAAACAATACAATGAGTCTACACTTTAATGTTTATGTTATTTCAGTTATGTATATTACTTTAAAGACCGATAAGTTTTCATGTTTTGCTCTTTTTTTTTTTGACCCCTAAAAATAGTTATGACTCCAGAATTTTATGGTCAAGGGGTCAATGACTCCCAAATTTATGAAGCTAACACAAGCCCTGATGGAACCCATGGAATAGAAAGATTGCAAGATGCATCTTAGATTTAAATCATAGATGGCAACATTAAAACTCTAAGCATGACAAAGTCTGGTTAAATGATCTAGTGAACCAAGGTTTTTTTCCTACGAAAGTGGGGCTGGAAATCTGGAACTTTTCCCTAATTTACGTTTACTATCAAAGAGCTTCAATTACCAGCCTAAAAACTCCTTCTAAAATCACTTTTTAAAATTTTGATTGATATACTTTCAAGCTTTTTCTACAGTTAAGTAACACTATTGTACACAACTTGAGATTTAACCTGTATGAGTCCATTCAATTTTTTTTCCCCGATAAGGGCCCCAAGCCCCCTTCCCAATGAATAAAAAGAACCCCAGTGAATATAATACTCTTTCGAACCTGTAAAAGAATATATGCTAAGGTGAAATTGCTTGTATTGAAGCCTAAGTTTTATCCTGTAGTTTTTGATATATACAAAAAGTCCACAAAACTGCCTGAACCCCAGTATATCACACTAATAATTGAAAGGGTAGAGCGCTTCTACTAGTGGTCCCCTTTAAGAGACTGTGTAATCTAATTTTGAATTTCATCATTAAAGTAAGAAAAATTATTTCAGATATGAATACCAGTGGTGTGATGGTGATATGTACAAAAAGCCCACCAGACTGCCAGCCCCACAGTATATCACATTATTAATGGAGTGGGTAGAGGCACAGATCAATAATGAAAACATCTTTCCTGTCAAAGTGGGTAAGTATATGTTAAGGAGTTGAAGGAATTAAGGAGTTGCCACAATGGCTCTGATCAATTCTGGTACAAAGAGGTCCAAAGCATAGGTTGACACCTCTGATCCGAGGCCTGGGATATTTACAAAGTACTGGCAGTACCTTACAATTACAGGTCCTTTAGGCATATTATTCTCTACAGAATTCATGTATTACATGTATAACATTTGCACTTAATCATCATAAGTTATTTTTCTGGTAAAAACTTTGTGATAAAAGAAGAAATTGATTGTAATTCGATGCTTTTAGCTCACCTCAGGGCAAAGTGCTCAGGTTGAGCTATTGTGGTCTCTCACCGTCTGTCAGTCTGACATCTGTCTGTCAATAATTTCTTTAAACATCTCCTCCTAAACCACTGGACCAATCAATCAATGAAGCTCTAAAGTTGTTAAAAGAATTTAAGAAGAAGAGAAGAATGTACGTAGGATCAGTAGAAGTTAAAATTAACTGATAGCTTGTTTTGAAAATCAAACTAAATAGATTGTATGATATTTATATTCTAGGTGTGCCATTATTATTTTTATCCCCCGCCATTTTCGGCGAAGGGGATATAGTAATGCTCTCCGTCCGTCATTCTGTCATTCCGTCCTTCCGTCACTAAACTTGTCCGGAGCATATCTCCTAAAGTATAATAGCTATCAACTTGAAACTTTATGGGTGGATAGATCTCATGGAGGAGAAGTGCAGTGCACAAGAACTACAACTCTCGCTTGCATAATTTTGGAGTTATTAGCCCCCACCGGTTACCGGTTGGGGGACTATAGGTTTGCTCGATTCCGTCTGTCCGTCCGTCTGTCCACCTGTCCGTCACACTTTTGTCCGGGCTATATCTTCTAAACCATATGTGCTAGCAACTTTAAACTTGGTACACTTATAGATCTCATTGAGGAGAAGTGTCATGTTCAAGAACCGTTACTCAACGTTGGCGCTGTCAGTCGCCATTGTCGCCAAATTGCGATAAAAATTTAAAAGTGGCCCAAGAATTTTTCATTTGGCGAAAATGCCTGGCGCCATCAAAAATCAAGTGGTTCCAAAAATTATCAAATGGCCCCAACTCAATACACGATAAGCAAATATCAATAACAATATACATAACCAGACTGCCCTAAGGGAATAAACTCGCTAATCAATCTAGTAGCCTACATGCGGCACGCGTCATTCACGGGGTCTGATTATCGTTTTTTTAAGTCGCTTGCGCTCGCGCTGCGACTTATTGTGGCCGTACGAAGTTTTCTGGACAGGTCATCCAAGGTCAAAGACAGACCTCTTAACGTCTTCAGTATTTCTGTTTTGAGACAAAGTAGACCTCTGATTTCTTGTCCGCACTTTACGGTAATAAACATAACGAAATAATGCCACATTTTGTGATCGCATGAAAGTTGTAGAAGAAATATACATCATATTTCTTAAACGCCATATGAGGCAGAGAAAGAATTTCAAAAACAAACAAAAAACACCGTAACCAAACCTGTTTTTTCGTAAACCATTGAAAAGATAGTGCACTACGCGCAGTAATACAGACGCGTTTCAGAAAAAGAATAACATCGGTTTTCAACGAAAACTCGTAACCACAATTTGTTTTTATATACTCGGGAACGACAGTAGTGTCGTCTGAGACGACAACTTTTCTCAGCGGACGACAAAAATCCTATCAAAGGATTCCACCGGACCACAAGTTTTACTAAGGCACGCGTGTCAACTTATGACCTCTCGGCTGTGTATAACATGTATTTGATTGTTTACGTAAGTTAGGCTAACTGTCGCATGAAAAATCGATAATAGCCATATCTGAAGTCCGATAGATGGGTGCGGTAGGCGTGGCGTTAATTGACGCCAACAGCCAATCGTAATCGGTTATTCGTAGACCTTGTAGGCGGAGCCTGACTATCAATGAATTGAATCTAGACTCTGCCCAACAATGTGTTTTGGCGATTGTTAGGCATAAACGAAACACTTGAACTATTAATATACTGATCGAAGCAGTTGATTCACTAATTATATACCGGTAATTGAATTCGAGCAGGACCCCAATTTAGACGAAGACAATCGTAAGACAACATAATTGACCCAATTTGTTCGTAACAAGTAAATGATTAGTCCGTGTCCTTCGAACTGTCCCGAATCTCTTTTACCTTTTTAGCTCACCTGAGCACGAAGTGCTCATGTGAGCTATTGTGATCACCTTTCCTCCGGCGTCCGTCCGTCGGTCGTCGGTCGTCGGTCGTCGTCCGGCGTCCGTCAACAATTTCTTTAAACGACATCTCCTCCTAAAGTACTAGGCCAATTAACACCAAATTTTACAGAAATGTTGCTTAGGTGGTCCCCTTCAAAAATAGCTAAAAGAATTGAAATCCATGAAAAACTCTGGTTGCTATGGCAACAAAAGGTGAAATTTTAAGAAAATCTTTAAAATTGTTCTTCTTCTCAACCAGTAGTCCTACAGACTCAAAACTTGGCATGGATGATCAGTTCATAGACCTGAATAAAAATAGCTAAAATCATATCTTTTGGGCCACCAGGTGCGGAGCACCAGGGGGGAGGGGGTAGTACTCTGGGTAAATTTTGTAATCTTTAAGCCTCTTCTTCTTCGGAACCAGGTGCCCTACAGACTTGAAAATTGTCATGGATGATCAGCTCATAGACCTTAATAAAAATAGCTAAAATCATATCTTTTGGACTGCCAGGTGCGGAGCACCAGGGGGGAGGGGGTAGTACTTTTGTGAAAATTTTGTAATCTTTAACCTTCTTCTTCTTTTTAACCAGGAGCCTGACAGATTTGAATATTGGCATGGATGATCAGCATATGGACCTTTATATAAAAAGCTAAATTCATGACTGTAGATTCACCAGGTGCGGAGCACCAGGGGGGAGAGGGTAGTACTTTTGTGAAAATTTTGTAATCTTTAACCTTCTTCTTCTTCTGAACCACAAGCCCTACAGACTTGAAAATTGGCATGGAGGATCAGCTCATAGACCTTAATAAAAATAGCTAAAATCATGACTGAAATGCCACCAGGTGCAGAGGACCAGGGGGGAGGGGATAGTACTTTTGTGAAAATTTTGTAACTTTAACCTTCATCTTTTAATGAACCAGGAGCCCTACAGACTTCAATATTGGCATGGATGATAAGCATATGAATCTTAAATAAAATAGCTAAAATCATGAATGTAGGGCCACCAGATGCGGAGCATTAGGAGGGAGGGGATAGTATTTTGGATCAAAATTGAAATCTTTAACCTTATTCTTCTCCTGGAGCAGGAACCATACAGACTTGAAAATTGTCATGGGTGATCAATATATTGACATTAATTAAAATAGCTAAAATCATGACTGTAGGGTCACCAGGTGCTGAGTGTCTTGGGGAGGGGGTAGTACTTTGGATCATTTTTGAAATCTTTAAACTTCTTCTAATGAACCAGGAGTCCTACAGACTTAAAAATTGGTATGGATGATCAGCATATGGACATTAATTGAATTAGCTAAATTCATGACTGTAGATTCACCAGGTGCAGAGCATCTTGGGGAAGGGGGGTACTTTGTTGAGAATTTTTAGTTCCTACAGCCTTTATATTTGACATGGATTGATCAACTCATTAAAGAAAACTTTAAAAGTCTCAGACTCAGCCTATATATCTGGCATAGATTAGCTGATCACAGACCTTATATGAAAAAAGCTTAAATAAATAATGACCAGGGGAGGAGCAGAGGGGGGGGGAGGATTATTTCAAATGTTATCTGATTGAATAAGTGAAAATCTCTTTTTCTGTGGTTGCATGGACATACCTAGGTAATGAAGCTTTTTTCTCAGGTGAGCGACCCAGGGCCAACGGCCCTCTTGTTTAAAATCGGCATTTTGACTTAAAACAATTATTAAACTAAAGAAATGTTCTGAAAAAAACACGAAACGAAATACCACTACCGGTGAATCTCTGAAACGCTGTGCATGTGCTTAATTCCGTCGGATACCGTATTTCGAAAATGGAAAGCTCCGGATCAGCCTACTGATCAGACACATGTTGAAATGAAAAAAAATGTACACAAATCAAGAGACAAGTAGTTCGGAAAGTTTAAATATTTCAATCTAAGAAAAAAAAAAAAAAAAGAAAAAGAGAGAGATAACCAATGCAGTTCAAACATACAATCTTTTGTAATGAAAATGAATTCTGAATTTTTTCTCTATTGGCAACATCTGCAAAGAGAATCATCGAATTGACTTATATGTTGAGATTTTTTTTAAAGTCTAAGTAAATACAATAAACTTTTTTGACCTCTTTTTAACTTCTGGCAAAAAGAAGATATGACTGTTTCAAAGACTTGCTTCTGTATTGGTTTTATATGGTTTTAAACTGAACCGGGAAAAGTTGTCATCTACTGAGCCCATCTCCAAAAATGAATAAAAAACATGTAAAAAGCATTGGGATAAAAGAAGAAAATGTTTTTTACAAGCAATTCATTCTTTTCAATCAATGTTTTCCTTAAGATAACCATTCTGGTGACTAAAACATTGGATTGTGTAGTAAAAGGTTAATAAATTGTTGTTTCAATATCATAGTTTTGCATGGTACAAAATCAACCCTCATAATGATGGAATCTAACTTTTTTGTGTTGGATCCAACTTTTTCTGAAGTTGGATTCCTGGAATGCTACTTTCAAACCCCTAGTGAGAGCCCTGGAAAGCATTGAAAAAATAGTTCGCGCATGCGCAGTAATTCAGACACGCTCTCATATAGATCCAGTCGCCATTTTCTCATCGGTTGTTATTCGCTTCTTTTTGACAGAAACTCTGATTTAGGACCAAATAAAATTAGATATTCTTAAAAATTTATCTATCAACCTTTCTAGTCAATCGATAAAGAAGCATTATTCTCGAAAGAAGAATTTGATTCTATGGAATATTTCCCAGATATGAACAAATTTTCCACAAAATACTCCACCCACCAATGTTAAAATCGATCAAAGTCAAAATAAGGAGATATGGTGAAACTTGTGTATTTTTTTTTTAAATACTTGAACCAGAATAGTGGTAATATTTTCATCTTTTTCACTTCGAAAATTATTATTCTGTTCAATGAAAACCTATGATTGTATTCATCCCGTCTCAAAATGTCATTTGTGACAGAAAATAATAGGCATGTTAGAAGTTTTGACAAGTACGTTTTATTATACCCCAGCAAAACTTTTTGTAGCTCCACTAAAAGAATGTCACCCATATCGTGAACCTATGTAGAGGAATAGCAGGAGGCTCGGTTAGGGTATTGTGAAAGTACTGGTATGAAAAAAACTAGAATCCATGGTTTGGTGCTCCAGTCGCTTCGGTATGACCATAGCACGCTGTAGTTGAAAACGGCGTAAAACCCCAATAAACCATAACCCCGCAAAACGATCGTCAGTGTTCTCCCCAGCCCAATAAGCTGTATCAGCCCCACTACAGCTTCATCTAAAACAGTGTTATGCCCCTACAGCTTTAAAACTACCCCACCGCTTAATTTCTTCAAAATGGTCATCAAATAGAGAAATTTTAGTTATGTCAAAAACTGATGAAATAAGGCAAAACTGATGAATTAAGGCATTTTGAACAATAAACATGAGCAATTCTTTTTATTCTTTATTCTTTTTATTCTTTTCCCAAATGTTTTTATTCACATAATCACAATTACTTGCATAAACACTGTATTATAAGCTTCCAACGATACTGCCACTACAGCTTCCAATTATTCTTAGGAGAACCCTGATCGTTTTAGGGGTTATACTGGCATCAGCCTGTCTGTCCGTCCATGTACTAATCTTGTCTTGCACATAGCTCAAATATTGATAAAGGTACATGTATAATTGTGACCCATCACACTAAAAGGGACCTTATGGCATGTGTGAAAAATATTGACCCTAGTCAGTCTGTACTGTCCGCGCAGCCAGACTAGGGCCAACGCTTTTCACTTTTATGTAATTTTCAAAATCTTGGGTATTTACCCTATCTTACTCTGTATTCACTTTTCGCATACGGGATCAGGTTAACCTGCGCTGGGTCTGACAAGTTTGTCAAATTTTGGATTTTTGGAGTTCTGATAAGGTCCCATTTAGCGTGACAGGTCACAATTTTGAAAATTCAAAGGTGCATAGAATTTATTGTGGAGAGGTTCAATAGATCTAATTTTTAAGAGACAAACATCTCTTGTTATATACAATTCAATATTAATTTCATTTCCTTCAATACTTTTTAAAACATTCTCTGATAGGGTCATAAAAAGCAAGTCTTGTTTAACTAATACATCTGTTGAAGCGACTTTCGGGCCCTTCAGGGCTTTGATTATTGACAGCTGGATTCATTCACATTTACCTATAGGCTTCAAACACGGTAGGCGGGTCTAGTATCTGACCTCATTACACAGGGCTCTCGGAAACGACAGTAGTGTCGTCTGAGACGACAACTTTTCTTAGCGGACGACAAAAAATCCTATCAAAGGATTCCACCGGAATAGGTTTTTCTAAGGCAGGCGTCCCGACTAATAACCTATCGGGTGTGTATAACATGTATTTGATTGTTTAAGTAAGTTAACTGTCGCGTGAAAAATCGATAATAGCCATATCTGAAGTCCGATAGACGGGTGCGGTAGGCGTGGCGTTAATTGACGCCAACAGCCAATCGTAATCGGTTATTCGTAGACCTTGTAGGCGGAGCTTGATTATCAATGAATGGAATCTAGACTCTGCCCGGCAATGTGTTTTCGCGAAACATGTGAACCATTAATATATTGATCGAAGCAGTTGATTCACTAATTATATACCGGTAATTGAATTCGAGCAGGGCCCCAATTAAAAGAAGTCAATAGTAAGACAACATAATCGCCCCGATTTATTCGTAACAAGTAAATGATTAGTCAGTGTCCTTCGAACTGACCCGAATCTTTTTTACCTTTTGCAAAATCGGTAGTTAGAGTAAAAACAATTATTAAATTAAAGAAATGTTCCGGAAAAATACGGCATGAATTATCACTAGCGGTGAATCTCTGAAACGCCGTGCATGTGCTTAATTCCGTCGGATAACGTATTTCAAAAATGGAAAGCTCCGGATCAGCCCACTGATCAGACATGTGTTGAAGTCAAAAAAAAAAAGAAAAGAAAAAAAAAAATGAACACAAATTAAGAAACAGGTGTTTCGGAAAGTTTAATTATTTCAATAAAAAAAAGAAAATAAGAAAAAGAGATAACCAATGCAGTTCAAACATACAATCTTTTGTAATGAATATCAATTCTGAACTTTTTCTCTCAATTGACAACATCTGCAAAGAGAATCATTGCATAGACTATCGGTATATGTTGAGATTTTTATGCCCCCGATAGGGAGGCATCATAAATTTGACTTGTCCGTCCGTCCGTCTGTCCGTCTGTCCGTCCGTCCGTCATTCCGTCCAAAAACTTTAACATTGGCCATAACTTCTAAATCAAAGCGGTGTCGGGGGCATTGTCATCTTACAGTGACAGCTCTTGTTTTAAGTCTAAATAAATATAAAAACATTTTTTGACTTCTTTTTAACTTCTGTTAAAAAGAAGATATAACTGTTTCAAATACTTGCTTTGGTACTAGTCATTGGTTTAAACTGAACCGGGAAAAGTTTTGTCATCTACTGAGCTCATCTCCAAAAATGAAAAAGAAAATGTAAAAAGCATCGGGATAAAAGAAGAAAATGTTTTTAGGAAAAGAGTTGGGTGCAAAATGTCGAAAATTTTGTCTATTAGTACCGGCCCAGACACCCGAAATGTGGCCCCAATTTTCACCAGGTTGGCCCCAACTTTTTTCATTTGGCGAAAGTGATGGCCCCAACTTTTTGAGAGCCAGAGTGAACCCTGCGTTACTCTGCCACGCCCACTTTTTGAGTTATTGCCCTTTGTTGTTTTTAGCCTTTAATTCTTGTCTGGAACATATCTCCTAAACTATGTGTGCTAGCAACTTCAAACTTTGTACACTTAAAGATCTCATTTAGGACAAGTGTCATGTTCAAGAACCGTTACTCTGCCACGCCCAATTTTTGAGTTATTGCCCTTTGTTGTTTTTAGCCTTCCATTCTTGTCCGGATCATATCTCCTAAACTATAGTTGCTAGCAACTTCAAACTTTGTACACTTATAGATGTTATTGAGGACAAGTGTCATGTTCAAGAACTGTTATTCTGCCATGCCCACTTTTTGAGTTATTGCCCTTAGTTGTTTTTACCCTTACAATTTTGTCCGGATCATATCTCCTAAACCATAAATGCTAGCAACTTAAAACTTTGTACACTGATAGATCTTATCGAGGACAAGTGTCATGTACAAGAACTGTCACTCTGCCATGTCCACTTTCTCAGTTATTGCCCTTTGTTGTTTCTATCCTTAAATTTTTGTCCCGTACTTATCTCCTAAACTATAAGCCCTAGCAACTTCAAACTTTGTACACTGGTAGATCTCATTGAGAAGAAGATCCAGTAAGTAGGAGATATATTATAAGAAAAGATTTTTTGTTATCCGGTGGGGGACTCCTGTATTGCATCGCAATACGACATGCACTTGTTTCCCTTTGTTATTTTTAAGACTTAGATTTTGTCCGGAGCACATCTCCTAAAGTATTATAGCTATCAACTTGAAACTTTATGGGTGGATAGATCTTATGGAGGAGAAGTGCAGTGCACAAGAACTACAACTCTTGCTTGCATAATTTTGGAGTTATTGCCCTTTGTTATTTTTAAGACTTAGATTTTGTCCGGAGCACATCTCCTATAGTATAATAGCTATCAACTTGAAACTTTATGGGAGGATATATCTCATGGAGGAGAAGTACAGTGCACAAGAACTACAACTCTGGCTTGCATAATTTTGGAGTTATTGTCCTTTGTAATTTTTTAAGACTTAGATTTTGTCCGGAGCATATCTCCTAAAGTATAATTGCTATCAACTTGAAACTTTATGGGAGGATAGATCTCATGGAGGAGAAGTACAGTGCACAAGAACTACAACTCTTGCTTGCATAATTTTGGAGTTATTTCCCTTTGTTATTTCTAAGACTTAGATTTTGTTTGATGCATATCTCCTAAAGTATTAAAGCTATCAACTTGAAACTTTATGGGAGGATATATCTCATGGAAGAGAAGTGCAGTGCACAAGAACTATAACTCTGGCTTGTATAATTTTGGAGTTATTGCCCTTTGTTATTTTTAAGACTTAGATTTTGTCCGAAGCATATCTCCTAAAGTAATTTAGCTATCAACTTGAAACTTTATGGGTGGATAGATCTCATGGAAGAGGAGTGCAGTGCACAAGAAATATAACTCTGGCTTGCATAATTTTGGAGTTATTGCCCTTCGTTATTTTAAAGACTTAGATTTGTAGGGGCTTAATTTCTTAAAGTAGAACCCTTAATCTATTAGGCTTCAGTTTACTATCAAGCTTTCTCGGCGGGGGATGGCCATGTCCGACATGGCTCTTGTATATTCTAGGTGTGCCATTTCCAAAGAACTATTTACAGACGGTTAAAAAGATGTTGACCAGATTATTCAGAGTATTTGTTCATGTCTATATCCACCATTTTGACAAATTGGTCGCAATCGGTGCAGTAAGTAGCTGTCATACTCGGAATTTCGTCTTCCTTTGATAATATTTATGAAGAATACTTTTGTTTAACTGAGGTACAGGTAAGAGGGGGTATACCCAGTCTAAAATCTTTATCTCTCAATGAAACCCCAAGGTGTGGGTACTCATTGGAATTTCTCAATAAGGCAATTCCAATAAGTACCAACTACATAGGGTTTGTGCTATAATTATTGAAATACTTTGATCTAAATTCCAAGTTATCACCTCCATCTGTAACCCAGTCTAAGCTTAAACCTGTTTTGATACAAATTGGTTGTTAAGGTAGAGAATAAATGATGCTGAATTTTGAATTTTGGCAAACTTGGTGAAACTTTGAGTTATTAATATCCTACCTTACCATTAGAATTTCAAGTGGAAAAATGATGAAATGAATTTGTCATGACAATATCTAAAAACAGGAGTGGGGAATTCCCATGCCAGACTTATCTGATGCAGGCTTTTCCACTTGCGGGCAAGTACTTTTTTCTAGGCCACTTGTCCACTTATGAGAAAAAGTCATCCTATTGTTTGTATCAAAGGGAAGAAAACAGCATTTTCTTCATTCAAAAACAATCTTTTTCTCAATATTTATTAATTCATTTATTTGTGGGCAAGTTAATTTTGATCCTGGACAAGTAGGAAATTGACTTTTAGTTGTCCTTGGACAAGATGTATTTTCACACCCTAAAAAGAAAATGATCTGCAATCCCAAAGTGATATGACATTGTCCAAGGATTCCCAATATTTGACTAATAACCAAATTCAAACCTGACGCTATGGAATGCATAATGAGAAGAATATTGTCGAGTAATAAATTTTTTTTCTCCGTTACTTACATCCCATAGGCAATTTTTGTCTGATATGTTAAGTCTTGATTATTCAAAGAAGTACAAGCCTGCATTTAGGATGAAAATACATTATATTTGATAACAGATTGCAAATTATGCTCTGCTTTGCATTTGCACAAATGGCTTGTCATCCTGAACGCATGGCAGTTTATCGGAAATTTTAAAAACAAATATCATACTTGTTGAATTCAATTTTATGAGGTTAGAAAAGTATCAGTGAAACAGACATTCACATTTTAAAACTATTTTGTTTTTGTTTTTGCAGGAGGCCCATGTTAACACCTGTTACAAGCATTTTTATTATTTTGTACAAGAGTTTAGTCTAGTGGATAAGAAAGAGTTAGAGCCTTTGGTGAGTTAGTTTATCTTTAAGTGTGCTAGTTTAACCCCCTAAAACTATTTTTGAAGAATGCATAGGAACCAGCTTGTCAGTCTGTCTGTCTGTCTATCTGTTGGTCTGTCAGTCCATCTGTTGGTTTGCCTATCTGTAGCTATTTTGTGTCCACTCAATTTCTCAATAACTTATGGGCAGATTTCATTCAAATTTTACAGATGTGATCAGTATCAAGCAGATACTATTTGGTTACAGTCCTTTGAATTTTAACAGAATAATGACCCTTTGACGAAAGTGTCAGTTGTTCTGACTGCAATACTCTCATAGATGTAAAAAAATAGTTGTATGGACAAGTGCAGTTGGGAGTATTAGTCTGCTTTTTAGCTCACCTGAGCACGAAGTGCTCAAGGTGAGCTATTGGGATCGTAGAATGTCCGTCGTCCGTCGTCAGTCATGCGTCGTCCGTCGTGCGTCGTCCGTCGTCCGTCGTCCGTCGTCCACAATTTCTTTAAACATCTTCTCCTCCTAAACCAGTGGGCCAATCTTGATGAAACTTGGCAGGGATGTTCCTTGGGTCAAGCTCTACCAAAGTTGTTCAATTAAATGAAATCCACCCTTAACTTTCCCTTTACCCTTAACAAAAAGGGTGAAAAAATGAAAATCTTTAAAAATCTTCTTCCCTGAAACCAGAAGGCAGACAGCTTTCATATTTGGTATGTAGCATCATCTAGTGGCCCTCTACCAAGTTTGTTCATATCAAGACCCTGGGGTCATATTTGGGCTTTGACCGGGCCCAACCCTTTTTACATAGAATCAAAGAGCGAAAATCTTTAAAAATCTTCTTCTCTGAAACCAGATGGCAGACAGCTTTCATATTTTGTATATAGCATCACCTAGTGGGCCTCTACCAAGTTTGTTCATATCAAGACCCTTGGGTCATATTTGGGCTTTGCACGGGTGCATCCCTTTATCTCTTATGAGCACAAAGGGTAAAAAAACGAAAATCTTCAAAAATCTTCTTCTCTGAAACCAGAAGGCAGACAGCTTTCATATTTGGTATGTAGCATCATCTAGTGGACCTCTACCAAGTTTGTTCATATCAAGACCCTAGGATCATATTTGGGCTCCACTCGGGCGCAACCCTTTTTACATAGAATCAAAGAGCGAAAATCTTTTAAAATTCTTCTTTAATCCAAACCAGAGGACACACTGCCTTCATTTTTGGTATGTAGCATCATCTAGTGGGCCCCTACCAAGTTTGTTCATATCAAGACCCTTGAGTCATATTTGGGCTCCACCCGGGTGCATCCCTTTCAGCTCATCTGAGAACGATGGGTGAAAATAGGAAAACCTTCAAAAATCTTCTTCTCTGAAACTAGAAGGCAGACAGCTTTCATATTTAGTATGTAGCATCATCTTATGGACCTCTTTCAAGTTTGTTCATATCAAGACCCTGGGGTCACATTTGGGGTCCACCCGTGTGCATCCCTTTTCACATAGAATCAAAGAGCAAAAAGGCATATCTGTCTTGCTCTTCGCTGAAAACGTTCCATGGTATTGATCTTAGGCAATTATCTTCTTTTTGACATCTGCCTATCTAATTAATGTGATGTCCCAGGGGTCAAAGAGACTCAGGTGAGCGATCTAGGACCATCTTGTTAGCAAGTTTAGTTTTAATAAGAGTAACTGTATTATGGAAAAGGTCATTCTTTTTTAGCTCACCTGAGCACGAAGTGCTCAAGGGAGCTATTGTGATCGATCGTTGTCCGGCGTCCGTCTGTCCATCTGTCCGTCTGTCTGTCACGGCGTCAACTTTTTCTTTAAACGACATCTCCTCCTAAACTTATGTGTCAAAATCAACCAAACTTGGCAGAAATATTCCTTGGGTGGTCCGTTGTGAAAAATGCTCAAATGGAAAGGATCCATGCCATAACACGGGAAAAGGGGCCTTAATGACAAATTTCTTGTTTTCACTGTAGAAGCCACAAATACGGTCCAATCTTCATGAAACTTGGTCAGAATGTTTGTTAGGTCATGAGGATGAAGTCTATTGAAAATGGGAAGGATCTGTACCATTTCACATAAAAAGCCGCCTTAATGACAATTTTGTCAACAATATCTTTAAACAACATCTCCTCCTAAACTTATGGGTTAAAATCAACCAAACTTGGCAGAAATATTCCTTGGGTGGTCCCTTATGAAAATTGCTCAAATGGAAAGGATCCGTGCCATAACACGGGAAAAGGAGCCTTAATGACAAATTTCTTGTTTTCACTCTAGAAGCCACAAATACAGTCCAATCTTCATGAAACTTGGTCAGAATGTTTGTTAGGTCATGAGGAGGAAGTCTATTGAAAATGGGAAGGATCTGTGCCATTTCACAGAAAAAGCCGCCTTAATGACAATTTTGTCAACAATATCTTTAAACAACATCTCCTCCTAAACTTATGGGTTAAAATCAACCAAACTTGGCAGAAATATTCCTTGGGTGGTCCCTTATGAAAATTGCTCAAATGGAAAGGATCTGTGCCATATCACAGGAAAAGGGGTCTTAATGACAAATTTCTTGTTTTCACTCTAGAAGCCACAAATACGGTCCAATCTTCATGAAACTTGGTCAGAATGTTTGTTAGGTCATGAGGAGGAAGTCTATTGAAAATGGGAAGGATCCGTGCCATTTCACAGGAAAAGCTGCCTTAATGACAATTTTGTCAACAATATCTTTAAACGACATCTCCTCCTAAACTTATGGGTTAAAATCAACCAAACTTGGCAGAAATATTCCTTGAGTGGTCCCTTATGAAAATTGCTCAAATGGAAAGGATCCGTGCCATATCACAGGAAAAGGGATCTTAATGACAAATTTCTTGTTTTCACTCTAGAAGCCACAAATACAGTCCAATCTTCATGAAACTTGGTCAGAATGTTTGTTAGGTCATGAGGAGGAAGTCTATTGAAAATGGGAAGGATCTGTGCCATTTCACAGAAAAAGCCGCCTTAATGACAATTTTGTCAACAATATCTTTAAACAACATCTCCTCCTAAACTTATGGGTTAAAATCAACCAAACTTGGCAGAAATATTCCTTGGGTGGTCCCTTATGAAAATTGCTCAAATGGAAAGGATCTGTGCCATATCACAGGAAAAGGGGTCTTAATGACAAATTTCTTGTTTTCACTCTAGAAGCCACAAATGCGTTCCAATCTTCATGAAACTTGGTCAGAATGTTTGTTAGGTCATGAGGAGGAAGTCTATTGAAAATGGGAAGGATCCGTGCCATTTCACAGAAAAAGCCGCCTTAATGACAAGTTTGTCAACAATTTCTTTAACGACATCTCCTCCTAAACTTATGGGTTAAAATCAACCAAACTTGGCAGAAATATTCCTTGAGTGGTCCCTTATGAAAATTGCTCAAATGGAAAGGATCCGTGCCATATCACAGGAAAAGGGGCCTTAATGACAAATTTCTTGTTTTCACTCTAGAAGCCACAAATATGGTCCAATCTTCATGAAACTTGGTCAGAATGTTTGTAAGGTCATGAGGATGGAGTCTATTGAAAATGGGAAGGATCTGTGCCATTTCACAGAAAAAGCCGCCTTAATGACAATTTTGTCAACAATATCTTTAAACAACATCTCCTCCTTAACTTATGGGTTAAAATCAACCAAACTTGGCAGAAATATTCCTTGGGTGGTCCCTTATGAAAATTGCTCAAATGGAAAGGATCCGTGCCATATCACAGGAAAAGGGATCTTAATGACAAATTTCTTGTTTTCACTCTAGAAGCCACAAATACGGTCCAATCTTCATGAAACTTGGTCAGAATGTTTGTTAGGTCATGAGGAGGAAGTCTATTGAAAATGGGAAGGATCCGTGCCATTTCACAGAAAAAGCCGCCTTAATGACAATTTTGTCAACAATATCTTTAAACGACATCTCCTCCTAAACTTATGGGTTAAAATCAACCAAACTTGGCAGAAATATTCCTTGAGTGGTCCCTTATGAAAATTGCTCAAATGGAAAGGATCCGTGCCATATCACGAGAAAAGGGGCCTTAATGACAAATTTCTTGTTTACACTCTAGAAGCCACAAATATGGTCCAATCTTCATGAAACTTGGTCAGAATATTTGTAAAGTCATGAGGATGAAGTCTATTGAAAATGGGAAGGATCCATGCCATATCACGGAAAAAGGCGCCTTAATGACAATTTTGTCAACAATATCTTTAAATGACATCTCCTCCTAAACTTATGGGTCAAAATCAATCAAACTTGGCAGAAATATTCCTTGGGTTGTTCCTTATAAAAATTGCTCAAATGGAAAGGATCCGTGCCATATCACGGGAAAAGGGGCCTTAATGACAAATTTCTTGTTTTCACTCTAGAAGCCACAAATATGGTCCAATCTTCATGAAACTTGGTCAGATTTTTTGTTAGGTCATGAGGATAGAGTCTATTGAAAATGGGAAGGATCTGTGCCATATCACAGAAAAAGCCGCCTTAATGACAATTTTGTCAACAATATCTTTAAATGACATCTCCTCCTAAACTTATGGGTTAAAATCAACCAAACTTGGCAGAAATATTCCTTGGTTGGTCCCTTATGAAAATTGCTCAAATGGAAAGGATCTGTGCCATATCACGAGAAAAGGGGCCTTAATGACAAATTTCTTGTTTACACTCTAGAAGCCACAAATATGGTCCAATCTTCATGAAACTTGGTCAGAATATTTGTAAAGTAATGAGGATGAAGTCAATTGAAAATGGGAAGGATCCATGCCATATCACGGAAAAAGGCGCCTTAATGACAATTTTGTCAACAATATCTTTAAACAACATCTCCTCCTAAACTTATGGGTCAAAATCAATCAACCTTGGCAGAAATATTCCTTGGGTTGTTCCTTATAAAAATTGCTCAAATGGAAAGGATCCGTGCCATATCACGGGAAAAGGGGCCTTAATGACAAATTTCTTGTTTTCACTCTAGAAGCCACAAATATGGTCCAATCTTCATGAAACTTGGTCAGAATGTTTGTAAGGTCATGAGGATGGAGTCTATCGAAAATGGGAAGGATCTGTGCCATTTCACAGAAAAAGCCGCCTTAATGACAATTTTGTCAACAATATCTTTAAACGACATCTCCTCCTAAACTTATGGGTTAAAATCAACCAAACTTGGCAGAAATATTCCTTTGGTGGTCTCTTATGAAAATTGCTCAAATGGAAAGGATCCGTGCCATATCACGGGAAAAGGAGCCTTAATGACAAATTTCTTGTTTTCACTCTAGAAGCCACAAATATGGTCCAATCTTCATGAAACTTGGTCAGAATGTTTGTTTGGTCATGAGGATGAAGGCCATTGAAAATGGGAAAGATCGGTGCCATATCACAGGAAAAGGCGTCTTAATGACAATATTTTGTTTACTCTCTAGAAGCCACAAATATGGTCCAATCATCATGAAACTTTGTCAGAATGTTTGTAATGTCATGAGGATGAACTCATTTGAAAATGGGAAGTATACGTGCCATATCACGGGAAAAGGGGCCTTAATGACAATTTTCTAGTAAGAGCTCCAAACGCCACAAATATAGTCCAATCTTCATGAAACTTGATCAAAATGTTTGCCAGGTCACAAGAATGAACTCTGTTGAAAATGGGAAGGTTCATGCCATATCATAGGAAATGGAGTCTTAATGATAATTTACTTGAAATATCAGGTGAGCGATTTAGGGCCCTCAGGGTCCTCTTGTTATGACAGAAAATAGGACAAACCGTCAAAAGAATGAGTTTTGTATTCAGAAATTCATAATAAAATGTAGAAAAAATACAATTTAAAGGTTTGAAAGACAAGAAGCTTCATCTAAAAGACATAATTTAAGATTACCTTGGAACCACATTGTCTTAATATTCAGCAGAGAAGATCTTTGTTTGTGCTCTTAAATGGTTATTTTTTCACTGTTCTCATTTTGGAATCTTAAATATTTTGGATTCTATTTATATTTCACTGGATGCTTAGAATCATATATGAAAATTTAAACACATGATAAAATCCACTTTAGGCAGTAGAGGGCTTCAGGCCAATGGTGTTTTTAGTTCACTTAAGGTTAGATCAATACAGAAGACCATTACTGTGTTAAGCCACCACTTAAGAGACAAAAAAAAGTGATGGCTTATGGGAATGGTTGATTAATACAATATTCATGATATTTAAGATAGAATGTATAGATTGTCACATAAGTGTTACTAAATCCTATCATGTTTGAACCCATTAGAATGGTCTCATTGAGATGATTCTAATGGGTTTAAACAACATATGATGTGGTAATGAACTATTTCATTAAAAAAGAGTTTGATAGGCATGACTTTATATGATGGTCGCTAAATAAAATTGATCACTTGTTAGAAGTGGTCACGCGAGCAATATCCTTAGTTATTATATGACCAATGTCAAGGGAGTGGATTAACCCTGTTGAATATTTTTAATATAACAAGGGTGTTATAACACTGGTGGAATAACTATGCAAATGAGCTCAATGTGAAAAGCAACCCTATTTTGCAACTGCAAAAGTGACGTCATAATGTATATATGGTGACGTCAGTTTTAACGGCTAATAAGTTCCACAGAAAATTGAAAATTTGAATTTCAAGAGTACTGACAATTTTTCGCATTAATTTGGTTCTTATTTTAAATAGCATATCAAATTTGTGCAAATAAAAAACTGAATTTATTAAACTTGTCATCTAAAACAGATAAACACTCTGCATAGCCAGATAAAAACTAGGCTATACCGAGTTTTTTAGCTCACCTGAGCACGAAGTGCTCAAGGTGAGCTTTTGTGGTCGCATGATGTCCGCCGTCAGTCGTGTGTCGTCCATGGTCAACATTTACCTTGTAGACACTCTAGAGACCACATTTATTGCCAGATCAACCTGAAATTTGGTCAGAATGATTGTCTTGATGAAATCTTGGACGAGTTCGAAATTGGATCAAGTGGGGTCAAAAATGAGGTCACAGGGTCAAATTTTGGAAAAACCTTGTAGACACTGTAGAAGCCTTATTTTTTCCTTAATCAACCCAAAAATTGGTCGGAATCAATTTCTTGATGAAATCTAGAACTTTCAAGTTCAAATCTTGGTCAAGTTGGGTCAAAAATGAGGTCACAGGGTCAAATCTTAGATAAACCTTGTAGACACTCTACAAGCCATATTTTTTGCTCAATCAACCTGAAAATTGGTCAGAATGATCGTCTTGATAAATTCTCGGTCAAGTTCAAATCTGGGTCAAGTGGGGTCAAAAATGAGGTCACAGGTCAAATCTTAGATAAACCTTGTAGACTCTGTAGAAGCCACAATTTTTGCTCTTTCAACCTAAAAATTGGTCAGAATGAATGTCTTGATCAAATCTAGGTCAAGTTCAAATCTGGGTCAAGTTTGGTCAAAAATGAGGTCACGGGGTCAAATCTTAGATAAACCTTGTAGACATTCTAGAAGCCATATATTTTGCTCAATCAACCTGAAAATTGGTTGGAATGATTGTTCTGATAAAATCTCTGACGAGTTCAAAATTGGGTCAAGTGGGGTCAAAAATGAGGTCAAGGGGTCAAATTTTGGAAAAACCTTTTATACACTCTAGAAGCCATATATTTTCGCTCAATCATCCTGTTAATTGGTCAGAATGAATGTCTTCATGAAATCTAGATTAAGTATAAATCTAGGTCAAATAGGGTAAAAAATGAGGTCACAGGGTTAAATCTTAGATAAACCTCGTAGACACTCTAGAAGCCATATTTTTTTGCTCAATCAACCTGAAAATTGGTCAGAATGATTGTCTTGATGAAATCCCAGTTTAGTTTCAAATTGGGTCAAGTGGGGTCAAAAATGAGGTCACAGGGTCAAATATTGGAATTACCTTGTAGACACTCAAGAAGACACAATTTTTGCTCTATCAACCTGAAAATTAGTCAGAATGAATGTTTTGATGAAACCTCGGTCAAGTTCAAATTTGGGTCAAGTGGGGTCAAAAATGAGGTCAGGGGGTCAAACCTTAGAAGAACCTTTTAGACACTTTCGAAGCTTAACCCTTGTCATGCTGAATAAATTTTGGCTAAAAATTTTCATCAAAATCAAAGGGCAAAAAGCACTGAAAGTACCTACTGTAGGTCAATTTTTTTGAAAAACTAAATCTATTGACAATTCTGGTTTGAAAGTGGGAAACAGGTGGTGTAGACAAACATCAGCCTGCACATTATGTGCAGGCTGATGTTTGTCTATAGCTCCTGACAAAGTAGGAATATTCCGGGTTCAGCATGACAAGGGTTAAATGATTGCTCAATCCACATGAAAAATGGTTAAAATGATTAGCTTGATGAATTCTAGGTCAAGTTCAAATCTGGGTCAAGAAGGGTCCAAAATTAGGTCACAGGGTCAAATCTTAGATAAACCTTGTAGATACTCTAGAAGCCATATTTTCTTCTCAATCAACCTGAAAATAGGTCAGAATGGTTGCCTTGATGAAATCTCGGTTTACTCTCAAATTGGGTCAAGTGGTGTCAAAAATGAGGTCACAGGGTCTTAACTTGGAAAAACCTTGTAGACACTGTATAGGTCATAATTTTTCCCAATCATCATGAGAATGTGTCAGTTTGATAGTCTTTATAAAATCTCAGTCTGGTTTGAATTTGGGTCAAGTGTGGTTTTAAACTAGGTTAAGAGGTCAGATCTTAAGCCCATTAGCTCAGGTGAGCGATTTAGGGCCAAGGTTGGGGCCAACCTGGTGAAAATTGGGGCCACATTTCGGGTGTCTGGGCCGGTACTAATAGACAAAATTTTCGACATTTTGCACCCAACTCTTTTCCTAAAAACATTTTCTTCTTTTATCCCGATGCTTTTTACATTTTCTTTTTCATTTTTGGAGATGAGCTCAGTAGATGACAAAACTTTTCCCGGTTCAGTTTAAACCATTGACTAGTACAAAAGCAAGTATTTGAAACAGTTAT
This sequence comes from Fragum whitleyi, assembly GCA_948146395.1. NCBI lineage: Eukaryota > Metazoa > Mollusca > Bivalvia > Cardiida > Cardiidae > Fragum > Fragum whitleyi. The sequence continues at coordinate 20,456,688 of OX411551.1, read as the reverse complement.
ATCTTCTTTTTAACAGAAGTTAAAAAGAAGTCAAAAAATGTTATTATATTTATTTAGACTTTAAAAAATCTCAACATATACCGATAGTCTATGCAATGATTCTCTTTGAAGATGTTGTCAATTGAGAGAAAAAGTTCAGAATTGATATTCATTACAAAAGATTGTATGTTTGAACTGCATTGGTTATCTCTTTTTCTTATTTTCTTTTTTTTATTGAAATAATTAAACTTTCCGAAACACCTGTCTCTTAATTTGTGTTCATTTTTTTTTTCTTTTCTTTTTTTTTTGACTTCAACACATGTCTGATCAGTGGGCTGATCCGGAGCTTTCCATTTTTGAAATACGTTATCCGACGGAATTAAGCACATGCACGGCGTTTCAGAGATTCACCGCTAGTGATAATTCATGCCGTATTTTTCCGGAACATTTCTTTAATTTAATAATTGTTTTTACTCTAACTACCGATTTTACAAAAGGTAAAAAAGATTTGGGTCAGTTCGAAGGACACGGACTAATCATTTACTTGTTACGAATAAATCAGGGCGATTATGTTGTCTTTCTATTGCCTTCTTTTAATTGGGGCCCTGCTCGAATTCAATTACCGGTATATAATTAGTGAATCAACTGCTTCGATCAATATATTAATGGTTCACATGTTTCGCGAAAACACATTGCCGGGCAGAGTCTAGATTCCATTCATTGATAATCAAGCTCCGCCTACAAGGTCTACGAATAACCGATTACGATTGGCTGTTGGTGTCAATTAACGCCACGCCTACTGCACCCGTCTATCGGACTTCAGATATGGCTATTATCGATTTTTCACGCGACAGTTAACTTACGTAAACAATCAAATACATGTTATACACACCCGATAGGTTATTAGTCGGGACGCGTGCCTTAGAAAAACCTATTCCGGTGGAATCCTTTGATAGGATTTTTTGTCGTCCGCTAAGAAAAGTTGTCGTCTCAGACGACACTACTGTCGTTTCCGAGAGCCCTGTGTAATGAGGTCAGATACTAGACCCGCCTACCATGTTTGAAGCGTATAGGTAAATGTGAATGAATCCAGCTGTCAATAAAAAAACGATAATCAGACCCCGTGAATGACGCGTGCCGCATGTAGGCTACTAGATTGATTAGCGAGTTTATTCCCTTAGGGCAGTCTGGTTATGTATATTGTTATTGATATTTGCTTATCGTGTATTGAGTTGGGGCCATTTGATAATTTTTGGGGCCACTTGATTTTTGATGGCGCCAGGCATTTTCGCCAAATGAAAAATTCTTGGGCCACTTTTAAATTTTTGTCGCATTTGGCGACAATGGCGACCGACAGCGCCAACGTTGTTTAGGGCCACTATGGCCCTCTTGTTTCTGTTTTAGATGATGAGTTTGATAAATTGGGTATTCAATGACCACTCATTCAATATCCATATTTCATGTATTTCATTTATATTTACAGAAAGACATGACTGAGAAGATGTGTCACTAATCCCTGGTGGATTACAGACTTGTTGATTAAACTGTATGCCTTGTTCTTGTTGGTGATCAATTAGAGACATTTTTTGTTTGACATATACAACACAATTTGATGGCTTGGCGTGAAACATGTGTAACTCCCACCATATTTATAGGCACTCACAACTGTCTTGCGCTGAGCCATCAAAATTTATCTCAACGATGGAGTCAGCATTTCGAAGGAATTTGTGCCAAACTATTGAAAGAGCCTTTACATTTATGGGAACTTACAATAATTTTGCGCTAGTTCCTTGATTTTACATCATACTGTGTTAACTGAACAAGCAGAAATGTATGTTCTACATGTGAACAGACTATAAAGTAGTAACCTATGATCTAAAGGGACCAATTTCAAACCTATGAATTTACTAGCCCAGTGATAAAGATTGTAAGTGCACTTACATTTCTTTAGGTCTAGGACTTTTAATTATAAATTTATAGGATTTTTTTTGTCACTCAACCATAATCAACCATCAAACTTCTTTCCCTTCTCGAGATTAACTTCCTTGAATAATAAATGAATTTGGACAATAAAAATTATCATATCACATTCAGACAACAATTTCTGCTTGCTTGGTAATACTTCATTCTCATTAAATTTTCTAGTGTAGTTCACACCTATGAAAGACAAAAAGTCGTCCAATTTTAAAATAACATATAACTGTATTTTTCTTCATGTCAACAATGGTCGAACAACACAATTGTCAATATATATCTTTATGATAGTTATTCACTAAAAGCCAATAAGCCATCTTATTAGATAGAAGAAAATGGAACTATGGCAGGCACAATAGGCTCTGTTTTCATGATTAAACATTTTGACTGCTCAGTGCAAACTAGTTGTAACTACCTATAAACATATAGGCAGTTACAAATGTTTTGCGCCTAGCCATCAAATTGCTGTTTTTTCAAAAATTTTAAAATGGTCCAAACTAAAAGATGTATCAGATGGCATTGAAAATAAGGTACATTTTAAGATAATGGACCCTAAATAGTTCCGCAACGTTTTTCAAGTAATGATCTTTAATAATGATTTTTAGCTCCACTGGCTGAAAGCCACTGGGGCTATTGTCATGGCCTTGTGTCCGTCGTGCGTCCGTCCGTCCGTCCGTGCGTGCGTGCGTCCGGTCGTAAACTTTTCTTTAAAAATCTTCTCCTCAGAAACTACTGGATGGATTTCAACCAAACTCGACAGGAATGATCCTTGGGTGACCCTCTTTCAAAGTTGTTCAAGAAATTTTGATCCAATGAAAAACATGGATTTAATGGGCGTGGCTAATTTCCAAATATGGTAAAAAGTGAGTTTTCTCAGAATCTAATCAATAGATACCAATTAAATTTTACATGAATCATCCTTGGGTGACCCTTTATCAGTCTACAAAAAATCATTGTGATCGGATGGAAAATATGCATTCAATGGGCGGAGGTCAATTCTCTATATGTTGTATAGTGGAAACTTTGAAAATCATTTTCTCAGAATGTAACTGAAAGATATCAACCAAATTTCACTGGAATGATCCTTGAGTGACCCTTTATCAGTGTACAAAAAATCATGGTGATCGGATGGAAAATATGCATTTAATTGGCAGAGGTCAATTCTCTATATGTTATATAGTGGAAACTTTGAAAATCATTTTCTCAGAATGTTACTGATGGATATCAACCAAATTTCACTGGAATGATCTTTGGGTGACCTTTTTCCAGTCTACAAAAAATCATTGTGATTGGATGGAAAATATGCATTTTATGGGTGGAGGTCATTTCTCTATATTTATTACGAAACCTCAGTGAACATTGTTAAAGACCATGAGTTCTGAAATGTTGCAAAACTATTACAGGTTCACTACCTTGAGAGAAGCCAACTGTTTGGAGTAGAACAGATATTTTCTCATATCTCAAAACATGAGAATGTTAAATCACAGGAAAATGCAGGAAAATACTAAATCTTTTTGACAAGGAGTGTGGAACTTATTGCATATATAGTATATGTTTGCCTGAAATATCTTTGCCCAAATCACTTGTTAAAACTTTGATCAGGCTATGTAGCATGAAAACTGAATAAGACATTGGAAGCTGCATCAGCAAATGTCAGGATCAAGGGGAAGGAGTTGATGAATATTTATCTTTCATAGGTCTGTTAGACTTTTTGATTTTGTCATCACAAATTTTCATCATTTGATATCGTTAGTTAAAGAATTGACAGTAATAATCAGCTAAATAGACCCGTTTGACACTTTTTGAAAGAAAGAAAAGACCCTGTTTTTCTTTTTATGACTTAGAAATGAAATATAAAGGGGTTAGTGCAAAGCTATTTTAAGTGCCTATATTTATAGGCACTTACAATATTTTAGTACTGATCTGTTTAAAAGTGGCCAATCGACCTAAAAGGACCATCTTGTATTCAAAGCTTTGAAGAGGAAATCAAATCCAGACATCCCCTTTGAATGACATGATCCATATGTAATAGGAAAAAATGCTATTAGAGAAAAATACTTTTTGATTAACACCTAATTAGATGTGAAACATAGAGATAAATTACTATTTGGAAAAAATTAATGAGAGCAATCTTGCCAAATTTTGTAAAGTTGTAAATACGAAATTTCACCAACCTTCAATTGTAAGCAGACAATATTGTAAATTATGTTGGGACTGCTTTAATTGTATCCGTAATGAATTTCAGAGTCATTCACTTCTCCTTTTACCCACAAAAGTTTTCACTCTTACAAATATTTATTTGTTCTCTCCCGGAGCCTGTCTAGCTCAGTTGGTGACATGTTCGGCTATCAATCAATTAATTGTGAGTTCTTCAAGCAAGCGTATCAACAAATGCTTTTCTTTTCAACATTTAGATAGTCTTTTGCAACTTTGGTTCAGTTGAATAGGTCTAAATTTTGTTGTCTAGTTGTAGGTTAATATTGTTATTGCAAAATATTAAGAAAAAAAAAAAACACCCAAGCACTTGAAGCTAGAAATTATTCATTGTTTTTTGGATAGCACACACCCCAAGCACTTTAAGCTAGGAATTATACATTGTTTTGTGGATAGCACACATCCCAAGTACTTTGAGCTAGAAATTGTACATTATTTTATAAATATCTAAAACCCAAGCACTTTAAGCTAGAAATTGTACATTATTTTGTGGATAGCAAAACCCCAAGCACTTTAAGCTAGGAACTGTACATTACTTTGTAAATAGTTACTGTATACATAAACTGTTTATATCATTAGGTGCTACATGGAATGTTTTCCTCTGTGTATGATGAACTCTTGTTATTATACATTCTGTTTTCTTTTTCGTCTATATGTAAGGATATTGTCTGTTGTATTTTAAAGGTATTGGACTGATTATTGTTCCGCAATATTTCGGAAGTAATGAACTATAACAAAGTTAACAGAGGTTTTCTAATGATTTCATTTGGAAATCTTATTCAAAATTGTGAAAGATCAAAAAATCATGAGTACCAAAATCTTGTGGAACCATAATGGTTCCACTACCTTAAAAGAAATTTCAAAGACAGCAGTTTCCCAAAGGCTGTTACTTTAGTGAGTGTATGTTTGCTGCTTTGACTCTCCATTATGTCCCTTTATCCAGAGCCATTCAAGGGTCGGGAATCATTTGGCAATTTTGCTTGATATTACCTCAAATTTAGGCCTTGTCATGGAGATGGGGGACTTAGTGTAAAATGCTGAGTTTTCACATCAAGGGGTCAGTGCAACTCTATTGTAAGTGCATATTTATATGCGCTTACAATAGTGTTGCAGTGACCCTTCGAATTGTATCTTTCTTATAAATGGTCAATATTTCTTGAAATTTCTAATATTTATCCTATCAAAATCCCCAATTTTAATGTACTTTATTCTTAGAATCAGAACAGAGCTACAGATAGAGGGGGTATTTAGGATTTTAGATAAAAATAGTTCAAAAAATAATTGAACAAACAATTCCAATGAGTACCAACAACAAAGGGGTTTATTGAGTAATAACTTCTGATCAGAAAGAAACATACTATCCAGAAAGAGGGGCTTGATATCCTGTCTGGAACATTTTATGTTTTTGTCTGTTGGATGCAAACATGTATACTATGTTCTTGAATTGAAAAGGCGTTGATAAAGCTGAAATAGCTATCCAAAATATGTGACACTTCACACGAAAAGGAACCATGTTGGATGTGCGTAAAGTGTCGACCCTACTCAGACTGTGCGGATTGAGCAGACTGATTAGGGTCGAAGGTTTTTGCACTTTGCTTATTTTTGTGACTCTGGAATGAATAATCTACCTTCCTGTGAAAGAATCTTTGAAATGCAACCTCTGGTTGGCCTGTTCTAGAACCAATCTCTTTTTCAAATGTTTATTTTTCTAAGTTCCCAGATGGTCCCTTTTTGCTTGATGGGTCATATATATCCAGGTATTCATAACTGTGGTAAAGCATGTAAAAGCTCTAAAAATAAAATGAATGTTGAAACTTTCGCTTTCATTCAACATGCATGTCTTTTTAGAGTCTGGAATTTTTGTAAGTTCAATCACATAATCTGCTAACGATTAATCATACATTGAAGCATGTATTGACCTGATATCACCTGCCTGATAATATTGGCCCATCTGTTTTTAGAAACAACACGGGTACACTTTTCTGAATTTCTTTGATTCTTTAATACAGTGGTCTTGCATTACCTCGAGAGGGCGAAGACTCGAATTCATGCAAAAGCTCGAGATCGCCTTTCGGCCCCGACGCGTCTTACTCTATTTTCTTGTTGGTTATTACTGCACTATCTCGAATGCGCAATTGCTCGATCGCTCGAGCAGCAATCACAGTCCCGTGGTCAAATTTAACTGCATTAACTCGAGCAAAGGGGTTCGCACCTTTCTGACATCCATTGTTTTGCATCAAAATTAACTTCCAGTGCGTATTTGTTATTTCGGCCCATCATCAGGTATACCTTAAGGACTTTTTCACGAGGTTTCGACAAGTCAGACAACTTATTTTCACACCTCTTTAAATGCCACACTTATTCAATTTTAGGGTGTAAAATAAAGGGAATTTAATGATCAGAAAATAATTTTGAGACTTTAAAACAATCATAAAACAAATAGGCATTTTTGTCGTATCAATGCTCATCATCATTTTGAAAGTCTTTTGAAAATCATCCTCGTGAGTAATTCAGCAAATTATTCACCTTTATAACGAAAGATATTGACGATTGCCCACCGAAAAATCATAACTACACTTTTTTCAGCTGTGGTTTCAATGTTTCGGTCACACATCGATAGAGTTGGCACAAAAACATAGTTAAAGAGAAAAGCATTGATTTTTAATTGTCTTGGTGGAAGATAGCCTCAAAGGAAACATTGTGAGAAAAGAAGGAATTACTTGCAACCTCTTCTGACTGATAAAACGCCGAAAATTTGTCTTTAAGAAACGATAGATATGAAAATATTGCATGGAAGAAAGAATATGCATGTTATAATGCCTTTCATTAAAATTGCTAAATGTACAGAGATCAGACACCACTTACATTGACGCCGATGTCTTAATCGACTTTTTTGGTTTATTTTCTGTTTTCAACGCTGCGTGACAATTTAGCTAAATTAACAAATCGTTTTATATCATAAAATCATTGGTACTTCATACAACTATTCCTCAAGGAGTATTTTTCATGGGTACTGAATATTTTGAAGGCAAAATATGCAAAGGTAAGTTTAAAACGTAGTGAAACGTCTTCGTAGACGACAATTTTGGGTGCTGGCATTAACTCGAATCATGCGATGACTCGAGCAAATTGGATGGTCCCGTGTGTGTTCGAGCTATTGCGAGACCACTGTAGTTTATTATAATTCAACACAGAAAATGATTGCATTATAAATAGAATAATATGAAAATGTCTTAAAACATCAATGTTATCTGGTTTGGCTGCAAGAAATTATAATAATAATTGATAAATTCTCCCAACCTCAACCAGATAACATTGATATATTAGACATTTACATATTCTCTATATCTTCTCATGTCATGTTTCTTATTTTAGTTCTAGTTTGTGTATGTGTTTGTTTTCAGTAGGAATCTGTCTCTTTCAACCCTTTCATTGCTGATTCAGATTATATTCCAAATTATATTATCATCTGACATTTTTTTATGCCCCGCATCGATAGATCAGGGGCAAATTGATTTACCGTTGTCTGTCTATCTGTCTGTCCGTCTGTCCATCTGTCTGTCTGTCTGCAAAAGTTAACCAAAAAACTTAACATTGCAAATATCTTCAAGCCTATTCAAGATACAAGGCTAATATTTGGCATGATGATAGATCTCAATGATCCGCATCCGCTGGTACCAAAGTCAAGGTCATGTGACAAGGTCAAGGTCATCTGTCAAGGTCAAACTTGGAAAAAATGCTGTTACGGGGGCATTCGTGTTTCACAAACACATCTTGTTTTAAATTAACCCTACTTTAAAGGAATTGTATACAACTAGAAAACTTTGGCAGACCAAAGAAAAATGGTCTGAAATATGCAATTTATCTTTTTCTCACAAAATTTTCACAAATATCATTCTGTTCTTTATGGATATTGAAACAAAAAATTCTGCTGAAATTAAAAAAAGGGATTAAGAAATACTAAATGATAATTATCACCAAATTGTACTGTATTTCAAAGAAAATAATACCAAGATGGTATTTAGATCAAACTTCATAAATTTGTGGGGTTATTTTGCTGGAATTATTTCAGTACTGTCTGCCAGGAATATTCTAGGATCAACAGGGAAAGAGTTGAATATCAATGGCTCAGCATGAAACAGTTGTAACTGCCTATATGTTTATAGACAGTTACAACTGTAACTGTTTCTCACTGAGCCATTGACATACCATGCTTCCAACATTATTGATGATTAGAAGCATAGTATTGTTTATGAATTTGTCTATCTGTCTGTCAATTCATTTCATATCCATTGACAAAGAAAATTTTGGAAGCAATTGAAATTGAAATTGATTTATGTTCGGACTCTGGCCAGTATTTTCTAGAAACAACATTTTGCCTCTATTCATATTTAGATGAAGTACCAATCGCTAAATAAAGCACAAATCGACGGATGCTTTTTGTTTTCAATATTAATATGTTGTCACTTTGCTTTTAATTATCAGAAGTTGCTATTAAAAGGAGTTATTTGTTCTTTAAACATGTTTTTCATCTGTTTTTGAATATAATGATTAGTATTCATATGCCATCAAAGTACTTTAATAGTTCCAACAGATTTATTTTTGTCACAATCAAACTTATTTAAAGCCTTTTCCTTAGATATTCTATTTTGGTCAGCCTTTACACAACTGAGTTATGAATTTAGGGAAAAGTGCAATACGTGTACAGATAGCTAGGGATAGGTAACCTTCATCAGATAAAACCCGACTGCAGCGCTCATCCTTCCTGACTATTTGTCTGCCACCAATGGTGTGATAATGGTAGACCTATGTGTGAAGCAGCTGGAGGCTAGGAAAGGATGTAATGGCAGTACTGGTGAGAGAAATACCAGGAATATATCGTTAAGTGCTTGAGCCGTTGTGATATGACTGAATGATTGTTAACAGTGTTGTCAAATTCAAAAAATAAACAAATCACCAGATAAAATAAAATTTTGAGTAGGAAGAGCATTGAACATTTTTATCTCTTTTTCTTTTCCATTGAGAGCTCAAGTTATTTACAGCAAAGATACTTGAAAATCTAGTAGTTGTTTTGGTTCAGTGCAAATTACGCCTTGAACAAAAAATTGTATCACAACTAAATCGTTTTAAGCATCTAAAGGCATTTACAACTTTTTTTGAACTGACCCTTCCATTTGCTATCTTGGGGTTGTTAAAAATTAAAGGCCAGATACAGCAGTGGATTTTAAGGCACTACTGTGTTATTTGGTTATTATAACAATAGCCCTAGGTTCAGGATGAAAAAGCATGGTAAACTGTTTGCAAATGCAATTATACCCTGCTTTGTACTCAAGTGCACATGCAAAGCGGGGCATAGTTTGCAAACAGTTTGCCACTTTTTGTAATCCTGATCGAAAGGTAGTTTTATGTTTCTTTTGATGATATATCTTTAAAATCTGTCCTTGCCTTTAAAAAGCTTCATCAAAAAACAAATATTTCAACAAAACTTCTGAGGTTCTTTAGACATAGCCTAGGTATAATGCTCATTGTTGGTATGAAGATACTACTAATTGATGATTCTTCCATTGCTAATGTAAAGGTTATCTTACAATGTCAAGATACTAGTAGCTTATTATGATTTTGAAAGATGCTTTCAAACAACTTCTTATTTTATTCTGAAAATAATTGTCCAGAACTATTTCACAGAACTTGTATTGATTTTTTTCTGATTTTTAAGAATGTTTTGGGTCTTGTTACTTCATTTCATTAATGCTCATGTCCATAACTTCTGTGTTTTTAACTGTTATATACATGTACTTTTTTGTTGGACAATATATATGCCTGTCTGTCTTTCTTGTGATCATCAGCTGAAATTTTCTCATTTGATGTCTTTACAAAATATGTAATCTCAAATTGATACTGTATTCTATTTACCTTTATTTTCATTTACCAGAACACGTAAATCAACATGAATTTACTTTTTAAACCTCCTAATTACAGCTTGAATCAAGCTGTAATTAGAAGGTTTGTAAAACATTTATGCCCCCTTAAGAGCAGTTTGATGGCCTATTCTTTGTCAATTTACAAAGGGGAATGAAATATTATAAGTCGAGTTACGGTTCTTGTGCGCTGCACATCTCTATGAGATCTATCCACCTGTGAAATTTCATGATACTGGCTTGCATACTTTTTGATATATGCTCCGGACAAAAAAAGGTCTACAGACAGACTGACCGATGGACCTACCTACCAACAAACCAACCGACAATCGCAAAGCAATAAACTAATTATTCTTCAAAGGGGGAGTAATTAGCTAAGGTCTCTATGTTTCAATTACCTAATGACTATCCAGTGAAATCAATGTCATTGCCTTGCAAAAAGTGACCTTATTGGACTATAAAATAGATTGGCCCTCAACAGGTGGAGAACATTTTTAGTGAAGACAAGTCGATTGCTCAGCGTGAAATGGTAGTAACTGCCTATATGTTTACAGGCAGTTACAACTGTTTTGCATTGAGGCAACTAAGTGAAATCTAATTTTCTAAATCTTTCTTAATGTAATTGTTTATTGTTTAAGGTAGTTAACCAGTAATAGTTCCAAAACATTTCAGAACTCATAAACTTTCACAATGTTGATGGAGGTTTCCTAATGAAAATCATTAGGAAACCTAATGAAATTCAATAGGAAACCTTTGTTAACACTGTTAAAGTTCTTTACTTCTGAAATGGTGCATTACTGTTACGTTTCTACTACCTTAATCATAATTTTAGTCGACTTGTGCTGGATTACCTTGGTTTTAATAAGTACACATTTATTATACCAAAGTTCCCTAATGGTTCCTTTTGGTGAGACAAGTCTGAATTAGATATTTTATGACATAGATGATATCCAAGTGTAGATTCCTTCTGTATTGTTTTCTGACAAAACTCCCAAAATTGCATGTAAACTGTGTATTACTCTATGAATATGTATAACTCTGAGAAAAAATGAATAAAAAATGAACTGTATACATTGTTTTGTTCTCAGTCTTTCCTTCTTGACCCATTAGCAGACACAAAAATTCTGGACTTGTGTACAGTTAAATGTGTATTAGGCAACCACTTACGGGATTGCCCAAAAGCGATTGTGTAAGAGAATGGTCGCTGTGTAATTTTTTTTTGTTTACAAATTAGAAATATATTTTTGACAAAATATGTATATTATGGCAAAATTCTCTATAATCCTATGCTGTTAATTTTTGATAGAATCGTCTCATTGAGATGGTTCTGGTGACTGAGTTTTAACAATATAGGATTCATTTACAATAATTTCATACCAGAGATATCTATTTTTCATATACAGTCAAACTTTGATCTCTCGAACAGGGGTTATCTCGAATACTAGGGAAAATTCGAACAAGGATCTCAGTCCTGGCAGATTTCGCTCATAATTCATAGTGTTGGAACACATTCTTCATTCTGGAAGTTAAAAATGCTTTATATTTTACCTGGAAAAATTCAAACAAAGGGTCTATCGCTAATAATTAGATGTCATATTTAGGTGATTTTCACACTTTTCAACTCGTAATCCTTTTTTGACACCTTATTGTCAATTACGCACCGTGTGTCATAATTACCCATTCCGTGAAAAATACACTGTTTTATTTGATTGAATCAAGTTGTTGTTTGGCCATCTGCTGTTTACATTCATTACTATATATTTTTCTTAAAATATTGATATTAAGGCGACTAGTTAACTTAGTGATGTCAAAATACATACACAGTATCCTCTTTCAAAGTTATTCAAAGATGTAGAGCCAATGAAAAAGGCTCTAAGGGCTAATTTCCATTTATGGTTTTATGTGACTTTTCTCAGAATCTAATGGATGAATATCAACCAAATTTCACTGGAATGATCCTTATGTGACCCTTTATCAGTTTATGAAATATTATAGAGATCAGAAGAAAAATAAGACTTTAATGAGCGGAGGTCATTTCTCGTCATGTTACATAGTGGAAACTTTAAAAATATTTTTCTCAGAACCTACTTGATAGATATCAACAGAATTTCTTCGGAATATTCCTTTAGTGACCCTATATCAGTCTACGAAAATTATTGTGATCAGATAAAATATATGTCTATTTATGGGTGGAGGTCATATCTCTATGATGTTTAATAATGGAAACTTTGAAATCCGTTTTATCAGAACCTAACAAATGGATCTCGACCAAACTTAAATGGAATGTTACTTTGGTGACCCATTATCAGACTATATCGGCTCTTTAATATTCTCACAAGGTTTCCCAACTATTTTTCACAACAGTGGTCAATGAATGGTTCTATTGAAACAGATGTTTTTAAAACATTTATGACCCCCATAAGAGCAGGTCAATCACATATTCTTTGTCAATAAAGCAAGGGGAATAACAAAAAAATAATACAAGTAGACTTATAGTTCTTCATACTGCACTCCACCTCAATGAGATTTATCCAATCGTGAAATTTCATGATTTTAGCTTGAATTTTTTTTGAGATATGCTACAGACAAAAAACAAGTTATAACTTTATCAAAGTGTAATAACTCAAACAAGAGGACCATGATGGTCCTATATTGCTCACCTGAGTAAGTCAACTCATAACTTGTCAACCATGTTATAAAGACCAGAGATTGTTTGATGTACATTGAGGGTAGTTTTGAAAGAAACAGATTTTAATTTTGTCCTACTGCAATTTTTTTTTTTTAACTTTTGTAAATTTTCAACCTTTCTCTTACCATTGCAACCAAAGTTATCAAAGGAATTTAACTCTTTTAACAAATTTGGTAGACCTACACATTAAGAACATCCGTGCCAAGTTTAAAATTGATTGGCCCAATGGTTTGGAAGAAGATGAATTAGTTCTAGATTTTTGGCAATTTTGGCCTTTCCATTACCTTGGAAACCAGAGTTTTTGATGACATTAAATTCTTTTAACAACTTTAGTAGAGCTTTACCCCAGGAACACAGGAACATTGCCCTGCCAAATTTCAACTTGATTTGCCAAGTGATTTAGGAGGAGAAGAATTTCTTCTAAGATTTTCAACAACTTTCGGCCATTTTTCAGCCTTTCTGTTACCATGGAAACCAGAGTTTTTGATGAAATTAATTTCTCTTTACAACTTACAACTTTTGAAGACCCTCATCCTAGCCACATTGCTGCCAAATGCCAGTGGTTTTGGAGGAGAAGAATTTTCTAAGATTTTCCTCAATTTTCAGCCTTTCTGTTTCCATGGAAACCAGAGTTTTTGATGAAATTAATTTCTTTTAACATCTTTTAAAGAGCTTCACCCAAGGGACATCCCTTTCAAGTTTCAGCTTGATTGGCCAAGTGTTTTAGGAGGAGAAGATGTCTAAAGAAATTGTTGATGGATGGACAGAAAGAAGGACAGTGAGTGATCAAAATAGCTCACCTTGAGCACTTTGTGAACAGGCGAGCTAAAAATATGAGTAAAGTTTTGGTTCTTGTGCACTGCACTTCTCCTAAGTGAGATTAATCCACATGTGAAGTTTCTAGATTCTAGCTTGCATACTTTTTGAGATATCGAAGGGGTATAATGATGATTATTTTACAACCATCTTCAGAAGATTTGTTTAAATGGGGTTTCATAATGGATCCCTGGTATTTTCCAGAATAGTACTACCATTTCATTGCTTCCAAGCCTCCTGCTGCTTTCCCACATAGGTCTATGAAAATCAACCCATCGGTAGAAGACAAATAGTCAGATAGAATGAGTGCCTCCGTCGGGAATCGAATCCAGAACCCTTTGTCCAATGTGCTACCACTGTGCCATGACAGTTGCTCCATCTAGAAATAATTTAATTAATGTTGGGTACACTAAGATTCATGCAAGATACGTACATTCTGATTTTGCTGAAAACTTGGTTTTGTTCCTCAATGAAAACAATTTTTAGTATGCAGCTATTTTGTAAGCTTCCGCACAAAATAGTCCCCTTACAATTATTCTTCTCAATTAATAAATCTGAAGTTTTGCTTGGATATATCAAATTATGATATATGAAGAAAGTATATATTGATTTCACAGAGTTATGAAACTAAAAGCCTAATCACACTCATGTATGAATCCACTTTGTGTATTCATAGGTGTGATAAGGATTTTAGATTCACACCTTGATAAAATCAACAAATACTATCATCATCTCTTAATTGAAGGCTTTTGAAGAGGCTACCTAGTTGTATAAATATCAGCACATTTCTTAAATATGTTTTTACGCTGTGGTACAATACACAATTTGTATGAAACCACCCTGGTACCTACAAACCCTGACAAAAGGTGAAATGAGGAACATTCTATGAAAGTTTCCAGGCATATATGTGTAGTCCGTGGTCTAGTGGTTAGGAGGGTGGCGTGATTGAATCCCGATGGGTCCATGGAAATTTTCTGAGCAAAAAATTTACTGCACATTACTCCTCTCAACCCAGGTGCATAATTGGGTACCTGTGAGAATTAAAGACTATGTACTGTGGCTGTCAAATTGAGCTGAATGTGAACAGCCAACATTGCGATTCGATGATCAGGGGTTAAAGTGTGAAGTCGGTTGAATATGCCTGGCAGACCATAAACCCAACTATTTTACTGTAACTTTTTAGATGTAAGAGTTGAGTTCACAAGTTTTGACACAAAGGCCCTTTTTTCTCTGACGCATTATAAAACACTGATAATAATTATGCAAAAGCTTAAATGATGAGGAACAATCCGTGAAAGTTGAATGTGAATCCATGCAGAAATGTAGGAGTTGCGTTCACAAGTCTGTACAGACTGATGAATGGATGGACAGACAAAGATGAAACCAATATACATCCACCAAGGATTGATTAACCCTTTCCTGTTTTACAAAATTTTAGACCTGTCCAAATTCAAAGGTTTTGCAGACGAGAATTTAAAGTGCATTTAATTTGAAAAATAACTATTCAGAAGGGTAGAAAATGGTGTCGAAAAAGAAGAAATTGCTTGTCAGAAGCAATTTCTTCTTTTTTCCCAAAGTTTTCCCAATCATAAAATCACAGGTACGTAAAAAGCAGGGATTTAACAGTTAAGGGTTAAACTAACCAAAAAAGACATATCTCTCTAATAACTTTTAATTAATTTCAATACATATCAATAAAGAGCATTTCAAAACATGATGATGATATAATAATACATATCCAAATGATATTTTAAACAAAAGTTTGTCAACAATTTCTGATAATCAAAACAAACACAACATAAATCTAAATAAGCATGTGTGTGACATTTCCAACAATTTCAAAGGCACACCAAGCATAGACTCTAGCCCGCCTGTGCCTCAGCACAGTCTGGCCAGAGTCATGACTTTGCAGTAAATACCATCTCAAAGTATCTTTAGACAGTTGGGCGCAATATGGCTCTTATGGTTGCTCAATTTTTGCACCTCTTGCACGTACAGTAAATCTTGTGTTAAGTGACCACTTTTGGAACTGCCAAAAAGCGGTCACTCATGGAAATGGTCACTAAATGCAATATTTCCTGACAAATAAAAGAGGATTTTTTGATAGCATATAAAATTTGTCAGGCAATGTCTAACTGAATTTTATGATGTTCAAACTCATTGGAATTGTCTCATTGAGACGATTCAAATGGGTTTCAACAACATGAGATTTAATAATTAAAAACTGTTTGTTACAAAACAACCACTTTTTCAGAGATTTTGCTTCTTTGAAAGGACTTTTTATAATGGTTGTTTAATAAAGCAATATCCACTGTACCCAATTATTGGAAACGTCATGCACAGGCTCAAATTACAGTGCACCAATATCTTGACTATGTAATTCAAAAACAATAATTTGTCACTTGATCTGTTTTGGGCTAACCATGGATTCCTAGTATTTTCATCATTAGTACCATCACAACATTTTGTTTGAGCGTCGAGCTGCTCATCTCACATAGGTTAACGATTATTCACCAATTGTTTGGAGACAAAAATTCGAACAAAGTGCAAGTAGTCACAAGTTACTCCCATTACACTGCTGGATGTCCAAGAATGACAATCAACAGAAGGAAATTACTAAAATATCAAGTTAGGTACAACTTCCATTCTTGTGGACTGCACTCTGTTATCATCAGTGGAACATACCTGTCAAGTTTCAGGTCAATCAAACATAACGGGACAGAGTTATACTCCAGACAAATTAGTGGATACTAACCCCCTGCCTGTTACCCTGACACCAATGACAATCACATAATATATCCTGTCTTTCAACAGGTATATAAAAAGCATGTGTGCTGCAACCAGGGAAAGAACCAAGGATTCCATGAATAGATGTTCATAATGCTACAAACTATGCTATGCGAGTGGCTCATATTTGAACAAAATGTCTGTGAACATTTGTGATTACTCCAAACTTATAGTAAGTTTTTTTTAAATCATTGCCATCAATAATGTGATATACTCTAATGTTCATGTTCTTTGTAAACTTTGTAAAAACCTGCGTTATTACCCACAGCTATTTACCAGGTAATGACTTTACACAGGGAATAACAAGATAAATGAAAGAAAATAGTGACACAACATTCAATTTTAAACAACATGTTCCACATTTTTACATGTCAGCCTGTACCTCAATTAAATTCTGATTTTGATTTAACACATAACACAGATGACAAAACTTTAGACTGGCTCAATTTCAAAGAAAGAGCAGAAATTTAATTAAATATATGCCTTTTGAGTGAAGGAAGATTTCTTCATTTTCCATGTTGTTTTCCTAAGCTCTTTTCATCAGGGGACATCAAAAGGTGCGATTGTGATGGAACATGTTAACCAGGGGTGTGGATTTCCCATGCCCGACTTGTCCAACTCTAGTTTTTGTACTGCGGACAAGTACATTTTTCCAAGCCACTTGTCTGAGAACAAGTAAATACTTGAACAAATCTCGGAATGCTGCTAAAAAAGAATTAAGAGAGAAATCATCCTAAGGTTTATATCATTTGGTTGCAGCATTTTCTTCATCAAAAGTCAATATTTTCTTAAATTTATCTATTCACTCTTTTGCGGACAAGTTCATTTTGATCCTGGATGAGTAGAACATCTGCTTTTACTTGTCCAAGGACAAGTGGAGAAAACACATATTTCCACACCCATGTATTAACCCTTGTCTTGTTAAACCCGGTATATTTCTGTTTTCAAAGGAGGTATAGCCAAAGATCAGCCTGTACATGTGTGAAGTCTGATCATAGTCTTTACCACCTAATTTTCCTTTTTTAATCAGGTAAATTTCAAGATGATATTTTCAAAATAAAAACAGACTCACAATTAGTGCATCAAGGTCTTTGGACACTTCTTCGAAAGGGGGGCATAATAATTCTATTTAGAGCCATTTGACTTAAAATGTCTGTAAATACCACTAAAAATCCTTAAATCACTGTATGGCAGCCGCGCTTACTCAATGTATGCATGTCAATGGAAGAAAGTTGACATGCGGGCTTATTTACAACTTAAATCTTGGCAAACATTGTGGAAAATGAAGAAATTGCTTATCATAAGCAATTTCTTCATTCTTCATAATGTTTCCTATCCAAATGACAAAGATTTTTGAAATTTAACTTTAAACTGTTGTCAAGGAATTTTATTTTTGAATTTGGATCACTCAAAAATGTGTTGTCTGGTAAAGGTTAAAACTCACTTATACAAATGATATGTTCAAACACAACAAGATGTGTTTGTGAAACACGAATGCCCCCGTAACGGCATTTTTTTTCCAGTTTGACCCTGACAGATGACCTTGACATATGACCTTGACTTTGGTACCAGCGGATGCGGATCATTGAGATCTATCATCATGCCATATATTAGCTTTGTATCTTGAATAGGCTTGAAGATATTAGCAAGATTAAGTTTTCGGGTTAAGTTTTTTCAAAGTTTGACCTTGACAGATGACCTTGACCTGTCACATGACCTTGACTTTGGTACCAGTGGATGCGGATTATTGTGATCTATCATCATGCCAAATATTAGCTTTGTATCTTGAATAGGCTTGAAGATATTGGCAAGGTTAATTTTCGGGTTAAGTTTTCGGACAGGCGGACGGACGGACAGACAGACGGACATGAGTAAAACAATATGCCCCCGATCTCTCGATACGGGGGCATAAAAATATTGTATTAGATATAAGTTTTGTTTTAATCAAATATCTAATGGAATTATGAAATCAAACATAAGAAAACATTTTTTCCCATTATATATGAAAATAAAGCACTTTTTTTTCCTATTTGGCATGCCGTAGCAACATTTTGATGGTGCTGTTTTTAAAACAATACCATGTAAACTCCAGAAGTAAGAAGAAAAAAAATCTTTTGTCCAAATCATAAATAACTACAAATATATATATATAAAAAATCAAGAAATAAGTTATTCATCCATTTCCCTATAAAATGAGAATCATGGTAAAGAGCCTTAGCAAACACCTATCCTTTAGTATGAATATGCCTTGACAGCTATTCCACAGCTTGTATAGGTCTCATTTAATGGCTCAGTTGTAAACAGTTGTAACTGCCTATAAATTTGTTCATCTCTTTTACTTTCTCTCTTACCCAAAGACAAACCATCCATTCATTCTTTAAATGCTTAATTTGATCAAAAGGAAAAAATATGAAATAGGAATAAGAGAAAGAAAAACCAGCTTTCCTTGTATAAAATCATGAAAGCACTTACTGAAGTCCAAATCAGAGGGGTTAATGCCAGTCTCAACTCCTTATTCCCCAGCTAAACCCTATGTTATGGGTATTCACTGTAATCATCTCTGTATAATGATTCCATTAAGTACCCACGACATAGGACTTATGAAACTATTTTTGACACCTATGAATAATCAGTCCAAAATATTCCCTCTATTCATAGCTTGGCATAAACAATTTATTATTATCTAAGAAAATTTTACAATATCAAAATATACCTGTACCTAGAAAAAATTGTTTATATAACATGATTAAAGTGATCCAGACCAAAACATGCATTAAGGTAGTGGACCAGAAATAGTTCAGCAACATTTCCGCACCAATGAACTTACGCAATGTTGACCAAGGTTTCCTAATGAACATCATTAGGAAACCTCAGTTAACAATATTAAAACTTGCCACTTCTGAAATGTTGCAGAACTATTATGGGTCCACTACCTTAAGAAAACAAACATGTGAAGCAAAATCCTAAATCTGATTATGGTTTATGTCTACACAACCTTTGTTTTGAAAACCAGTCATATTAAGGATTTTTTTTTTTTAGAACTATTCTATAAACACATTATTCCTTTTCTCACCTTGTTTTTTTTTATTTTTTATTTTTTCACTTTGAAAATACCAAGGATAGAAAAGCATTTTGTGAAAGGAAAAATTGCAATGCAGAACAATTTGATGGCTCTTCGCAAAACAGTTGTAACTGCCTATAAGCATATGAGCAGTTACCACTGTTTTGTGCTGAGCAATATCAATAGCAATAATTGATATCTTTAAACATAATTTAATGTCATACTAAAAACAAACACACACTTAATACTCTATTCATTGTTTAAATTGATTTTTATTTATAATAAGGCTTACAGGAATTTACTTGGAACCTTCTTTTTTTAAATTTAAGTAAGGATTATCCCTTCAAATAAGCCTACAAATCAAGTTTTGGTGTTATGAAGTAGATTGTAGTTGATACTGATTGAAAATCAAATTTTAAGTTTGATGGACAGAATCATGGCTCAGCATAGATAGAAAACAATCTAAACAGGTTTTTATTCTTTTACAAACCCTATCAATGTTGTGGGTACCCATTAGAATCATCTCTAAGAGATTATATTTGTAGTTAATAATAATATAATGATTTGTGTGCAAATAATATATATATTTTTTTCATATTAAAAGTTTAATCAAACCAATCAGACACAATCACTTTTCTTTCATGACCCTCAAAAGTTAAAGCTCAAGAAAGAGAAGGGACCTTAATAGATCAAAGCGCTGAAAGTACTGATGGTGGACGTTTCTGTTGGCATACTAGAGTGATTCCTCCGTTTGTGGAGAAAAGAGAAATTTTACATGTAAAATTACGATGAAAGGAAAACGACCTGACCCAAGTTCGCATCTTGCTTCATATATCCGTTTCTCAACAAATATCATCGATCGTCAACAAAAGTCCTGTAATTACAAGGTTTCGATAACTTTCGGCATTATTCCAGTGTAGTTTAAACAGTGATTGTCAGATCCATTTGGTATAAAAGGGAAGAAATGACAATTAGAAGCTCTAGGTTATTATTCTTAGTTTATAATGCTAATCAATTCTCCGTAATCTCATTATTAAAATTATGGTGTTATCTGCTTAAACTAGAAAGCCATGAATGGCCTGAGTCGCTCCACAGGCTTGAAATTCTTGTAATAGCAAAGCAAAGTTTTGACTAAATTTTTAGATATTTTGGATTCTTCTGATGTTGTAAATGATTTTCAAAGTTTCCACTATATAACATAGATAAAAGACCTCCGCTAATAAAACACATATATTTCATCCAATGACAATAATTTTTGGCTACATGATAAAGGTGTCACCCAGGGATCATACCAATAAGTTTGATTGATATCCATCAATAACATTCTGAGAAAATGATTTTCAAAGATAACACAAAATAACATATTGAGAAATTACTTCTCATAAAGGGTTACTCAAAAAGATCATTCCAGTGAAATTTGGTTTAAAACCATCATTCACATTCTGAGAAAATGATTTTCAAAGTTTCCATTGAACAACATATAGAGAAATGACCTCCGCCCATCAGATCACAATAATTTCTGATAGCCTGATAAAGGATCACTAAAGTATCATTCCAATGAAATTTGGTTGAAAACCATCAGTTACATTCTGAGAAAATGATTTTCAAAGTTTCGACTATATAACATATAGAAAAATGACCTCTGCTCATAAAATACAAATTTTCGACCGATCACAATATTTTTTGTAGACTGATAAAAGGCCACTCAAGGATCATTCATGTAAAATTTGATAGGTATCCATCAATTAGAATCTGAGAAAACCCACTTTTAACCATATTTGGAAACAAGCCGCACCCATTTAATCCATGTTTGTCATTGGAACTAAATTTCTTGAACAACTTTGAAAGAGGGTCACCCTAGGATCATTCATGTGAAGTTTGGTTAAAATTCATCCAGTAGTATCTGAGGAGAAGATTTTTGAAGAAAAAGTTTACGACCGGACGCACAAACGGACGACGGACACAACTCCATGACAATTGCCCCAGTGGCCTTCGGCCAGTGGAGATGAAAATTCTACCAAAGGATTATAATTGATTGTTCCACAATTTTCATTCTCAAAGAAAGAAAGGGTAAGTGTTTATATAAACGCGTAAAAAATTGCAGACACTCGTCTCGCGATTGGCTTTCGTGTGTTGAAAAGTAAATTAAAACCCCTTTGCATAAACCTTTATCGCATGATTTGAATGCTTTACTTTACCTGCTCGGGCTGTATCCGTATTCATGTGTATTCCGATATTTCCATTAATTGGCCTTTAGTTTTATATACATTAGTAGTGTCAGGGGAGGTTACCATTCCAGTAATTCCATACGCCAAGTTTTCATGAGTGACCTCCCATTGACCATTGGGAAATAAGGGGCAAATTACTCACTCTGTCAGAAAAGTAGTACTACACAAGCAAAACGTTCACCTGATCTCGGAATTGCACATGATTTCACACTTAAAAGATGTCTTTGAGGTTGCAACAAGTTATGTAGACTCCTTGTTACACTCCATTTTTGAAATGCATAGTTGTCAGACGGATACAATTCTTGAAAAAGAGTAAATTGAATCTTAATGAGTACTACTGTTTTGAAAACCTATTAACATCTGACAGGATTGTTCAAACGTGGTATTAACACTGGTGAACGTAAACGTCCACCAAAAATGGTTGCTAAATAGAAGTGTCCGCTGGAGCAATATGGACTGTTTATATCAGTGTTTTGTATGAGGGATTTTTATCTCTGCCATACTGTACAAGCTAGCTTATTAAGCAGTGTGGTAGAGCTCTCACTTTGGGATGAAGAGGTTCGTTGTTCAAATTTCCAAGGAATCAAATATGAGCCTGTGCATAACATTTCCAACAATATCATATGTGCACATATCAAAGCCTCTAGCAAGCCTGTGCACCTGCACAGTCTGACCAGAACCTTAGCCATACGTATCATAGATGGGTAAGGTCTTAATCCCCTCTTTAGGTGGTCAGAAAATGTTCAAGTTGCATAATGAGGAAGTCTAGGCTACACGACCCAATCATAAAATTGTTGGAATTGTTACACACAGGCTAATATTTAATTGTGTGTTAAATGGATAGGAGGACACACAAATGAAGCCATTCATTTAATCAGAGCCCTATTATCTGGGAATTCAATGGAATCAACTAAACTAATGAAAAGTTTTACTGGAATTCATAAAACATCCTACATTTGTAATCAAAGTGATCATATCTTTATTCTTTGGCAAAAGATTGAATCAATCAACCCTTTTCTTAAAGACCTATTACATGAATTATTTATCCCCTTGAACTTATACTTGCGAAAATATTATGGAAAAGAAGAAATTGCTTGATAAAAGCAATATCTCCTTTTCTCAAAATATTTTCTACAATATAGGTTGGTGTCATTTCAAATTAAACCCAAATTTTCACATACATCTGTCACCTCTTTCAACTGGGACCTGTATTAAGGTAGTGGACCCGTAATAGTTCTGCAACATTTCGGAAATCATGGTCTTTCACAGTCAATGTTAACTGAGGTTTCCTAATGAAATCATTAGGAAACCTTGGTTAACATTGTTGAAGTCCATGGCTTCCCAAATGTTGGAACTGTTACGGGCCCACTATCTTAAGTGGTAGCATTAGACAAACAGTTTTGTATTGTGCAGGGAAGCCGCAATCCACCCCTATATAATCTCTTTGTCTTTCTCCAAACTTAACCAAGCTAATAAAATGTATACAATGCTCTACCTATATACTATTTTAAATTGAATATTCATTTACATAATTTGATATATCATTAACTAGGGTCTGTCCCTGGTTGATTTGCATCTAGCCCGTAGTTTGTCTTCAAGTCTGATGTGAGATTGGATGTTTCGGTCACATTGTTTGACTCCGGCGCTGGCATTGGCATAGCGATTGGATCACCAGCAGATCCCTCCGGCTGATTGGTAACGGGTCCGTTCTCGTCTTCCGGCGTACTACTCTCGTCCTAAAACAGAAAATCATTTCTCCATTTCCGTTATTTTAACATCAAATGACATGATGGTTCAGTGTGAAACAGTTGTAACTGCCATTTTGAATATAGTCAGTTACAACTGCTTCACACTGAAGCATCAGTATGTATATGTATATCTTACTGATAACTCATAAGCAAAAAGGTGTCAACCCAAATTTAAAAAGAAAAAATACAATAGAACAAGAGATTTTTGTAAAACATTTATCCCCCTGCCCCCATAAGAACAGGCCGTTGGCCTATTATTTGTCAATAAACAAAGGGCAATTACTCAAAAAATATGATGAGTACAATTATGGTTCTTCTCCATGAGATCTATTCACCAGAAGTTTCGATGATTCTAGCGTGCATACCTTTTGGGATATAAAAGATTTACAGTTGGACTGACCAGCCAATAGACAAGTGAAAAGCAATTAACCCCCTCTTCTACAGGGGGTGGGGGGGTGGGGGGGCATAATAATTAAAGTTTCAGTAGTGATACAAACTCATACTTAAATGGATATTATCGTACAATGAAGCCTGTATTACCCTGATAACACCTGCCTGATAACATAATATGATATCAGTCAGTCTATTTTTAGAAACAATTTGCATTCACATTCACCTGAATTTCTTTGATTTTTTAGGTTTATTATAAGTAAGGGCTGAAATTGATTGCATGATAAATAGAATAATACGTTAGTGAATTAAAATATCAATGTTATCCGGTCTCGGCTGCGAGAAATTATCATGACTCGGCAGAGCCTCATCCTGATAAATTCTCCCAACCTCGACAAAATAACATTGTTATTTTTAGACACTAACATGTTATTCTCTATTTATTACACAAGCATTATCATTATCGATGACTTCAAGTTAACATCATTGATTCCATCTGGATGGGTCAAATGTCTCCATCCATGATAAGGTGTGAAAATTGTCTGTAAATTTTTGTATACCGTATTTCCTCTAATAAAAGTGCTCTTCCTAATAGTAGCATCCCTATAATTTTTTTAGTAAGAAAACCCACTTCAAATGCCTAAATTTTAGAACTTGTTGAGACTTCTTCTCTAATTTGAGATGAATTTCCTATAAACAATCATATAAATGATTGCTTAGAGGAAATTCACATCAAATTAAGAGGAAAAGAGCCTAAAAGACATCAGTTTTAATGATTTTTTGAATAAGAAAATGCATACTAAAAATAGGCTCCCTGACAATGTTATGTATATCCTGGGAGTGTTTATTAGAGAGAAATACGGTATTCCTAGTCCTCATCATTATTCAGAGGCAATTTTTATGTGTAAAATTTCAGTCTCGATATCACATCACATCTTGATCAATGTTCAGGGTTTATAAATATAAATTTTCCTTGTCTCCTCATTATATCCATGTAATGAGGTAAGACTCACATGTAAATGTTCACAGCCTCTTTGTTATCAATGTCAAATGTAAATTTGCATGGTCTCCATATTTTATCTATGTTAAGGAGTTTTACTCACATGTAAAATTGCATAGTCTGTCTATTGAATCAATCAATCAGGAGTTATACTAACATATAAATGAGAAAATAGAATTTTCATAGATCCTATTGTATTCTATAACAAACTGCTATCAGGGATATCCATGTTACGCAATGTGTAGGAAAACATTCTAAATGACATCATCACCATGTCATCTCACACATAACAGTTTTCTTATCATCTCGGCTTTTCAAAATCTAATGTTTATGTGAGAAAAGTATCTGTTACTCAATAGTGTTTGAGATGAGCTGATCAAAGCCTCATCAAGAATAGAAAAGTTATTCAGCTCACCAAGGCTGGCTTAATAACATTTCTATTCTAGAAGAGCTTAAGATCTGCTTGTCTCAAAACAAAATCTCTTAACATCAAGTTTCAGGAGAATTACTCACATGTAAATTTGCACAATCTTCCTTCTATAACAGTGATCAGAAGTAATACTTGTGGTAAATTCATCTTGTACCCCTATTATATAAAGTTTCAGGAGTCAATTAGTCACAAGTATATCTACATTGTATCCCTATTATATCAAGTTTGAGGAGTTAATTACTCACAAGAAAATTCATGTTGTATCCCTAGTTTCAGGGGTCATACTTACATGTAGATATGCTTCATTTCCCTATTCTATAAAGTTTGAGGGTCATACTTACATGTAAATTTGGGATGTTTCCCTATTATATAAAGTTTCAGGAGTCATATTTACATATAAACTTGCATTGTTTTCCTATTATATCAAGCTTCAGGAATGATACTTACATGTAAATTTGCGTAGTCTCCCTCATCTTCTGGCATCTCAGGCTTGAACTTTCCGCAACAGAAATTACAACAACAACAAAAGCAGCAGCAACAGCAGTAACATCCTGTTATCACTCCACAAAATATGGCCAGTGCCTGAGAAGATACAATATATACACCATTGGTCTTATAGGTCATCTAGTGAATAAAACTTGACCACTCATGACTAAACTTTTAGAATTGGTACATTTCTCCAAATGGTTTTGTGTAGACATATATTGCCTTATACACAATTGGTGTTTTAAGTCTTTTAGAAGAGATATCCTCATTAGTTCATAGAAATGCTGTCCCTTAAAAAGTTTTGTGGAATTCGGTCACATACAAACACACTCTTAAAATTCCTTATGTTGTTGGATATTTGGTCACATAGAGTAAATTCTACTACTATCGTAATACTGTCTCAGAAATTCATGTCAAAGAATGTTTCTTTTTTCCTTTTTTTAATTTTTCTTTTAATTTCCTTTTAAACTTTTAAATTTTTATCACACATTAGCACTCTTACATTGTACTGTTGGTATTTATTTGAATATTTTGCTCCATGTTCACAAATCCAAATATTATATCACTTCCCCTTCATTCTAAGAATTTAAAATGATTTTTATATAACTTCTTGGTATTTCCATTGCATTTTTGATCCCATTTCAACAATAATGGTCGGTATCCATCACAAATATCCTTATTCCCATTTTAAAAAACTAATCCCTTCAAATCCTAATCATCATTAGCGTATATCCTTTAACACATCATTCAAAATATATCAGAGCTAAATATTAAAACATATTCTATATCAAAGGGTAAGTGCAAAAATACTGTAAGTGCCCTATAATCATATAGGCACTTACAATAGTGTTGCACAAACACCTCAATATCCTTTTATACATTTGAGGTAAAAACCACTTGTTATTACATGTATTAGCCTATTACTTAATACTTATTGTGAATTGGTATCTAATCACTGCATTCATTATCAAATTTTTGCCTAATTTCAATAACCACTCATGAATAAAACTTTTAGAATTGGTACATTTCCCCAAACTTGGTTTTATGTAGACATATATTGCCTTATACACAATTGGTGTTTAAGTCTTTTAGAAGAGATATCCTCATTAGTTCATAGAAATGCTGTCCCTTAAAAAGTTTTGTGGAATTCGGTCACATACAAACACACTCTTAAAATTCCTTATGTTGTTGGATATTTGGTCACATAGAGTAAATTCTACTACTATCGTAATACTGTCTCAGAAATTCATGTCAAAGAATGTTTCTTTTTTCCTTTTTTTAATTTTTCTTTTAATTTCCTTTTAAACTTTTAAATTTTTATCACACATTAGCACTCTTACATTGTACTGTTGGTATTTATTTGAATATTTTGCTCCATGTTCACAAATCCAAATATTATATCACTTCCCCTTCATTCTAAGAATTTAAAATGATTTTTATATAACTTCTTGGTATTTCCATTGCATTTTTGATCCCATTTCAACAATAATGGTCGGTATCCATCACAAATATCCTTATTCCCATTTTAAAAAACTAATCCCTTCAAATCCTAATCATCATTAGCGTATATCCTTTAACACATCATTCAAAATATATCAGAGCTAAATATTAAAACATATTCTATATCAAAGGGTAAGTGCAAAAATACTGTAAGTGCCCTATAATCATATAGGCACTTACAATAGTGTTGCACAAACACCTCAATATCCTTTTATACATTTGAGGTAAAAACCACTTGTTATTACATGTATTAGCCTATTACTTAATACTTATTGTGAATTGGTATCTAATCACTGCATTCATTATCAAATTTTTGCCTAATTTCAATAACCACTCATGAATAAAACTTTTAGAATTGGTACATTTCCCCAAACTTGGTTTTATGTAGACATATATTGCCTTATACACAATTGGTGTTTAAGTCTTTTAGAAGAGATATCCTCATTAGTTCATAGAAATGCTGTCCCTTAAAAAGTTTTGTGGAATTCGGTCACATACAAACACACTCTTAAAATTCCTTATGTTGTTGGATATTTGGTCACATAGAGTAAATTCTACTACTATCGTAATACTGTCTCAGAAATTCATGTCAAAGAATGTTTCTTTTTTCCTTTTTTTAATTTTTCTTTTAATTTCCTTTTAAACTTTTAAATTTTTATCACACATTAGCACTCTTACATTGTACTGTTGGTATTTATTTGAATATTTTGCTCCATGTTCACAAATCCAAATATTATATCACTTCCCCTTCATTCTAAGAATTTAAAATGATTTTTATATAACTTCTTGGTATTTCCATTGCATTTTTGATCCCATTTCAACAATAATGGTCGGTATCCATCACAAATATCCTTATTCCCATTTTAAAAAACTAATCCCTTCAAATCCTAATCATCATTAGCGTATATCCTTTAACACATCATTCAAAATATATCAGAGCTAAATATTAAAACATATTCTATATCAAAGGGTAAGTGCAAAAATACTGTAAGTGCCCTATAATCATATAGGCACTTACAATAGTGTTGCACAAACACCTCAATATCCTTTTATACATTTGAGGTAAAAACCACTTGTTATTACATGTATTAGCCTATTACTTAATACTTATTGTGAATTGGTATCTAATCACTGCATTCATTATCAAATTTTTGCCTAATTTCAATAACCACTCATGAATAAAACTTTTAGAATTGGTACATTTCCCCAAACTTGGTTTTATGTAGACATATATTGCCTTATACACAATTGGTGTTTAAGTCTTTTAGAAGAGATATCCTCATTAGTTCATAGAAATGCTGTCCCTTAAAAAGTTTTGTGGAATTCGGTCACATACAAACACACTCTTAAAATTCCTTATGTTGTTGGATATTTGGTCACATAGAGTAAATTCTACTACTATCGTAATACTGTCTCAGAAATTCATGTCAAAGAATGTTTCTTTTTTCCTTTTTTTAATTTTTCTTTTAATTTCCTTTTAAACTTTTAAATTTTTATCACACATTAGCACTCTTACATTGTACTGTTGGTATTTATTTGAATATTTTGCTCCATGTTCACAAATCCAAATATTATATCACTTCCCCTTCATTCTAAGAATTTAAAATGATTTTTATATAACTTCTTGGTATTTCCATTGCATTTTTGATCCCATTTCAACAATAATGGTCGGTATCCATCACAAATATCCTTATTCCCATTTTAAAAAACTAATCCCTTCAAATCCTAATCATCATTAGCGTATATCCTTTAACACATCATTCAAAATATATCAGAGCTAAATATTAAAACATATTCTATATCAAAGGGTAAGTGCAAAAATACTGTAAGTGCCCTATAATCATATAGGCACTTACAATAGTGTTGCACAAACACCTCAATATCCTTTTATACATTTGAGGTAAAAACCACTTGTTATTATATGTATTAGCCTATTACTTAATACTTATTGTGAATTGGTATCTAATCACTGCATTCATTATCAAATTTTTGCCTAATTTCAATAACCACTCATGAATAAACTTTTAGAATTGGTACATTTCCCCAAACTTGGTTTTATGTAGACATATATTGCCTAATACACAGTTGGTGTTTTAAGTCCTTTAGAAGAGATATCCTCATTAGTTCATAGAAATGCTGTCCCTTAAAAAGTTTTGTGGAATTTGGTCACATACAAACACACTTTTAAAATTCCTTATGTTGTTGGATATTTGGTCAAATAAATTAATTCTACTACTATCTTTACTGTCTCAGAAATTCATGTCAAAGAATGTTTCTTTTTTTCTTTCTTTAATTTTTCTTTTAATTTCCTTTTAAACTTTTAATTTTTTATCACACATTAGCATTCATACATTGTACTGTTGGTATTTATGCGACTATTTTGCTCCATGTTCACAAATCCAAGTATTATATCATCTCTCTTTCATTCTAAGAATTTAAAATAACTTTGACTCGTTGGAATTTCCATTACAATTTTGATCACATTTCAACAATAATGGTTGGTATCCGTCACAAATATCCTTATTCTCATTTTACAAAACTAATCCCTTTAAATCCAAAGCATCATTAGCGTATATCCTTTAACACATTGTTCACAAATATTACAGTGCTAAATATTAAAGCATATTATATATCAAGGGAAAAGTGTAAATCTACTGTAAGTGCCTATAATCATATAGGCACTTACAATAGATTTGCACTATACCCTCAATATCCTTTTATACATTAGTGATAAAAAGCACTTGTTATTACATGTATTAGCCAATTATTTAATACTTATTGTGATTGGTATCTAATCACTGCATTCATTATCAATTTTTGCCTAATTTCGATAAGACACAATTTAACTTAAAATACACAATCCCTTTCATGGCTTTTAAGTTTGATTTGATTTAAAAGACAAAAAAAATGTTGTCTCTTATGCAAAATGGTCATTCTACCTTCCTTTTTTTTACATTTCTGAAATTTCTTTTTCCTCACAGGCCTCCTTTAGCTCAATATTTAATTAAATTTCAGATATAAAGTAATAAATTGATGCTTTTCACAAGATATTTTTATTTCAGCCTGTAACTTGTAGACAAAGTAATCTTAAACTGTTTTGAATTTCCAAGATAAAGATACATAAAATAATCTTCAAGTTGATGAAACTTTATAAATGTGACTTGTTACACAAAAAGGGACTCTATGGAAAGTGGGAAAAGTTTAACCCTAATCAGACTGCGCAATTTGTGCAGACTGATCATGATCAACATCCTTTTTAATTTACTGTTTTCTAAATCTTCAATAATTTCAAATCTACCTTTCTTTATAATCATTTTCAAAATCTTCCTTCTGGTTGCCCTCTACTGGATATAATCTGATTTTCTTTAATGCTTTTCGGTGGTTTATCGAGAAATAACGGTAGATTATCACTTGATAATCTCACTGCAAAAGCAGTGAAATTATTAAAAACCTATACCCTGCTTTTGTGCATTTCATCCTATCTAACGTCATCTATGCGGGGCAAAATAAGTGACGTCACAATGAACGTTGCATAGCAATCACACGCAAAATGATGCGCTCTACGAAAATATGTCAGAAATTTCGCATTTTGTCTCATTTTTGCATTAAAGAAATAGAATAATCGTTTGTTTTTCGAGTAAGATCGATTCATTTTTCATTGAGTGAACAACAAAAGCTATGTTTTCTGGCTCCGCCACTCGTGAAAATATAGCTTTTGTTGTTCACTCAATGAAATATGAATCGATCTTACACTGAAACAAAGGATTATCCTCAATATCTCTTTTTTAAGATTTATATTACAGGGTTCCAAGATGGTCCCTTTTTGTGTGACAGGTCACTATTCATCATCTTTCTGGGTAAAGAAGCAATATCTTAAATTTCCAAAACGTTTCCCCAATTTTTCAATATTAACCCTAACCATGCTGAACCGGAGTATTGCTGCTTTGGCAGGAGGTATGGATAAACATCAGCCTGCACATATGTGCAGTCTGATCTTAGTCCATACAACCTGATTTTCCTTTTTTAAACCAGAAAAGTTTCAGAAATTATATTTTCAAAATCAAATGCTGACTCACAAGAAGGAAATACATGTACAGAGCTTTCAGCACTTTGATTTATATATAATTTGCCAAGGTTTTTATTCAGCATGACCTGGTTTAAAGGCCCTCTTTTCTGTTCATCCACAACAAAATGTATTGATTTCAATATCATTGCCGGAAAAGGATAATAAGAGACTATGCCAATATTTTACACTATTCACGACTTGGAATCAATCACTTAGATAAACACAATTACCAGCAGTTATATTTATCTTTTACATAAAAACCAATCTACAACTTTTTTGCTTGTTAAAATAAAAATTTCATTCTTTTCACTGAACATTTTATTCACATAATCACATTATCTCAATACATTTTTCCACCTTTAAATTCCAATAAATGTGCTTTTTATGACCCTTTAAACATATAGAGATGTTTCCTTGTTTGAGTAGCCCTTATACAATGTGTATTTGACTAAACATGTTTTGTTTGTCTTTCTAATTCTATTTCTAACTCAACCCTTCTTATAGCAGGCAAGAAATAAATCTGGTAAAACCAGATTGATTGATTGAATGGAGTTTTACACTCCTTTCAACATTTTTTTTTCAGTTATACAGCTGGAGCAACTAACAAATGTAACAATGGATTCCTGGTATTTCTCTCACCAGTACTACCATCACATCCTTTCCTAGCCTCCAGCTGCTATCTCATATAGGTCTACAATAATCAACCCATAGGTGAGAGACAAATCTGATAAAACCAGTCTAAAATCATTGTTTCTTGACAAAAAACCCTGTACTCTAAATACTCATTTAGAATCTTGAAGGGGCAATAAGTGCCAATTACAATAAATACTTATAGAATAGGGTTTTATCTAAAATTCTTCAACCAAATTTCCAAATATGCCCTCTAGCATTTGCTACTTAATGGTCTTAATCTCCCTTTAAACACATTGCCAAACAAGCCTATATATTACAGGCTTTAAAATTGTAACTGGAAAACAGAGTATGAAAAGGAGAATTTGTATGTTTCTGAGAATCAATGCTTTTCCATACTAAATTGAATCATATTTATATAATTCTATTGGATTTTTTTATTCAGCCAATCTGTGATTGAAATGTAGAGGTTTAAGGTAGTGGACCCGTAATAGTTCCCCAACATTTGGGAACATATCAATGGCTCAGGGCAAAACATTTCTAACTCCCTATATGTTTAAGCTCAGCCCTCGATATGATCTTTCACAATGTTGACCAAGGTTTCCTAGTGAAAATCATTAGGAAACCTCGGTTAAAAACTGTTAAAGTGATTACTTCCAAAATGTTGCAGAATTATTATGGATCCACTACCTTAAATCTTGAATTTTACATACTTCCTGTCTGATCAGTAAAGGTAAAAGTTGTGTCAATATGAAGATTTGTTTAATCTGCCACCCTTTGCATCATAAATAAACCCATATCTTTTAAACTATCTTTTAAGTATGATTGAACATTTACTTGATTACAAAATCCAGGCTTTATATGTATTAAAAGATTTGTTTGTTTGAATGGGGTTTTACTCCGCTTTCAACAATCTTTCAGCTATATTGCAGCTGCTGGAGCACCTAACAATGGATTCCTGGTATTTCTCACACCAGTACTACCATAACATCCTTTCCTAGCCTCCAGCTGCTATCCCACATAGCTACGATTTATCGACCCATTGGTGGGAGACAAATAGTCAGAAAGAATTAGTGCTGCTGTCGGGGATTGAATATATTAAAAGAGGTTACAGGTATCTTATATTGACACAAATGGAAAATAAAGTTGATGAAAAAAAAAAGAAAAGAAAATGCTTCTTTTCCTTTTTTTTCTATTGCCATTAATTTTCTTGATCATGTAAACTTTGAATTGTACAAACTGTTGAAAAACGTTGCTTGATTTCTGCCAAAAGAAATGCATTTATTGGACATTATTCAAAACCTTTATTAAACATTTTTTTTGTAAATTTGACCTTGACATTTGTCTGAGTCTAATCTGAGCAAAATATTTAAACATAATTTAAAATATTTAACATTAGAATCATTATGAGAACTTTGTGAAATTTGAAAGCCAATTATAATATTAAAATTATCAATTTTCTCTTTCCTTAAACCATACATTTGACAATGGAACATTAACTATTTACTTTGACCTAAATGAGACACAAAACATCTACTTCAGTCAATGTAACAAAAGTGGAGTCGGTACACTCAGCTGTTATATACTTGAAAGTATGAAAAGGGACATTTTTCATATGCTATCACCCTGGTAGAATAGGTTGCTATTTTGATATGGAATATATCGATGGCTTAGCGCAAAACAGATGTAACTGCCTGTATCAAGGGGTTCAATGCAAGACTGTACTAAGTGTCTTTAAATTGTAAAGACACTTAGTACATTCTTGCACTGAACCCTTGATATTTTAATAGCCAGTTACAACTGTTTTGTGCTGAGCCATCTATATATTAAAAAGTTTTTATAAATGCCTTTAGCTATACAAGAGATGTCAATTGTCAGTTTTTTAATCTATGCCAAAAAAGATCTATGTAGTTAACCTTGACTCTGACTTATCATAATTCACCAGAATTCAAATTCTATTAGAAAAGAAATCACATTAAAAGTAAGAGTAAATCAGTTGTCAAAGAGGAACTCAAGCCCACAAAAGCTGTATTTCACAATCTGAACTTGACCTTGGAGCTATTTGGAAATTTCTATCAAAAGGTAAATATGATGGAGGGCACATCATGTAGGGAAATTGTACCAAGTTATGCATGCATGGGACATTCTCCACAAAAGTTTAATGTGGAGATAATTGAAGTAAATATTGAGTTACTCACCTTACACCAGCCACTGGTTAGTACAAGATATGTGTTCACATTTTCCTCGCCAAAAGTATCGGCAGCGTACAGACCTAGAGATCCATACCGATCGTAGATCCCACGTTTTGTATTGTCTGTTAACACTTTATGAGCTTGATTAATTTCTTTAAACTGAAAAGTAAGACAGATTATAACTACTGATAACAAGAGGTCAAGATAGCCTGTATTGCTCCTCTGGCATTGAAATATCTATCAATGAGAAACTCTTAATAGGAAAAGTTATTTTTCTATGAGATAGAATATGTCTTGATGGATCTATAACAATGAAACAATACTATATATAGCATAAAAAAATGACAATCATTTTTGTGAAAATATGCCTCACCAGGCCACAACACAATTCTGCTAGGAGGAAATTTACCCAAGGAACATACTCCTGCAAAGTTCGGTTGAAATTGGTCCAATGACTTGGTAGGAGAACACATGAAAAAAAGCCCCATCACCCCCTTCTTGGAGGTTAATCAAAATTTCTAGAACAACTTGAGATAAGTTTCACACAAGAAACAATCAATCCAAATTTCTTTGAAATCTGGCCAATGGTTTGGGAGGAGAAGATTTTAAAGTTTTTATAGC
Organism: Fragum whitleyi; assembly: GCA_948146395.1. Classification (NCBI taxonomy): domain Eukaryota; kingdom Metazoa; phylum Mollusca; class Bivalvia; order Cardiida; family Cardiidae; genus Fragum; species Fragum whitleyi. Next base: position 20,421,959 of record OX411551.1, on the reverse strand, counting down.
GAAATAAGCCGCAATCTGCCTAGCCCATTTTTTGGGGGCCAATCGAAATTTCAAGTACAACTTTAGAAGAAGGTCACCCAAGGATCATTCATGCCAAATTTCATTGAAATTGGACCAATGGTTTTGGTGGAAAAGCTTTTTAAAGGTTTTATAGTGAAAATAAAAGACCACTTTTCATGTCTTTAAACTTTAGACTAATTTGATGGAGTTTTGCACATAAGAAATTGAAACAAAGTAGGCTTGAGTAGACAAACAAATACAGCAAGTATGGTATCATAAAAAATAAAGGAGAGATTTCTTTCTTTCAGCCTGAGATTGGAAGTCAAATGCTTACTTATCCCTTTTCATGCTGAACCCTGAATATTCCTGCCTTGGCAGGAGGTATAGGCAAAAATCTGCCTGCCCACATGAGCAATCAGTTCTTAGTCCATACACCCTGTTTTTCCTTTTTAAGATTTGTTTACCCATAATATTTTCAAAAGAAATACATACTCATTATTAGTGCATCCAGTGTTTTCAGCACTTTGATTTTCAATTTTACCAAGGTTTTATTCAGCATGACAAGGGTTAAGATGCCAAACACAAATAATATTATTGCCAGTATTATTGATTCAATATACCATATTTCTCCTAATAAACGCTCCTGGGAGCTATATATCATATGGTCAGGGAACTTTTATTTAGGATGCATTTTAGGATCTAAAAAATCATTAACTTTATGTTTTTAGGCCCTTTTCCCCTTAATTTGTTAAAAAGAAATAGGGGAGCTTCTATTAGGGGGGGCGCTATTATTAGGGGAAATACGGTTCTTATCGAATTTCTATATTGTCAATATACTGATCACATTTCTATATTGTCCATAAAAGATCAATAATATTGCCTATCTACAGGATTGGCAACATTATAAATCATGTATGGGCAATATAGCAGATTGATTCATTATTATTGTAAATATTATTGCTAGTGTAACTGTTTGGCAATTGGTTTCAAATCACAATGTCAATCGATAATGGGTTTTTAGTTGGAAGAGTAAAAACAACTAATGATCGATTGTAAAATCGTTTTCTTAAATATCAATGCATGTATAGATGTATAGCACTCCCAGTATCATTCATCCTTTGAAGAAAAAATGTGGAAGTTTAGTTAAAACTCATGACCTAAAGTTTCATTCTGCAGACTTTTCTACCATCTTCATGGCTCTGCATGAAACAGTTGTAACTGCCTATAAACATATAGGCAGTTACAACCGTTTCACTCTGAGCCATCAAACTGATGTGGGTTTCGAAAAAAAAAATATAATGGCTTTCTTATATGACATTAGGAACTGATTATTTGATTGTTAATTTTCTAAGTCGATTTTCACAATGGGAAGCCCAAGCCAACTGATTATCAAACATAATCAATTAATCTGCCAATCATTAATTATTGCCATAAAAATATAGATTTTGTATTGGTTGCTTGATAGAACAAAGTCTCAGCCAGCAGGAAGCATGGAAAGCATGGGAAAGATTAATTGGCAAAATCTATTACTCCATAAATAAAGGAGTATAAATCAATACCATACAAGTACCAATACTCCCAAAGGGCTAATTGTACTATTGTTTGTATTGGGCAAATACTCCTTTTTGCATCTTTTCATAGTTATTGAGAGTAGAAAATTGCTCTAATAATAAAAAATTGGATATGCATTTTGAATGGGTTTATATTTCAAGTTATCCACTAATTCTTCAAAATAGTTATTCTTTTGCAGATTAAAAATTCTCTCTCAAAATGGAAGTAATTTCTTAATTTTCCACATTGTTTTCCGAAAACCTTTTCTGGACAAACATTTTTTCTTCCCAAATTAAAAAAAAACCAGAGGACCATGATGGTCCTATATCGCTCACCTGAGGGGTCAAGTCATAACTTGACAACCAAGTTATAAATACCAGAGATTGTCTGATATACATTTAGTATAGATTTAAAAGAAACATACTTTAATTTCCTCCTACTGCTTTTTGATTGCAAACAAAGTTATTGATGGAATTGAATTCTTTTAACAAGTTTAGTAGACCTAAACCTTAAGAATATACCTGCCAATTTTAAAGTATGCCCAATAGTTTAGGCGAAGATTAACCTTCTCTGAGATTTTTGGCAATATTTCGACATTTCCACTACCATAGAAGCCAGAGATTTTGATTGAATGAAATTATTTTTACTATTTTGGTAGAGCTTCACCCAAAGAACATCCCTATCAAGTTTCAGCTTAATTAGCCAAGTGGTTTAGGAAGAGGAGAAGTTTTTCTAAGATTTTAAGCAATTTTCGGCCATTTTTGATCCTTTCTGTTACCATGCATTTCAGAAGTTTTGATGAAATTAAATTGTTTAAACAACTCTTGAAAAACTTCACCCAAGGAACATCCCTGCCAAGTTTCAGCTTGATTGGCCTTGTGGTTTAGGAGGAGAAGAAGTTTTTCGAAGATTTTCAGCAATTTTCGGCCATTTTTCAACCTTTATGTTTCCATGTAAATCAGAGTTTTTGATGAAATTGAATTCTTTTAACAGCTTTTGAAGAGCTTCACCCAATAAACATCTCTACCAAGTTTCAGCTTGATTGGCCTTGTGGTTTAGGAGGAAGGGAAGTTTTTCTAAGATTTTCAGCAATTTTCAGCCATTTTTCAACCTTTCTGTTACCATGGAAACCAGAGTTTTTGATGAAAATAAATTTTTTTAACAACTTTTAAAGAACTCCACCTAATGAACTTCTCTGCCAAGTTTCAGCTTGATTGGTCCAGTGGTTAAGGAGGAGAAGAATTTTTTCTAAGAATTTTAGCAATTTTCGGCCATTTTTCAACCTTTCCGTTACCATGGAAACCAGGCTTTTTAATGAAATTAAATTCTTTTAACATCTTTTGAAGAGCATCACCCAAGGAACATCTCTGCCAAGTTTCAGCTTGCTTGACCCAGTGGTTTAGGAGGAGAAGAATTTTTTCTAAGATTTTCGCGATTTTCAGCCTTTCTGTTACCATGGCAACCAGAGTCATTTATAGAATTAAATTCTTTTAACAACTTTTGAAGAGCTTCACCCAAGGAACATCCCTGCCAAGTTTCAGCTTGATTGGCCCAGTGGTTTAGAGGGAGAAGATGTTTAAAAAATTGTTGACGGACGGACGATGGACGGACGGTGAGTGATCACAAAAGCTCACCTTGAGAACTTTGTGCTCAGGTGAGCTAAAAATTGGCTCTCTTCAACCAACCTATACCTTGTTGAGTTTCTTACATTTGGCCCCACGCTGCATTTAACATGAAAACATTCGTGAATGGTTTATAAAATGGTATCCCACTTAACATTGTGTAGTTACATGCAAAGTGGGGGACCATTTATAACTTTCATCTACGTTCTTGTCTTGCTTTTTTGAGTATAGGGCTGGACTCCTTCAATTTGTAAGATGGGAGTCTGCTAACTACTGACTCAGATAAGACCATTTCCTACACCAATACAGGTTACTAATTTGACTGGTTTCACTACGCATTCATCTAAGAGATAGATAATAATTTGATACTTCACAATACGACAAATTGAGAGGTCAGTGCAATACTATTGTAAGTGCCTAACAAGAGGGCCGTTGGCCCTGGGTCGCTCACCTGAGAAAAAAGCTTCATTACCTAGGTATGTCCATGCAACCACAGAAAAAGAGATTTTCACTTATTCAATCAGATAACATTTGAAATAATCCCCCCCCCCCTCTGCTCCTCCCCTGGTCATTATTTATTTAAGCTTTTTTCATAAAAGGTCTGTGATCAGCTAATCTATGCCAGATTTACAGGCTGAGTCTGAGACTTTTAAAGTTTTCTCTAATGAGTTGATCAATCCATGTCAAATATATAGGCTGTAGGGATTCAAAATTCTCAACAAAGCACTCGCCCTCCCCAAAGATGCTCTGCACCTGGTGAATCTACAGTCATGATTTTAGCTAATTCAATTAATGTCCATATGCTGATCATCCATACCAATTTTCAAGTCTGTAGGACTCCTGGTTCATTAGAAGAAGTTTAAAGATTTCAAAAATGATCCAAAGTTCTACCCCCTCCCCAAGACACTTAGCACCTTGTGACCCTACAGTCATGATTTTAGCTATTTTTATTAATGTCAATATATTGATCACCCATGACAATTTTCAAGTAAGGTTCCTGATCCAGGAGAAGAATAAGGTTAAAGATTTCAAAATTGATCCAAAGTACTACCCACTCCCCCCTAATGCATCTGGTGGCCCTACATTCATGATTTTAGCAATTTTTTTTAGATCCATATGTTGATCATCCATGCCAATATTGAAGTCTGTATGGCTCCTGGTTCATTAGAAGATGAAGATTAAAGTTACAACATTTTCACAAAGGTACTACCCTCTCCCCCGGGTGCTCTGCACCTGGTAGCATTACAGTCATGATTTAACCTATTTTTATTAAGGTCTATGAGCTGATCCTCCATGCCAATTTTCAAGTCTGTAGGGCTTGTGGTTCCCAAGAAAAAGAAGGAGGTTAAAGATTACAAAATTTTCACAAAAGTACTACTCCCTCCCCCCAAGTGCTCCGCACCTGGTGAATCTACAGTCATGATTTTAGCTATTCATATTAAGGTCCATATGCTGATCATCCATGCCAATATTCAAATCTGTCAGGCTCCTGGTTCAGAAGAAGAAGAAGGTTAAAGATTACAAAATTTACCCAAAGTACTACCCCCTCCCCCCTGGTGCTCCGCACCTGGTGGCCCAAAAGATATGATTTTAGCTATTTTAATTCAGGTCTATGAGCTGATCCTCCATGCCAATTTTCAAGTCTGTAGGGCTTGTGGTTCCCAAGAAAAAGAAGAAGGTTAAAGATTACAAAATTTTCACAAAAGTACTACCCTCTCCCCCCCAAGTGCTCTGCTCCTGGTGAATCTACAGTCATGATTTTAGCTATTTATATTAAGGTCCATATGCTGATCATCCATGCCAATATTCAAATCTGTCAGGCTCCTGGTTCAGAAGAAGAAGAAGGTTAAAGATTACAAAATTTTCACAAAAGTACTACTCCCTCCCCCCTGGTGCTCCGCAGGTGAGCTAAAAATATATAGGCACTTACAATAGTGTTGCGCTAACACCTCAAATCATTTCTTATTTTATTTCATGCTGAAGGCTACAAAATAAATGTGTAATCAATATTTATTCCATTGACGAATGAAACCAAATTTTTAGCCAAACTGAACCTTGATGGACACACTATATCTGTTTAGGTTCTTTTGCCCGAAGAAATTCTAAATACAATGTATATGTATAAAAATATCAAATTCAATTCAAGACAAATTGATGGCTCAGCATGAAACAGTTGCAAATGCCTATATGTTTATAGGCATATGTTTATAGGCAGTTGCAACTGGATGGCATTGGGCCATCATTAATCTAGTCTAAAGATACTTACTTTTTCTGTAGCTTCAGCATTTCCTTGGTTTTTATCTGGATGAAGCCTCAAAGCAAGCTGAAATGGAAAAAAACCCTCAGTAATAAATGATTTCTTGAATTTTGTGTCTAGCTTAATATACAGTTAACTCGAGATAAATCAAGAGCACAGCCTACCGGTGTCTTCCCTTGGCTGTTGATTGCTAGATCATGTGGATGAAAATTTGAGTTGAAAAAGGGGCATAATTTGCATTTTAAAAATGCATCTAGAAGTATCCCCTCTTAATAGTATATGTTCCTCATTTGTCGCTGAACATGCGTGCCAAGTTTCAAGTGAATGCCTTCTGTAGAACCAGAGATATCATAAAATGTCAAAGGTTTCGCATGACAACAATAACTACCACAGCAAAAACAATGACAAGGCTATAGTAATACCCCGGGTCTTCTCTGAAAACAGCCGAGCTAAAAATGATCAATGCACCCAAGAAAATTCATGTTTATATATATCAAAATATTCTTACAACTGATGGCTTTTCTTATCAAGAGTCCATTGGGGCTGTCATATCAAAATTTGTTTCTACTAATATAAACAATATCTTTATAAGCAAAGTTTGCTGTGCTTCTTTTTTAGTGCTGTATAAAAATCAAAGGTCTGATGGTCTTAGATGGACTACTAATTCTTGGCCAAAACAATTGCACTAAATTTGACAAGAGCACTGCTTATAGGTGTCAAGACTCAGCCCCATGTGCAAAGGTTCTTTGTCCAAAAAGGGACATAACTCTCAAATAATTGCTTTTACTACCCCCCTTGATAGTCTACATAGCTCTTGTGTAGGTAAACACACATGCTAAGTTTCATGAATATATTTTCAATTTTAATAGAGATATGACCAAGGTAAAAATCTGTCATGCAAACACCAATGCTTACTTGAAGTTACTCCAACACTAATGCAAATGACTCCAAGGTGGTAACCCCCCCCCCCCCCCCCCAGATTTTTATGCCTTGGGTCAAGGGTTTATATTGATTTCAGATATGAATATTCTAAATATTAAGCACCAAAGTCCCTATGGCTGAAATTCTTTAAAAAGGTCTCAATGAGACTCTTCTAATAAATGTAGGGTTCAACGGAGAAATAATAAATTTGGAAAGTCATTAAACACCAATTACCTGGAGCCCTGCAGCACCATCTGTTGATTATTGGACACTTGTTTCTGAACACAGTGACAAATCCTTGTAATTTCATCACTTAACTGTAACATTTTACCATATGGCAAATTGCCTATAGGCAGGGGTGTTAACCCTTGTCATGATAAACCCTGAATGTTCCTACCTTGGCAGGAGCTATAGTCAAACATCAGCCTGCACATATGTGCAGTCTGATCTTTATCTATACCACCTGTTTTTCCTTTCTGCAACCAGAAAAGCATTAAAACTTGATTTTCAATATGAATACCAACTCACAACAAGTATCTGGTGTTGTATGCAACACATAAAGTCCCCTACCGGTGTCCCAGGGTAACCTGTCCCCTGGGTAACGTGTCCCCGGGGACAGGTTACCCAGGGGTAACGTGTCCCCGGGGACATGTTACCCTAGAAATCAGCCGGGGTAACCTGTCCCCCCCTGGGGTAACCTGTCCCCCCCTACAGATATTGTAAACCAATATTTAGTCACATTTCTTTTACCAAGATATTTTTATTCTATGTGTTACAAGTCTCTTTCTTTGATCTGTATGTAATTTTGATCTGTTTTGCGAACTGTTTCAGTTCTGAAGGATTTTTATATTTTCCATGATAACAATTAAACTTTCAATTAAATTTTCAAAAAGTTTACAAAAAAAAATTCTTTTCTTTGAAAGTAATTTTATAGTCTTAATTATATCACAACTGTTCTTACTACAAAAATTATTCACTTATTAGAAAATTCATTGAGAGTGTATGTGTATGTATTTTGGGGGTGGGACAGGTTACCCAAGCTGGGGTAACCTGTCCCCGGGGACACGTTACCCAGGCCTGGGTAACCTGTCCCACCCCCAAAAATGCTGTCAGCAATGATATATGCAAAAATAAACCCATATGTTTTCAATTATTTAATAATATTTCAAATCAAAACTGCCATATTAAAATAATATGTTCATAAAGCTTTGTATCATTCAAACCATGGACTTGGAACATATTAAATGATGCAAATAATAAGAAAATTGCACTGGCTAAGAATCCTCTTGAAAAGGAACACATTTCAAAATATATTTTAACATACATATTCTTTGAGGGAATGTTCAAAGTATATCATACCATAAATTCTTAATTAAAAAAGAACGAATGGAAGGTGATATCTTTAATGAAAAATAGCATTTGGAATAGGGGGACAGGTTACCCCGGGGTAACATGTCCCCTGGGGACAAGTTACCCAGGCTTGGGTAACCTGTCCCCCTTTCCAAAATACAAGATTTATACAATTTGTCAATTGACATGTTGTTTTCTTATCAAAACTGCAATACAGAAATGATAATTGTGTTTTTAAAAGCTATTATTCAATTTAATAATGGACTCTGAAAAAATTGAAATGGTGCAATAATAAAAAAATATTCAAGTGCTAAGATTTTGCTTTAAAAAGGTACAAACAAAGAAATATAAACATACATAGCCATTGAGAAAATTTTCTAAGAATATCTTTCTTAATAAAAAAGAATGACTGGAAGGTGATATCTTTAATGAAAAAAGTATTTGGAAAAGGGGGACAGGTTACCCCGGGGTAACCTGTCCCCCGGGGACATGTTACCCTGGCTTGGGTAACCTGTCCCCCTTTCAAAAGAAGAAGTATTGAATGAATTTGTCATGTTGCTTTCTAATGAAAACTGCAATATTAACATGATATGTTAATAAATGCTATTTATCAATCTAAATATGGACTTGGAAAAAAATTTAGATATTGCAAAAGTAATATTGCAAAAACTTAAAACGTGCAAGTGCTAAGATTTTTCTTTTAAAAAAGCATCAAATTTTTTTTTAAAAAATGAATGAAATATTTTTCAATGAATATCATATGATAATTTCTTAAGAAAAATGAATGACTGGAAGGTGAAATCAAATGAATAAAAGCATTTTGAATAGGGGTAACATGTCCCCCCCCCCCCCTAAAGTTTTATTTTTTTTTCATTAAACTTTCAAATATTTGCATGAAATACCAAGATTGATTACTATAATGATAAAAAATAAAAAAAAGGAAAATTGATTTGATAAGAAAATCATAGTAAGCAAATTATATTTTGGTTTGAGGAATTGAAAACCACTCAAAAATTACAGATATACTTTTTTATATGTCTTTTTTAAATTGATTTAGAGATATACAAAATAGCATGAATGAAAAATTAAAATTTTGATAAGAAATAATGTTTTCCATGGGGGGGACACGTTACCCCAGGGGGGGGACAGGTTACCCCGGGGTAACCTGTCCCCGGGGACACGTTACCCAGGGGGACACGTTACACTGTTACACCGGCTTTGTTTGTCTCAATGTTTTCCCACGCCAATTCTATCAGGGGCGTCAAAACCAGGTCTTGTTTTGGAAAGGGTTAAACAAGACTTACATGAGTTGTTGTCTCTGCTGTGCCCACTATACAATTCATGCAAGCAATAGACAGATGCAAGAAATAGTATCAATAACAGTTACCTTGTCTGATCCAAGATGTTTTTCTTCAGTCTTGTTGGTAAGAAATGAGAACTTTCACTGGAGGTGATTAATACTGCTGCATCACCACCCTGACTAACATGGCTTATAATTTTTTTTACATTTTAAAACAGGTTTCATCAAGTTAGCTTGCTTAGTTATTAAGTTATTGCAGGATCCATTTTTTGCCATATTTTCACTATTTCCGTTACCATAGCAACCGCACTTTTTGTCAAAGAACAAAGATAAAATGATGTGCATAATCTACACATTGCCATCTAGTCATATACCAAGTCTCATCAAATTAGCTTGCTTACTTATTAACTTATCGCAGGATCCAATAATTTTTGCCATATTTTCACTATTTCCTTAACCATAGCAACAACAATTTTAGTCTAAAAACAAAAATAAAATGATGTGCATAATCTACACATTGCCATATAGTCATATACCAAGTCTCATCAAACTAGCTTGCTTAGTTATTATCTTATCGCAGGATCCAATTTTTGGAAATATTTTCACTATTTCTGTAACCATAGCAACCTCAATTTAAGTCGAAAAACAAAAATAAAATGATGTGCATAATCTACACATTGCCATCTAGTCATATACCAACTTTCATCAAAAACGCTTGCTTAGTTATTAAGTTATCGCGGGATCCAGATTTGAGCGGACAGACGGACGGACAGACGGACGGACAGACAGACGGACGGACAGACGGAGGGCAAACCTATAGTCCCCTCCGGTGTGAACACCGGTAGGGGACTTATTATAGTGCATCTATCCGGTGCTTTTAACACTTTGATTTTGAAATAATTTTGCCAAGATTTTTTATTCAGCATGAAAAGGGTTATTAAAATTGGTACTCGTTGCCATCCCTAGTAAATTGACAAGACTACTGCACAATTAGGCCTAGGAAAACCTACTTGTTCACTTGCAAAAAGTCTTGAGTTGAACATGTTGCATATAAGAACTTTATATCTTGTTGTAGGTTGAAAATTGGTTTACCCAGTAATTAACTTATTGCCTTAAAATCTTGACAGGTCTTTTAAAATAAAATTGGAAAAGAAGAAATTGATGGCTCAGAGTGAAACAGTTGTAACTGCCTATAAACATATAGGCAGTTACAAGTGTTTCGCACTGAGCCATTGAAATTTAATTCTCTACTTGTTTACTGAATCTATTGCAAGGCTGACTAATAACCTGCGCTTTGTCATAGTTTTTTGAACAAAGTTCATTTGTGCCCAACCAGCGCTTTGTCACAGTTCTGGAAATCTTTTTTTGACAAATGTCAATTGTGACATTGACCCTTAACCTTCATGACCCCAAAACCAATAAGGCACTTTCTTGGGTCACAGGCAACAATTGTGTAAAAAAAAACCTCATGATTCAATCGAGACAATTCTAATGAGTACCCACATCATAGGGTTTCATTTACAAATAGAAGATATTTGACTGGCTTTACCCCCTCTTCTCTGTACATCAATAGACTATAAATACACTGCCCTCCAAAAGTTTCTTCACACACACTTCTTTTAAAGATCTTTAGCTTAAGTAATTTAAAACAAAGTTTTATATTATTTTTATTAATAAAATGTATACTTTATATCTTTATTGCAATGTATCAATTAAGAAGCAATACCAGAAATGGCAAAATCATGTAAAATCGAGAAAATCAGAATAGTTCACCATTTTGCCAAATTTTCTATCAAGGGGATCAACTTCTGTCAATATTTAGTGTAGCCTCCATTAGCAGGTAAGACAGCCTGAACGTATCTAGGCATGCTATTTATAAGTCTCTCACAACGTTCCACTGATAATCAGCATTTTCTCCCTTTGTCTCAATATTTCCTGTTATACATTGTTCTAAAATAGTATCTTTATCAACAGTCATTTTGTCGTCTAAAGTAGTGTTCAAATGGGAATAATCAGATTTTAAGTAATAAAAACTAATCTATAACTTTGTTTAAAAAGATTAAAGCTGAAAATCTTATAAATGAAATGTGTGTGAAGGATCTTCTGGAGGGCAGTGTATAAAGCCCAAAATATTTACCTTTCTGTAAGCCTTCTTGATTTCATCATGATTGGCACCTTTTTGTAATCCTAGTAGAGCATATAGAGAGTCCCCTGATGTTCTGAAATAAAACAAGAGGTCAATGAGAAACTTTGACGCTCTACTGGCCTTTTGTAGGATTTGGGTCATAAATAAGGTCAAAATTATATGATCAAGAAATAAAACAAGAGGCAAATGAGAAACATAGACACTCTACTGGCTTTTTGTGGGATTTGGGTCATAAATAAGGTCAAAGTTATATGATAAAAAAATTTAAAAAGAGGCAAATGAGGAACATTGACGCTCTACTGGCTTTCTGAGAGTTTTGGGTCATAATTAAGGTCAAAGTTATATGATAAAAAATTTAAACAAGAGGCAAATGAGGAACATTGACGCTCTACTGGCTTTCTGAGAGTTTTGGGTCATAATTATGGTCAAATTTTGGTCAAATTTATATGATCAAAAAATTAAACAAGTAGGGCTTGAAAATTCTACTCGTCCGCTCGTCCAGCATGATTTTTTCCTTCTTTTTCTCTATAAGCAGGTCAAGTGGATTTTGCAAAATTTCACTGATGAAATTTATGTTTCACTTTGTTTTCTTAAATAAGTAGAATTTTCAACCCCTGACAAGAGGCAAATGAGGAACTTTGACACTCTGCTGGCTTTTTGTTGGATTTGAGTCATAATTAAGGTCAAAATTATATGATAAAGAAATAAAACAAGAGGCCAGTGAGGAATTTTGACACACTACTGGCTTTTTGTAGAATTTGAGTCATAAATAAGGTCAAAATTATATAATCAAGAAATAAAACAAGAGGCCAGTGAGGAATTTTGACACACTACTGGCTTTTTGTAGGATTTGAGTCATAAATAAGGTCAAAATTATATGATAAAGAAATAAAACAAGAGGCCAATGAGGAACTTTGACACACTACTGGCTTTTTGTGGGGTTTGAGTCATAAATAAGGACAAAATCATATGATCAAAAGTTAAGGTCATTTAATGTTTTGTTGGCTCAGCACAAAACAGGTGTAACTGCCTATAAACATATAGACAGTTACAACTGTTTCACACTGAGCCATCACAAGGCAAAAGCCAAAGATAGGGCACACTCCAAAATAGGCTTAACTGAAATTTAGGTTGAGCTAAAAATAGGGCAATAATGTTATCCCAGCTATCCCACTCTGTCTTGATCCCCCAAACCTTAATTGCAATCACAATTAATTCACTAATCAGGGTACCAAAGTAATCAGCCTGGTCAGGGTTAAAAGAAGGAATCTGAATTTGCATGTACTAGGCATCATTCCTGTGTAATTTAGTGGAATTCTGACCAGTAGTTTCAGAGAGGAAGATGATCAAAGAAAAGGATTATGCACACACACAGATATCCTTATATTTCTGCTGCCATTGAGTTGTCAGTCAATCCCTATTTTGCAAAGGGGGTCCACCAAAATCGATTTAGCATAACATAGTATTCCAAATTTAGAGTCAACGAGATTGTCTACCAAACTAAAAAGATAATTTATGATTGATGAACCCAATTCATACAAATATGTATGGTTTAAATGACATCACAAGATTAGAAATGGATCTAAGCATTTAGCTAGAATGTGAAAATGTTGCCTCTTTCTCTTGTTTAAACATAAGGTCACTTATATAAATGTGACCCGTCAAGCGAAAAGGGGCCATCTGGGTATTGTGTAAAGTGTCGACCCTAGTCAGACTGTGCAAAATGCGCAGACTGACTAAGGTTGAAACTTTTCAAAATGTCTTTATTTTCTGAATCTAGAATGATTAATCTACCTTCCAGTGAAAGAATTTTTGAGATGCGACCTCTGGTTGACCTATGCTAGACCCAATCTCTTTTTCAAATAGTCATTTTACAGAGTTCCATGATGGTGCCTTTTTGCTTGACGGGTCCAAAATATGTTTCTTGACCCATGTAAAATTATATTAACCTACACTTCTTCATGCTTCCATCATTTCTAAGCCCCATATGACATAAAATGCCGCATATAAAAAGATAATCACATAAGGTGGATAACCAAGAAAGTGTTATTTTTTTTGGATTGGACAAAATTTGGACCATGATTTTAAAGAACGCTGGAAAAAACAAGACAGAAATTATTTGTTAAATATCTGACATTTTTTAAATCTGGATTTGACTTATTATTTTGTATTTGAATTGGCACCATGTAGATTTGTGTAGACTTCATGATCGGCCAAAAACCAAAATTATGGCAACCAGATTTTTCATTTGCTGAATTTTTGCGGAAATTGTGAAAACTAATTAGATGGGGATACTGATTTGAAGTGAAATTCTGAAGATATTCATATTTTCGCCCACAAATTTTCATTGGGACTTTTTAATTAATTACCAAGGTAGGTTCAGATAGTAAAATTGTATTTGAAGCATTAACACATATTCCAAAAATTCACTGAAAGAACCCAGAGTGAATCACTCTGGGAGCCACAATATAAAGAGGGACAGGGAAAAGACTATTTTTACATAGGGGCCCAGGTTGCCAAAATACATTGGGGATATGGGTATTTTATCCAAAATTCTAGGGGCAAAGGCCAAAGTCTAGGAATCATGAGCCACTGTTTGTCTTTTACCCTGAGGGATGGCATCATAACTCTTAAACATCAGACTATCAAACAAGGGTATTGTTGTCCGACTACTAGCTGGGGGATATACACACAAAATTAGTCACATAAAAAACCAGAATCCCAATTGGCCTGCAGTGATTGAAAAAGATCAAGGGTAATTGTGTTTTTTGGCCCTAGGGAAATTGTCTTAAGGTAGCAATGGACACGTGTCGTCATTTTTTTCCGCCCAATGAATTTTTTTCTTGGTCACATATTTTGTAGATTAACATTGTGTGGTCATTATATCAAATTTTGAAGGTACCTTTCCACGCTCGTTTTCATGCTAGAGTTATCTGCCCTTGAGTGGTATAGGCCATTTTTTAGTAAAACGGTTATATTCCTTTTAGGTCTAGTATAAACTCTGTACTAGGTTATAGCTATAAAACACATACATTTTGATAGACCTTATACATGTACACAATGGCTTTTGGCAAGAAAATTTCTTTGATCAATTGCATTTAAACAATTTGCTTTCAAAAGTTAAAAATGCACTAATTTTTGTAATTTTACTAGGTAAAAATGCCACAAAAACCTATTTTTTTTAAAAATTACCCAATGAATTTTTCTTATTTTCCGATATGTTTATAATCCATGTTTTTCCTTTATTTGGTAAAAAATTCAGCATACCTTTCCATGCAAATAAGAAAGTATTTCGTTATTTTTCACCGTTCCCCCCTAATCGAATGACGGTTTTTACGCATTTTTATCGTTAAATTTAATGATCCAGTCATTCAATTAATATCAAATGTTGAAAAGAAGCTAAATTACGAAGTTTTAGCATCATTTTTCTACGTTATTTCAATAAGTAGAATCTAACGAAAACCGGTCTTTTTTAACAACGCGCAAAAAGAGCCGTAAAATAAACGAAAACCCACTTCCGATTTATAGAGTCGGCAGGCCGCTGTCCATTGCCACCTTAAGAAATCCTGGATGGATAAGATGGCTTTGCTAGTTGATATGAAAAATAAAAGCTTCATATGGTGACCAATTTATACTGTACATATTTGAAGTCAAACAGACCATAAAAACAATTGTATTTATTAAAAGCACAAACAACAGATGGTCAAGAATATCCAGATTGCTAAACAAGACAGCGATATAATACCGAATAAGCCACTTCTCTTGAAGCCGGTGGCATGCGCCAATTGCCAAACTGAAAGTAGAAAATCAGAAAAAAAGCTCGCAGCGTTAGAATCAAATAAGAATCAAAGTAGCTTACGATAAATTCCTAGGCCTACTCATTTTCGTTGTAAACTATTAATAACAACATTGATGGCGGACAGTGGAAAATAATCAATATTTTCTGCTCAACAGTTTCTCATGTTTTCGCTTCTGGACCCGGAACTCTTCCAGTTGCCTCCCTTTAATAAATAGACTAGAAATCCATTATCCAAATTGTAGACTAGACGCTTTTTCAAAAAAAATATAAATAAATAAATAAATTAAAATAAAATAATTAATAAATTTCATCAAATCAAGGGCTGCAAGATGTAAACACTTGTTCCGAGAAATTGCACATTTTCAATATATGATGAAAAACAAGTGTGCAATTTCATTTTGAAATTTATGCCTTATTAGATGATAAGCTTATTTTGGGCATTTTGCAAAGAGATGTGACCTTTAGGCTTTCAAATAATATCACATGTATAACTCAAAAGGCACATGTTTCTCCTTAAGTTTGAAAACAGGCATGAAACTTTTTCTATAAGTCTATCAATAAATATCAGAGCAATACTCAAATAAATTTTTTACCTCAGAATTGTGCTGTAACCTTGACCTTTCCGAAAGCTTACCACATTATTATCATGATGGAAGGCTAAAGTATTATTTTTGCATCCATTAATGTAGGAGTATTTCTCAGCTCAAATTGAGACAGATTGACACTGAATTTTCATACCCAAAAATAAATGGTATTATGAAATTTGTACTTAAAGCCCCAGTCTGCGTTGAGAGTAGAAAAATCGCTGTTTTGTGACTATTCTTTGATTGATTTAGTTTTATGAAAGAAAAGTTACATAAAAATACAAATTAATTGATAAACGGCTTTTTCATGAAACGAATAATATGCCGTATAAAATAAATATGTAAATGACATTTTGGTCATATGAAATACGCCCACGTGCAGGAGCGGTAATGGAAATGTATACAAATTGGAGTCCAAAATGTTGCGGGTCAAAAATATTCATTAAGTTGGGCCTATACTTAGATCATCGCATCATAATCATTTGCATTACCAAATATTGGAATGACAAATTCAGGCTTATCTTTGAGAATAAAAGTCTAGTTTATGTGTACATGATTGTCCAGGATCGTTGTCTTGCGTTTTGGAAATGTTCACGAACACAGACGGGGACTTTAAACAACTCCATTTAATCATGCTTGCTGTTTCTCTAGATTTATTCAACTGGCCATAGCTCCAAAATAATGAAAAAATTCATTGAAAATTCCTAACAGGACTATTGGCCCTGGGTCCCTCTACTGAGATCAGGACCTACAGGTAGGTAATTACAGTCAAGATATATCATTAAGATGCTAATCAGAGCTGAATATAGAATTAAATTCTTAGAACCTTTTTTTTTTAAATACTTCACCCAATAAACATTCCTGCCAAGTTCCATTAAGATTAGACCACAAGTTCAGGGATAAACAGACATTGTTGCTGACCCATTACAACAGAAGCATGATACATTAGCTTGCCTCTAGCACAATTTTTGAGCACTCTGTGTTCGGGCAAGCTAAAAGATTGCTGCATATGAAAAACAAGGAACTATGCATTTTCAAATATTCATGCATGTTTTGCAAGCCTAAACACAGGGTAGGGACTCTAAATATAATCAGGGTCTTTGACTTAACACATTATCTATAGCTATGACATAAATAGAGGATATTAAATGAGTTGTCATTGAATACAGAATCTATAAAACGAGTCATCTATAAACAGATAAAAACAAGAACTGTTGCAGAGCAGACTTATACCCCCACAAGTACTTTTTCAGAATGCAAGTGCTATTAGTGCAGGATGTGTTTGTAACAAATATTGAGGTCATATGCAGCATTTGCATAAAGTGTCATGATTCTAGGTGGCTTGGTTTTTGAGTAAGAGTCCAGAAATGAAAATTGAACAAAAATTGACTGTGACCTTGACCTTTGACCTATATGACCCCAAAACTATAGGGCACTTCCTTGGATCATAAGCAACATTTGCAAAAAGTTTCATGCTTGTAGGTCACTTGCTTCTTGAGTTAGAGTCCGGAAACGAAAATTGAACAAAGGCTGACTGTGGCCTTTACCTATGTGACCCAAAAAACAATAGGCCACTTCCTTGGGTCATAAGGAACATTTTTACAAAGTTTCATGATTGTAGGTCATTTGGTTCTTGAGTTAGAGTCCCGATACAAAAAGGTCTACGGACGGACGGACAGATGGACAGACATGGTGAAACCAATATACCCTCACATCTTTGTAGGTGGGGGGTATAATGAGGCTGTGCCGAGTTTTTATCTGTTTATAGATCAAAATTTATTTGTTGGTAAAATTTTAGCTTGACAGGTTGAAATGTCCCGACAAGATTATCTGTAAACAACATAGCTCACCCAAACTGCTGCTTGTCACAAACAGTACTTGACCAAAGATAAAAGTTCAAGGACAATTTTTCTATGTTTAAGTACATGATCTAGTATACATCACTCTGTTTTAGAAGTAAAAAAGAAATAGTAAAACATTTTTGTTTTAAGTACATGTAAAAGGTTAGGTAAAGTGAAAGCCTAAAGCCTGATGAAGCTACTATTGGAAGTTCATTGTATACTCAGAACAAGAAGTTAAGCGCCACCAGTTTTTAGACAGAAGATTTTTAAAGGCAGGGAGCCTGCATTAATTCAAAATAACAGAGATGTAAATATTGACTTCCAATGTTGAAAATGGTATGTTGACTTAACAATTTCACAACAATACATGGGTGGTGATAAATTTTATTGACTTTGCACCTTGAAATGTAAATGACGTATTTTCACCTTTTTTTAAAACATGAAAAACTATTGTCAAAGCCGACTCACGGTGTTGTCTATGACACGAAACTTGGTTTTAGAAGTCAGATAACACAAATGCGATTAATTCCAGTCACATCTTAGTCAGTAGCGTGTGTAAGGTATGTTGAGCATTGATCACTGCGCACACCCTTCTCGGCATGCCACAAATCAGCCTCTGGATGATGTGTTGAGAGATTTGCTGTCACTCCTGGTGCAGTGTAGCTTCTAACTCAACCACATTTTGTACAGGAGGCTCTCTCCCACGTATACGGCGCCCTAAAATGTCCCACAGGTTCGATGGGGTTAGGATCGGGACTACAAGCCAGCCATGGAATGGTGGTGATGGCTTCATATTGCATAATGTCCGCCACGACTCTTGCTCTGTGGGGTCTGGCGTTATCATCCATGTACACTGGTCTTGTTCAAGGAGGGTGATTGTCAAAATGTGGAATTACCACAGGAAAAATGATGTTATTGCGATATTTATCGCCAGTCAATGTTCCTGGAACTGTCACTAGGTCCAGTTTACAGCCGTAGGAGACACAACCCCATATCATAACGCCACCGCCACCCTGATAGGTTGGTTGGACGTACTTTGGTGCAAATCGGGTGTTAGGTTGCCTCCTAACACGAATTCGACCATCGGTGACATGGAACAACATCCTGCACTCATCTGACCAATGGATCCGACGCCATGATGCCAAGTTCCAACGTGCCTTCGCTCTACACCATATCAGACGTTCATTGATGTGTCTCTGTTGTAACTTCGGACGTTTCAGGGGTCTTCGTGCCTTACACGAAGCCATCCGAAGTCGATTTCGCACTGTTGAAATAGAGACCCGTCTGTGTGTATTCCAGTTGTCCCTTAGTACAGGCACACTGAAGGGCAGACGTCTGACGTGACGCAAAAGTGCTCTATTCTCTCGAATAGACGTTACTCTAGGGCGTCCAGATCTGACACGGTCCTTAACGTCATTTGTCTGTGCCTGTTTTTGTACCAAATGTGTTATGACACTGTAGTGATACACCGGCTGTCTGGCAATGGCTCTACAAGACATTCCAGAATCTCGTATTCCAATTATTCGCCATCTTTCATTTGTAGACAATCTACGCCTTGCCATGACTGAGTTTCAAATCGAAATGTAAACAATTGCCAGAGCTACATGACGTAAGTATCTCTGACAGAAAAGCTGATTTTCCACTTTGCATGAGCCCTGGCTTTACAGTCATTGCCCGAGACTTGCTGAATATGCACGTGCATCTGAAACGTTTTTAATCATTAGCTACAAGGTTGTTCTAACCTTTTGACAACATAGATACGTTATTAAAGTTTTTTAATAGAAATTTTATAAACTTAAAACTTAGTGGCGCTTAACTTTATGTTCTGAGTATATTAAAATATAAGCTTGATGATCAAATCAGTGTAAATATAACATAATTGACCTTTCAGAAAATATATGCAAGTTGAAAGCCATTTGTTTGTTATAAAAGACAAGAGCAAGGTCACATAGTAGAGGACTTGATCACAGGAGAAAGCCAAAGGATATTAAGTATAATTGTAATAGGTATAAGCACTCAGATAATTAATATAATACAATATACATGTAATTTAAAATATAATATATAATAATATAATTTAATACAAACAATTTTGGTTTAAGTTTTTAAAAGTACAAAAATGATCAAGGTAAAAACTTCAAGGAGCTTGGTTACTGGTGAAAGCCTATCACCTGGTGAGTGTGTGTATGAGGTTATGATGTCCCTAGGTAAAGCATTCAGAAAATATAAGCAAGGTTAAAATCTTTTGTTGAATGTTTTGGTTAAAGTTTTATAAAGTCCATAAGGCTAATTTTCATTGTTTAGCTTTTGGTGTTGCTACTTGCAAAATACGAAAGCTTAAGGTCTTATTTTTCGTTGGGAGATGTTTTTTTTTTCTTTAAGTTTTTGGGCTCAGTTGCTATGGCAACCATAGTTCTGCATGGATTTAAAAATCAGCAAATTCAGCAGCATAAGGGTTGGTTTGGAGACACAAAATGAATTCTAAGCATCACAACCAGGATTAGAGGAATAATAAAATACATCAACCAAATTTTCATCTTTCCTAGAGATTTTTTTAATTCAATAATCATGGTCATGCATACCATTATGAAAGAATTCCAATAACATAATAATCATGTAATATTCAGGTTATCAAATGACTAAAACATAAATGGTTTTATAATACAAATGACGTAAGAAAATATATAATCATTTCATGTGACCGATCATATAAAAAGGGACATTTTCGATTGGTCAGTGCAGAACTATTCAAGATGAAACTGTTTGCAAAATGTTTGACAAATTGTAACCCTCTTTGTGAGTGCATTAACATGCAAAGTTGCAAACCATTTTAAATGTTTACATGTGTACATGTACAATGTGTACATTTTCAAATTTTTATGGATGAATTTTTTGTGCAATGCCCAAGAAAGTCCCTTCAAAATGCGTCACAATTATTAACAAATAACAAATATTGGTGGTCACTTCTAACAACAACAACCATTATTATTTTTTGCAGCCCTGAGCAATGTGTCTTAATCTGTTACCAAATGACAAATTTCTAGACTAGTTTAAATTTGTAAGTGATGAAGAGGAAAGTTTCAAATTCATGATATAGAGGGCTTTGAGCAAAAACATAGTATGTGTCTTTACACACATACTATGTTTTTTCTCTAAGCCCTCGATATTTTAAAAATCTTTGTCTCAGTAGAAAATATGGTGAAAAATGAAGAAATCCGGTAGATTGACAATATTTTTGAGAAAGTAAGGGCAATATTGAAGACTAGTCAATATACTGTCAATGGGCCAACTTATTTCACGCCCGGCCAGGGCCCGTTTTTGAATTTTTTTAGCTTGAATCCAGCCCTGCATTCAGGATGACAAACCGGTTCAAGTCATATCCCACTTTACCGGTATACTTGCGTGTAAAGCGGGGTATAATTTAAAAATGGTTTGCAACATTTTTTCAGTCTGAATGCAGAGCAGGTTTCAAGCTGAAAAAAAACCAACAACAGGCCCCGATAGGGCGAGAAATAAGTTGGCCCAATATAATTGCCTGTAGATGGGCTATTACTGTAAATATTAAGAATGTACTCAGGTATCAAGTGGGCCTGAAGTTATAAAACTTTTCTCATTCTCAACTAAGAATTTTCTCAAATTCCAGCAGTAATTCTGTCGTAAAACTAATATGAATATTTGAGCTTGAAAGATGATATTAATTAGTTGTTATGAGAAACAACTTATTAATATCATCTTTTACGTGCATACATTAATTTAAATTCTAAATTCAAAAAAAAAGTTCTCAAGTTATATAACCTTTGGCACTGATGACAGTTTCATAAACAAGAATGTATCTGAAATACAAATGCCCCCAAAACAGCAAATATTTCAAATATTTTGACCTTGACAGTTGACCCAACCTTGACAAATAACTTTGACCGTAGTAACTGCAGATGCATTTTGATGAGATTTATCATCATTCTAATCAAATAGGCTGGAAGTAATTGCTAATGTTAGGTTTTTTGGTAAAGTTTTGTAGACATAAAGACAATCCAACCGATAGACAGATGAAAAGAGAGACAAACAGACAGACAGAAGTTAAACAAAATGCCCCCTATCTTGTTGATGTGAGGGAGTAAAACTAATTCAGTTGTTTATAAAATCTTCCTTAAGAAAATAATAAATAAGTATGCAATATTTTTGTGAATTTGTAAATGTATGCACCAGGGGCAAGTTCAATCAAAACATTTAAAACGTATTATTATCCTACCTATGACTTTTGGAATAGTAACAACAATAACTACTTTACATAGGTATTGATTGATTGGTGTTACGTGACTTTTGTTGAAATTACGTGGTAAGTTATCGCGAAGACAAAATTTCGTCTTAAATGTTTTGATGAAACTGGCCCCTGCTTTGCATGTGATAAAATAAGATGAAAGTGTGTACATCAAGTCTATAATCAATTGATACTTATTTACAATACAAATAATTAACAATAACATGTACACTATTACTGTCTGTGTTCAATACAAACTGCTGTTGCTTGATAGTTTTTGATTTGTTAAAGTCTTGCGCAGACTAACAGATAGCCAAACATAGGTGAATCAATTTGACTCTGATCTATTGACTAAAGTATGACAATATTACCATAATGATAGCTCTGGGCAAAACAGGTGTAACTGCCTATAAACATATAGGCAGTTACAGTTGTTTGTGCTTAGCCATTATTAACTCTATGATTTCCAACTCCTGAAAGATGGACAGTTATTGTCCTACAATTCTTACATAGCAATTGAAACATAAAACATATCAAATTGTGTCCAAATCAGGCTAAGTGAAATTTCAAATCAATGGATCAGCCCAAACAGTTGTAACCTCCTTTATGTTTATAGGGGAGTTACAACAATTTCGTGCTGAGCCATCAAAAAAGTCATTGACCCTGATCAAACTGCTCCTTCTGGCGTTAATTTGTTAGGGTCCACAGTTTTTGTTCCTTATCTGTTTGTTCAAATACTTAACCGTCAACACAGCAATAAATTTTTAAGAACAAAACAATAGAGGAATTTGATTAAAGATCATGAGACAACAAACTGATTAATGCCAGAAATATATAAATAATGATTCTCTTATACTTAAATTATTTTCTTTCATTGAAAAGGATTAACATGCACAAGATATTTAAATGTGAATATGAAAAACAATTTGTGTAAAGATAATTAAGGCACCAAAGAAGAATCATCTTTGCAAGCCAAGGGTTCTAACTCAACTAAGCTCCATATTAACATAAGGAGCATAGTGGAGTTATAATCCTTGGCTTGCCGAGATGAAGAAGCTGCATGGCACAAAAGTAAATGCTGCCCAGAATTATTGAGTAAACCCTTTACTGTACAGTCTCTTGATTTAAACTCAAGAAATGTTGTGGAAAAAGAAGAAACTACCAGTAACAAGAGCCATGTTGGACATGGGCATAAGTCCCCTACCGGCTTTGTTTGTCTCAATGTTTTCCCACGCCAATTCTATCAGGGACGTCAAAACCAGGTCTTGTTAAAGGGTTAAACAAGACTTACATGAGTTGTTGTCTCTGCTGTGCCCACTATACAATTCATGGAAGCAATAGACAGATGCAAGAAATAGTATCAATAACAGTTACCTTGTCTGATCCAAGATGTTTTTCTTCAGTCTTGTTGAAATGAGAACTTTCACTGGAGGTGATTAATACTGCTGCATCACCACCCTGATTAACATGGCTTATAATTTTTTTTACATTTTAAAACAGGTTTCATCAAGTTAGCTTGCTTAGTTATTAAGTTATTGCAGGATCCATTTTTAGCCATATTTTCACTATTTCCGTTACCATAGCAACCGCGCTTTTTGTCAAAGAACAAAGATAAAATGATGTGCATAATCTACACATTGCCATCTAGTCATATACCAAGTCTCATCAAATTAGCTTGCTTACTTATTAACTTATCACAGGATCCAATATTTTTTGCCATATTTTCACTATTTCCGTAACCATAGCAACAACAATTTTAGTCTAAAAACAAAAATAAAATGATGTGCATAATCTACACATTGCCATCTAGTCATATACCAACTTTCATCAAACTAGCTTGCTTAGTTATTTAGTTATCGCGGGATCCAGATTTGAGCGGACAGACGGACGGACAGACGGACGGACGGACAGACGGACGGACGGACAGACGGAGGGCAAACCTATAGTCCCCTCCGGTGTGAACACTGGTAGGGGACTAAAAATTGCATTTTGCTTTATTCACAATATTTTCTTCACACAGGATGGTTCCTATCCGAATTGTACCCACTTTGAATTGTTGTCTCACTTTGGACCATCCTAGAGTTTTGAAATGTGAAATATAAAAAACCCAACTGTTTGTACACGTCATAACAATAAAATATGACCTGCGTTGCTGGAGTGAAATGACCCCGTTGAATATTTTTGATTTCAAACAGGTGTTATTACACAATTGAATAAATATGCAAATGGGCTTAGAATATAAAGCAACTTTATATATTTGTTGTGACAATGACATCATCAATGCATTTGATGATGTCAATTCGTAAATGGCATTAAATGATTCACAAATTAAGTTGAACTGATAAATTTCTGGAATTTTCTCCATTTATCACACAAATTCTGGTAATAATAAGAATAGAGTATCAAATTTGAGCTCATAGAAAAAAGAATGAACTAAACTTGTCATCTAAAACAGAGAAAAACTTAGAAAAGCCTCTCTTTTATCTGTTTATAGATGAATCATTTAATAAATTGGATATTCAATGACCACTCATTCAATACCCTCTTAAACTACAGGTACCCAACAATCCCCTGAAGAAACTTAAAACATTTCTCACCAGGTATTCCATCATATTTTTGTAAATGTACATGCTAAACACTATCTTAAATGTTATGTAGATTTTTTTATTTTTTAGTACAGTATTACATAAATGTTGAAGACCAATCCAACCTTCAATAAAGTTGCCTTCTAAAATGGCAAATATACCCAGAACATATCACAGTAGTTTAAAATACTGGCATATCAAAATTAAAAAGTCAGTCCACAACAAAAGTCTTCTTGGGTGTCAAAGTATGAAAAACAACAAAGGAAAATAACTAAGCCACAGAGTTTTTAGGGATGCAGGTTTTGCAAGTCTGAGACCCTCAAATGAGTAGCCAGGGGCCTGTTTTAATTAATTTCTTAGGAAATTAGAAAGCCATGAATGGCTTGAGTCGCTCCCCATGCTTGAAATTCTTGTAATAGCAAATCAAAGTTTTGACTAGATTTTTAGATATTTTGGGTTCTACTGATGTTGAAAATGATTTTAAAAGTTTCCACTATAAAACATATAGAGAAATGACCTCCACCCATAAAAGCCATTTTTTTATCCAATCACAATAATCTTTGGCTGCATGATAATGGATCACCCAAGGATCATTACAATGAAGTTTGATTGATATCCATTCATTACATTCTGAGAAAATGATTTTCAAAGTTTTCACTTTATAACATATAGAAAAAATGACCTCCACCCATAAAAGTTTGGTAGACTAATACAGTGCTCTCAATAAGGGCCAAAATCAGGAATTTTTGTAATTCCATGTTGGAATTTCAGGATTTTTTTTTCGAAGTAAGGAATTTTAACCCCCCCCTCCCCTATCCCCACCCACCATCATTTTTTTGCACACTTTGTAAAAGCTCGTTTCCATGGTAAATGATTCTAGTTGGTTCTCTAAGGATAAACGACTTCCAAGCCTTAAAACTTGTAGCTTTGACTTATAGCTGTAGGTAGACTACGAGCTTTGGTTTCACAATCACTTTTTATTATTTTCATTGAATAAATTATGTAAACTAATATGAGAAAATGTGGAGTTTCTATTTGGAATCGGTCCTTAGATGTTACTTGCGCGATGGGCCTAGGAAATGCGGCTTACTCAAATTTTAGTTACGATGTTTTGGTATCCGGCGATATTACGGAAATTAATGCAGCTTTAATTTTCCTCGTCCAGTTGTCCCAAAGGTGGCGAATGTTCTAGGTAGTGAACCAATAAAAGTTCTAAACCTATTTAAACTTACGCAGAATAATCATTAATCCAAATAGTAAATTCGTCATTTCAATTTTCTCGTCAGACATGTTGCAGACAACTTAAATGACGTCATTGGGATTTCCCCGCGTTCTCCGAAGATGCCAATTCTAAACGTATTTAAACGAGGACAGTCGAATGACCTTTTGTAAATGAATTCCGGTAGCGTCTTTTTCACTTCGGATAAATTACCCGTAGATCTATTCTAAGACTTTTAGGAAGCGATATTTCGAAATTTTATCGGTCTGAGCTGCATGAAATTCGTTTGATACAACGAATATTCCCCTGAATTGAATTTTGTTTGATTCAATAATCCTATCAAAGGACCCAAGCGATCTGTATCCGACGAAGAAAGGTAATGACAGAAGCGGTAATGACGCGTCGCTAACACGACAAGATTGCGTAATCAAAGACTGGCAACATTTAATACCCCGCACGTTACACATGACTTGTTTTGGTCAGCTTTAATGCGTATGCTCGCGCTGATTATCGATTTTTTGCACATGTAGACTTACGTTACATCCTTAATTAGGTAAATTCGTAAAACGTCCGGGGTCAAATTACAGGACGTTTTCCTCGAATCTCGGACGTTTTTTTACGTCCGGGTTTGATTTTCCGGACGTAATCTTTGAAATTCTGGACGTATGTTACGTCGACGTCCGCTTATTGAGAGCACTGCTAATAAAGGGTCACTCAAGGA
The DNA here is from genome assembly GCA_948146395.1 of Fragum whitleyi. NCBI lineage: Eukaryota > Metazoa > Mollusca > Bivalvia > Cardiida > Cardiidae > Fragum > Fragum whitleyi. The sequence goes on along the minus strand of OX411551.1, from coordinate 20,395,805 downwards.
TCATTCCAGTGAAATTTGGTTGATATCCAATTATCAGATTATGAGAAAATGATTATCAAAGTTTCCACTATATAACATTTAGAGAAATGACCTCCGCCCATTAAATACATTCTTTCCATCCAATCACAAAATTTTTTTGTCGACTGATAAAGGGTCAGCCAAGGATCATTCGTGTAAAATTTAATTGGTATCCATCAATTAGAATCTGAGAAATCTCACTTTTTACCATATTTAGAAACTAGCCACACCCATTAAATCCATGTTTTTCATTGGATCAAAATTTCTTGACCAACTTTGAAAGAGGGTCACCCAAGGATCATTCCTATGAAGTTTGGTTGAAATTCATCCAGTAGTTTCTGAGGAGATTTTTAAAGAAAAAGTTTACAACCAGACACACTGATGCACTGACGGATGCACGACAGACACAACGCCATGACAATAGCCCCAGTGGCTTTCAACCAGTGGAGCTAAAAACTATATGCCCCTAATTTACCGATGTTAGGCATAAAAAGGATGGAACTAAACTGGGTGGCAGAAGTAATTGAATTATTTAATCACTATGAAGAATATAAGATTCATTAACATAAAATAATATTCTCTACCTATATTCTACATCACATTTGCTAGACCTGAGAAAATGATAGCACTCTATATATAGCATCAAATAAAGGAACATTCCATTGTTGTTTAATTCCTTCATATATATTTTATTAAAATTTGAATTTTGTGCAAGAGAATGAATGTACAATTGAAATCTAATCTATTTATCAGAGATATTTAACAAGATATAAAATATTGACATAGGCCTTCAATTGAGACACATAAAGTATTGGCCAGGGCTCTAGATAAAAGGAGTACTTTAATTTTCAAAACAAAATGAGCCGGTGCATGACATTTCCTACAATTTGAAATGTTCATGAGGTGTGTAGGAGCAAAGACAGCCATAAACTGTTAATATATAGTTTTTACCTGATGGTCTACAAATACGTTGACACCTTATCTATCTACTAAACACAAAGTAAAGACTCTGGTCAGACTGTGTGGATGCACATGCTAGCCAGAGTCTTTGCTTTGTGCATTTAAGTTGTTGAAAATTTCACACAGAAGCTCAAATATATTGTTATTGGTCATTAATGGTATTCATTTTAAAGGTAAGAATAAAGGAATTTAATACATTTTGAACAATGCATCAAACATATTTATTTTGCTTAAATATATTCCAAGCACCCAAGACAGGTTTTGATAATATAAAACAAGATTACACCCATGGATGCAGATGGGTGCTGGATAGTGTATAAGAACTCTACATTGAGAAAATTTATCAGTTTGTACAATAAGCCAATCAAAGAGTTATCTCCTTTGATAAATAACTGAAGATTATTTTTGATGGTGTTCGGCCAAAGCATCACATTTACAGTTTCATAGAACTGTCATATAACATTTAGTTACCCAAAAACGATAAGTTCTATGTTTCAAGGAAATATCATCAGTACTTTCAGATACAGTTAAACATGTATTTAGCTAACACTTAAAGGACCACCAAAAAGCAGTCAAATATTTAAGAAAATGGTCACTAAATTAATGTTTTGTTAACATATTAGAACCATTTTGATTGGATATGAGTGTTATTGTGAATCACATACTCTTATGTGGATAAGTCTCGTTAGATCATGAGATAATTCTGATAAGTTTTAATGACATACCATTCCTTTACAATAGTTTTTAAAACAATAATATCTTCTTTTTAAGATAAGGTCATTTAAAGAAGGGTTGCTTGATAAAAAAATAGACTTGGTTACTAAAGAAAGATGGACTGTTTATCGTTAAATGTTGAGAGTCTTCCACAAAATTTACAATTTATCATGCAATGAAGCCTGTACTACCCTGATAACAGCTGTCTGATAACATAGCATGATATCAGTCAGTCTTTCTTTAGAAACAATTTGCATACACTTTCACATTTCTTTGATTTTTAAGAGTTTATTATTCTTAAACGCTGAAAATGATTGCATGATAAATAGAATAACATGTTAATGTCTAAAAATATCAACATTATCTGGTCTCAGCTGCAAGAATTTATCATGACTCGGCAGAGCCTCGTCCTGATAAGTTCTCCCAACCTCAACCAGATAACATTGATATTTTAAGACACTAACATGTTATTCTCTATATCCCTGGACACCAATGACGACACAGTTATAGCAATATCCCTTAAATTTTCATCAGAAAAAAGCCGAGATAATAAAACAATCAATAACAAATAGCTGGTCCAATCCACACAGATTTGGCACAGTATGGAAAAAAATAAACGAAGTATAAACCTTCTGTACACAACAATATGATACACATATATAACTTGAATACACTATTGTGACTTGTGATTACAGTGCATTTGTATATAATCGGTGAGTCACAATAGCGAATTTTACTTATACACAGACCAATACTTTACATTTGTGTATGGCAGTACCTTTGATCACATTTATATTTGTGACCCATCATGCAAAAAGGGACCATCCGGGAATTCTAAAAAATGATTTATAGAAAAAGAGATTTGATCCAGCATAGGTCAAGCAAGAGTTGTATTTCAAAAATTCTTTCACTGGAAGGTAGATTAATCATTCTAGATGCAGAAAATAGGCACTGTGCAAATAGTTTCGACCCTTGTCAGTTTGCGCAGTCCACACAGTCTGACAAGGGTCGACACTTTACGCACTACCCAGATGGTCCTTTTATGCGTGACGGGTCACTTTTCATAATGTACCCTTTTAACACCAGGACTCTAAGTAAGAACACTATTTTAGGTACTCAACCCAAACTTCAAACATGAATATATGTTTAATTCTAAATTAAAATGCCAATAAATGTAATGAGTAGAAATTTACTCATGTGAGCTTTCATTTTCATGCACATGCTTTGGCGATCATATCAAAGTAAGAGTAAATTCGCATTTGACTATTTTTTTTTTAAATCTGAGGCCCTGGGGCCCATTATACTAAACCTCTCACAAAACGCTAAAAATTAATCAAGATGGTTCTGGTGAGTTTCAACAACAAAGGATTTATTTTCAATATTTTCTTAACAAACTACACCTACTTTTTAATATATTCTTATATAAAGAAGGGGGTTTTGAAAACAGTTGCTTAATAAAAATGGTCACTGAATAGATGTTGCTCCAATAAGATTGACTGTATTTCTCAACTAAAACTCTATTATCTTATCTGTGCTCATTTCAATATTCTCAAGACAATTCAAATAGGTAATCAGGGCCCAAGGTTATAAAACTTTTCTCATTCTCAATTCAAAAATTTCTCAAATTTCAATTGTTCAGTCGTTATTCTGTTGTAATACTCATTTTGATATATACACATAAAAGATAATATTAATGAGTTGTTATAAATAACAACTAATTAAAATTATCTTTTTTCTACATACATTTATTGATATCTAGAATTTGAGAAAATTCTCAGTTGAGCCTGAGAAAAGTTTTATAACCTTAGACCAGGACATAGTAGCATACGGCAGTTTTACTACATTTTTCAATCGTTTAAGGATCAATTTTACCCTTTTTATCTGTACCCGTGCTTTTGTTCCCATAACTTTCATGAATATCAAACAAATCAATGAATGCTAAATTGATCTTACATTCATGCATTCGGAACATCACTCGGCCATTTCTGTAAACTACAACTGACCTCGGATGTATATAAGGCGGATGGGTATATAACAAAAATGTGCATTTTGTTAGGTGGAAGCAGTGTAAGAAAAACTAGCGAACCAGCCCAAACATCAGATTGATATTTCTTTACAATAAATAACGGTTGAAAAATCTTAATTTTTGAGAATGACGAATCATTCACAAAAATTAAGATTTTTCAGCCTTCATTTAAGAATCGAAAATTATTTATATAAAGATACAAATGTTTCACATCAGTGACTTCAAACGAGTAGGGCTGGTGACGTCGAATGTTTTCACTCAAAGTTTCCAGGGCTAACAACATTTTAACTGACGTTATGGAGTTTCCCAAGGTTTTCCCGTAATTTTTAAAAATAGTCTGTCTATGTACATCCAAGGTTGATTGTGAGATTGGCCGAGTGGTGTTCTGAATGACATTCATGCAGTCATCCTCCATTATTTTGCTTTTGCTAACAAAATTTTCTACAATTTGTGCACTTTGCAAACAAGATTTTCCATTATATTTGCATTTGGCAAACAAAATTTTCCAGTATCAATTTTGCAAGCAAGATTTTCCATAGTGTGTGCATTTTGCAAGCAAAATTTTTCCATTGTGTGTGTGTTTAGTGAGCAAAAATTTTCTTAGTATAAGATTTTAATATTCTGGTGTCTGCAAATGCTTAGATTGCTTTGCTAATCTACAGTTTTCTATATCTATCGATTAGCTTAATCCGTGACAAAGAATCGCACTATTTGAGTAGGTTGCCTGGTAACACAGTCCCGTACTTCTGATTAAAAATAGTAAACAGTCCTTTTTGAGTTTTTATCATGAGTTTTCTACTTGTTGTAAGGCTGTCTGTAATTTGTTGGTAATCTGAAAGAAATAAGGTGTGTTTGTGAAATACAAATACCCTTTAAACTGTGGGCCAACTTATTTTTGACCCCGGGCGGGTATTGTTGCCCGCTTAATTAGAATATCTCTCAGACAGCCGGCTATCAGCTCTAGACTGGTCCAACTATCCACTATTAGAATAGCCTAGAATAGGCTATTCTGATAGTTGAAATAGGAACAGTCTACACCTGGGTAGGATTTGGGTAAGAAATAAGTTGGCCCATTATGTTTAACAGAAATTTGAATTTGATGGATGAATTAGAAATTTACAGTTACATATCAATTTCATCTATCATCATGCCAAATATTAGCAATGTGTCTTGAGAGACTTGAATAAAAAGGAGGGCCACAGTGGCCTTAAAATGTTCACCTGCGTTTACTGTCTAAGATGTAATCAAAGCAATATATTTTGTCTAAAATCTAATCAAAACAATAAATCTGACCAATTTACAGGTTGATTGAGCCAAAAAAATGGCTCTAAATGTGCCTATAGGTTTTTTCTAATATTTGACCTCTTGACCTCATGTTAACCTCATTTTAAACTTGCAGAGATTTCACTAATAAAATCATGCTAATGGCTTATTGAACAAAAAAATATGGATTCTAGAGTGTCTACAAGGTTTTTCTAACATTTGACCTCTTTTTTGACCCCACATAACCAAATTTCAAACTTGACCGACATTTCATCAGGACAACTAATCTGACCGATTGCTTAAGAAAAAATATGGCCTCAAGGGTGTCCACAAGATTTTTCTCAGATTTGACCATGTGATGTAGTTTTTGACCTCACTTGAACCAAATTAAAAATTGACTGAGATTTCATAAAGCCAATCAATCTGACCAATTTTCAGGTTGATTGAGCAAAAAAGATGGCTGCTAAAGTATCTACAAGGTCAATGTTGACGACCCATGACGCATGAGGCACGATGGACATCACACAACCACAAAAGCTAACCTTGAGCACTTTGTGCCCAGGTGAGCTAAAAAGATGTGTTAACAAAATTTCAGAGATATAACCTTAAATTAAAACTTTATGTTTTTTTATTGACCCTGGCCTTAACTTTTGGTAAAAGGAAGATTCAAACAGGAAGTACAATTGAATTTAACATGTGCATTCAATTTTGAATAAAGATCAAGAATTCAATAAACAAATGAATCAAAGATACTTTGATTTAATTTTAATGGTAAAAAAGTCATAGAATTGAACCACTAGTTCATAATTATAGTACAATTCTGAATTTGATCTGTTCTTATTTTCAGTTTTGAAGGCATGGAAAAGCCTAATAGAGTAACAAGAGGCCCAAGAGAGATATTGAAAATAGAAGGTAATGAAAGTGAACAGCATTCAAAGGAATTCTGACTTTTTCTAAGTTGAAACTAACTTATGAAGAAATGAACTTATTTAACTAATATGTAAAATTACAAGGAAGAAAACTGTGTAGGTATCACTTTGAAACAAGAGGACCAGAATGGCCCTAAACCGCTCACCTGAAATTTATTGATCCAGTGGATCTCATCCAATCCAAATTTCTTGAACAACTTTAGAAGAGGGTCACCCAAGGAACATTCTGGAAAAGTTTCATTGAAATAAGCCTAATGGTTTGGGGGGGGGATGTCGTTCAAAGATTTCGGGGTTAAAAAAAGCCCCACCCTGCCACGCCTATATTTGGGGGTCAATCCAAATTTCTTGAACAACTTTAGAAGAGGGTCACCCAAGGAACATTCTGGTAAAGTTTCATTAAAATTGGCCTAATGGTTCAGGAGGAGATGTCGTTCAAAGATTTTGGGGTCAAAATAAGCCCTGCCCTGCCCTGCCAAGCCCATATTTGGGGGTCAATCCAAATTTCTTGAACAACTTTAGAAAAGGGTCACCCAAGGAACATTCTGGCCAAGTTTCATCAAAATCCACCCATTGGTTCAGGAGGAGAAGATGTTTAAAGAAAAGTTTACGCACGCACACACGGACGCACGGACGGACGCACGACGGACACCTCGCCATGACAATAGCTCGCTGGCCTTCGGCCAGTGGAGCTAAAAATTCCTGCAGTTTTAAGCAAAAGCCAATATCCAAACTTACTTCTCCATAAAATTCAATCTGTCCTTTTAAGAAAGTAATCATCACATTTTTAAAGTCAACAGTTCTCGCTGTTTGGAAGTGACCAATCTCTGCCATCGTTCCACAAGAAATTATATCGGCCTTTTGTGAGATGGCCTGGACTGTCGACTCAACCATTCTTCCCTCTTGTTGCATCTTTGAACATTCCTTTGCTTTACCAACAGCACCCTGTAATGTACAGCCAATCTGTCTTTAGCAACCACCTCAAATAAGCAAGTATGCTTACAATATTCTAAAAGGACAAAAGACTTAGAAACAAGGTTTCGACACATTTTTAACAATATTTCAGATAATCCTGGTGGTTGGAGCACCTAACTCTTGAAATTTTGTTTGTAATTAAGATGTTTGTAAAACAGTTATGCTCCTTATAAAAGCAGGTCAATAGCCTGTTCTTTGTCAATCAACAAAGGGCAATAACTCTCAAAATATGATGAGTGGAGTTATGGTTCTTGTGCACTGCACTTCTCCTCAATGAAATCTATCCATCTGTGAAGTTTCATGATTCTAGCTTGCATACTTTTTGAGATATACTCTGGACAAACAGTCTAAGGATGGACCGACAGACGGACTGACAAGTACAAAGCAATATACCCCTCTTCTTTGAAGAGAGGCATAATAGTTACCACACCTATAAAACCACAACATCCTTTCCAGGCCTCAAACTTCACATTGAATACAGGTTTATTATAGTTCTCAATTTGGTCAAGTGGATTCTACTATGCTCTAACAACAAAACATTTACTTAGTATTTTCCAAATATGGTGTTGTGAAGTCATTTTTATCTTTTGTACATGAATTGCTCTCTCTCTTTTTTAGTTGAACCACCAATTACATGAGACACCACTTTTTCATATAGCTACTCTTGTCTTCGATAACAAACAGCCATCAGATATATCTTTGTTTTACATGTGTTAGATCACATTCTAATTAACATCATCTGACACATGTTATCAGGGTATTTCTTACATCTGTGCATTCCAAATAATAGCTTTTGGTGTACAAAACTGGTGTTTATGTGAGGAAAAGAATCTGTCACTCAATTTTGTTTAAGAAAGCTAATTTTAACCTTGGTAAGAATAGAAAAGGCATTAAGCTCACCAAGGCTTGCTTAATAACATTTCTACTCTAGACTCGTTTAAGATCAGCTTGCCTCAAAGTCTTGTGGCAGATCCCATATCGAGGGTTTAGTGCAAGAATGTACTAAGTGTATATACAATGTATATACACTTAGTACACTCTTGTGCTAAACCTTGATATGTCCTGTATGTGATCCCCTTACCAAAAGAGTTCCTATACGGGTTTGACAAGTCAAAAACAGCATTGAAAAAAAAGGGATTATTTTTTACCTCATGAACTTTTAATACATCAGGAAACTGTCCAAGAATGCCTTTGTATTCATTTAATACATCTAACAATGGTTCTGTGTCATTCCTAGGCTGAAATTATGAAAATAAAGAAAGACAATAAATAGCATTTTAAACATTGACTTTTAAAAGGTAAAAAAATTGTAAGAAATAGCTCTGAATTTATCTACAAGAGGACCAAGATGGTCCTAGATCGCTCACCTGAGTCTATTTGAACCCTGGGACATCACATTAATTAGATAGGCAGATGTCAAAAAGAAGATAATTGCCTAAGAGCAATACCATGGAACGCTTTCAGCGAAGAGCAAGACAGATATGCCTTTTTGCTCTTTGATTCTATGTAAAAAGGGATGCACACGGGTGGACCCCAAATGTGACCCCAGGGTCTTGATATGAACAAACTTGAAAGAGGTCCATAAGATGATGCTACATACTAAATATGAAAGCTGTCTGCCTTCTGGTTTCAGAGAAGAAGATTTTTGAAGGTTTTCCTATTATCACCCATCGTGCTCAGATGACTTGAAAGGGATGCGCCCGGTTGGAGCTCAAATATGACCCAAGGGTCTTGATATGAACAAACTTGGTAGGGGCCCACTAGATGATGCTACATACCAACAAGAGGCCCAAGAGGGCCTGTATCGCTCCACTGGCTTTAAAATCTTTAGACTTTCATTAAATAAAGCTTACTTTAAATGAATACATTAACACTCCAAAATCTCCTAAGACCTATTTAGTAATGATTAAATGGTTCTGGTCCATATTGCACCAAAATACTCAATCACAATGAACCTGCAACCCTTGACCAATCTTATTAAAACATAAGGTTCAGATGATGTCGTTCAAAGATTTCGGGCTCAAAATAGGCCACACCTGCCACGCCCATATTTATGGACCAATCAAAATTTCTTGAACAATTTAAGTAAAGGGTCACCCAAGGAACATTCTGTTACAGTTTCATTTAAATCGGCCCAGTGGTTCAGGAGGAGATGTCTTTCAAAGATTTCGGGCTCAAAATAAGCCCCGCCCTGCCACGCCCATATTTATGGGCTAATCAAAATTTCTTGAACAATTTAAGTAAAGGGTCACCCAAGGGACATCCATGCCAAGTTTCATTGAAATTGGCCCAATGGTTTGGGAGGAGAAGATTTTTAAAGATTTCAAAGTGAAACAAGATGTGTTTGTGAAACACATATGCCCCCGTAACGGCATTTTTTTTCAAAGTTTGACCTTGACAGATGACCTTGACCTTGTCACATGACCTTGACTTTGGTACCAGCGGATGCAGATCATTGAGATCTATCATCATGCCAAAAATTAGCTTTGTATCTTGAATAGGCTTGAAGATATTGGCAAGGTTAAGTTTTCGGGTTAAGTTTTCGGACGTTTGACCTTGACAGATGACCTTGACCTTGTCACATGACCTTGACTTTGAAACCAGCAGATGCGGATCATTGAGATCTATTATCATGCCAAATATTTGCTTTGTATCTTGAATAGGCTTGAAGATATTGGCAAGGTTAAGTTTTCGGACAGACGGACGGACAGACGGCCAGACAGACAGACAGACAGACGGACATGAGTAAAACAATATGCCCCCGATCTATCGATGCGGGGGCATAAAAATGCCACGCCCTGCCACACCCATATTTGAGGGGCCAATCAAAATTCTTTGAACAATTTAAGAAGGGGCCCACCCAAGGATAATTTCTACCAAGTTTCCTTAAAATCCGTCAATTGGTTTGGGAGGAGAAGATGTTTAAAGAAATAGTTTACGCACGGACACACGACGGACACTCCGCCATGACAATAGCTCGCTGGCCTTCGGCCAGTCGAGCTAAAAATGAAGGCAGTGTGTCCTCTGGTTTCTATTAAAGAAGATTTTAAAAGATTTTCGCTCTTTGATTCTATGTAACTAGAAAGCCATGAATGGCTTGAGTCGCTCCACAGGCTTGAAATTCTTGCAAAGCAATAAAAGTTTTGACTAGACTTTTAGATATTTTGGATTCTACTGATGTTGAAAATGATTTTCAAAGTTTCAACTATATAACATTAAGAGAAATGACATCCGCCCATAAAATGCATATTTGCATCTGATCACAATATTTTTTTGTAGACTGATTAAGGGTCACTCAAGGATCATTCCAGTAAAATTTGGTTGATATCCATTGGTAAGATTCTGAGAAAATGATTTCCAAAGTTTCCACTATATAACAAATAGAGAAATGACCTCCGCCCATAAAATACATAATTTTTATCCGATCACTATAATTTTTGGTAGACTGATAGAGGGTCACTCAAGGATTATTCCAGTAAAATTTGGTTGATATCCATTTGTTAGATTCTGAGAAAATGATTTCCAAAGTTTCCACTATATAAAACATAGAGAAATGACCTCTGCCCATAAAATACATAATTTTCATCCAATCACTATAATTTTGGTACACTGATAGAGGGTGACTCAAGGATTATTCCAGTAAAATTTGGTTGATATCCATCCCTTACATTCTGAGAAAATGATTTTCAAAGTTTCCACTATATAACATATAGAGAAATGACCTCTGCCTATAAAATGCATATTTTTCATCCGATCTCAATGATTTTTTGTAGACTGATAAAGTGTCACACAAGGACCAGTCATGTAAAATTTCATTGGCATCCATCAATTAGAATCTGAGAAAACTCACTTTTTACCATATTTGGAAATTAGCCACGCCCATTAAATCCATGTTTTTCATTGGATCAAAATTTCTTGAACAACTTTGAAAAAGGGTCACCCAAGGATCATTCCTGTGAAGTTTGGTTGAAATTCATCCAGTAGTTTCTGAGGAGAAGATTTTTAAAGAAAAAGTTTACGGACGCACGCACGGACGCACTGACGCACGGACGGACGGACGCACGACGGACACAACGCCATGACAATAGCCCCAGTGGCTTTCAGCCAGTGGAGCTAAAAAGGGTTGCGCCCGGGTGGAGCCCAAATATGATCCTAGGGTCTTGATATGAACAAACTTGGTAGAGGTTCACTAGACAATGCTACATACCAAATATGAAAGCTGTCTGCCATCCGGTTTCATAGAAGATTTTTGAAGAATTTCGTTTTTTTACCCTTTGTGCTCATAAGAGATAAAGGGATGCACCCTTGCAAAGCCCAAATATGACCCAAGGGTCTTGATATGAACAAACTTGGTAGAGGCCCACTAGGTGATGCCACACACCAAATATTAAAGCTGTCTGCCATCTGGTTTCAGAGAAGAAGATTTTTAAAGATTTTCGCTCTTTGATTCTTTGTAAAAAGGGTTGTGCCAGGGTGGAGCCCAAATATGATCCTAGGGTCTTGATATGAACAAACTTGGTAGAGGTCCACTAGATGATGCTACATACCAAATATGAAAGCTGTCTGCCTTCTGGTTTCAGAGAAGAAGATTTTTAAAGATTTTCATATTTTCACCCTTTTTGTTAAGGGTTAAGGGAAAGTTAAGGGTGGATTTCATTTATTTGAACAACTTTGGTAGAGCAAGGAACATCCCTGCCAAGTTTCATCAAGATTGGCCCACTGGTTTAGGAGGAGATGTTTAAAGAAATTGTGGACGACGCACGGCGCACAACGCACACCCTACGATCCCAATAGCTCAACTTGAGCACTTCGTGCTCAGGTGAGCTAAAAAGCAAAATTACTGCTTAAAATAGGACTTGTTGAGACCTTTAGGCCCCATTTTGATGCAGTCAGACTAAAAACTCTGCCTAAATATACGCTAACTATATTTTTGTCTATGGAAGATGCATCTTAAGAGTTTTTTTTCTAAATAGTAATTGAAACAAGAGGCCAAATAGGGGCCTGTATTGCTCCACTGGTTTCACATCCCAAGACTTTCATTAAACAAAGCTTACTATGACTGAACACAACACATTTAAGTCTCTTTAGAATAATTTTGTAATGTTTTACTGGGTCTGGCCACCATTGCATCAAAATATTCAATCACCGTAACATTAATCCATCTTATTACCAAAATAAAGGTGATTGCGATAAGTAGACGCTGGCCCTGCTCTGCCACATCCAAATTGGTCCAATAGGTTTGAAGGAGAAGATTTTTCAAAGATTTTAAAGTTAAAAAAGCCCCACCCTGCCATGCCCATATTTGGGGGTCAATCAAAATTTCTTTAAGAATTTAAGAAGAAGGTCACCCAAGGAACATTCCTGCTAAGTTTCATTCAGATCTGCAAACTGTTTTAGAAAAAATTCATGTGTGACTGACGCACAGATGCATGATGGACACACTGCCATGACAATAGCTTGTGGCCTTTGGCCAGTGCAGCTAAAAACTGTCATTCATTTAGTAAATAGGGCATCCATAGGATGGAAAATGTTTGGATAACAATTTCATTGTTTAGAGTGCTCTATCAAAACGACTTCTGACAAGTTTGATTTGGTATTCCACTCACCTGTCTTTCAAACATGTCCCCTATTTGATTGTAAGTGTCCCCAGTATAATCTATTGCACCTGTTAATGACTGTGTACCTGCAAAATTGTGTTAAAACTTCAGGGGCCTGTTTTACTAAACGTCTAACGGTCATTTTTGGTGTAAGTCAAATATTTAAGTTGCTTCTTCAATAGTAACTATATATGGAATTCTGTGAAGCATCATCTCATTGATGATGCATCTTCTAAAGATTCTAAAGACAATTGAAATGTGATATTACAGGGCAGAATCTTACAATGAATGAAAACACCAGATAAGATTTGTGATATTGACTTATGATTAAGAGTTTAGTAAAATGGGCCCCAGGATACTAGTAATCTGGATGGATAGCGGTAATCATAATATTTTTTGAGAACACAAAACAGTGCAATAGGTTTTTAATTTTAATACTTATGTTTGTCATCTGCAAGAAACCGGTCATAAGTAAAAGGCAGCTAAAATTAAAGGTAAAATTCCATTCAAACAAACAAACTTTCAACTATCTCCCCAACTAGTTATTCAATTAAAAGAAGTGATTAAATGGACTATAAACTGTGTTTTGTGAAACATGAATGCCCCTGAAACAGCATTTTTTTTTCAGAAGTTTGAAAATTGTATCTTGAATAGGATTGAAGTAATTGCATGTGTTAAGTTTTATGGTTAAGTTTTGAAAAAAGACAGATACACAGACATGCAGACAGAGGGACAATGGTAAAAATGGTAAAATAATATGCCTCGGATCATATCAATGAAGGGGGGGGGGGGGGAAACATATTTTGAGGGCAAAAGAAATCAATTTTCATTTCAATATATGAATTAGTAATGCTTAATTCCATTGAGCTACCACATTATTACAAGTGTTTTTCAGGCCTCATGTTGACCCTCAAAAATTTCCTGTAGGGGGTCAACTTGGCCTACTGGTTTTCCATTAATGCAACTCTTGCAGCATGAAGTTTTTATAATTATTTGTTTTCTTAAGGGATCTACAAAAGTGAGTCAACATAAACAATAAAGAGTCTAAGGACACTTTATTGTTTATGTTTACTCATTTTTGTAGATCATTTTAAACTGTTAGACTGATAGATATATTAGTTTTGCATGCTTTGCCACCCCTTAAAACTAGTTTTGACCCCCAAAATTTTGTGGTCAAGGGGTCGATGACTCCTGAAATTGAAAAGCTAGCACAAGCCCAGTTTTTCTCAAAACACAGCTTTAATTAAGGAGTGTCTGCAATTTCCAAAATTTCAAACCTTGTGATAATAAACTGTTACAAAATCTATAAAAAGCCTCGGGTATTGTACCGTAAAATGCAAGGAACTTACTCGGTCTTGAATCAAGGTTGAAAGTTTGTGCCAATAACTTAAAAGCTTCACCAATTTTCTGGTATTCTCGCTTGAAAGCTGAAAAAACACAAATAACACATAAAATGTGAACCAAGAAGATCAAAATTTTAACAGAGCTACAGATAGTTTGATTGATTGAATTGAGTTTAACGCCCCTTTCAACATTTTTCAGTTATATTGCGGCGGCTGGAGCACCTAGGAATGGATTCCTTGTATTTCTCTCACCAGTACTACCATCACAGCCTTTCCTAACCTCCAGCTGCTATCTGATATAGGTCTACGATTATAAAACCATTGGTGAGAGACAAGTAGTCGGAGATGAGTGCCGCCATTGGGGATCGAACCCAGGACCTCTAGATTGACAGTCTGACGCGATACCAACTGCGCTAGGACGGGGACAGCTACAGATAGAGGGGGTATTTCGGATTTCATATTCAAATATTTCAATATTATTATCACACATTCTATGTTAAGAGTACTACACAAAAATTGTCTTGCACACAACAACACAACATTTTGTTGAGATATAAACATTTAGACTGGAATGAACCCCTTCGATATCTTTTAAAGACCTGGTTTAAGCCTTCTTTATTTGACCCCCCCCCCCCCCAAACGAGATATGCAATTAACCACCCATTGTTATCTTAATGGTTTTATGGTCCTTATCTTAATCACTTAATCACCTTGTATATTCTATGTAGAGATACACATACAGAGGCTGTCAGGCATATATTGATTTTTACTTATTGAGAAAAGTATTTAGTTAATTATTGGTTAAGTTATTTTGAAGAAATAAATCTCATTTATTCTATCATTTAGATAATGATTATTATTTTTTTCCGCAATTTTTTAACTTGGCTTAGAAAAGAAAAGTGATGCATCTTTATCTTTCAATCTTCATCAAAAAGCACTGATAAAAGATGCAACAATTTTGTTTTTATAAAAATAATTCTTCAATCACAAAATAGCTGTAGCTATGATATTAAGAAAACTCTAAAATAAAATTGCTTAGAATAATTGAAAAGGGATAATTAATGTCCTCCTTTTCTTGCAATGTTTCAATTCTGCAGAAAGATTTTATGGGTTATAACGTATTTGGATGGAGACAAAAGTATTTTTACCAAAATATTTTCTTTGAAATTAATTCTTTCTTAACATTGCTACAAGTCCAAACTTTTTATGTATATAAATTCCTACCTTCAATTGATCTAGAACATTTCATCACTTTTTGTTATTTCCTAATGTGCAGATTTTATTTCATCAGTTTTTATAAGTCGAAATGAATAAAGCTTTAAAGACTTTAAAAAATCACCATCTTTGTTTCAAGAATATATGAATAAACTATTTTTTCACTTTTTTTAAATCAATTAATGAGATAATGATGACCAATAAAAGTCATTGTCATGTGTAGAATATAAAGGGTGATTGACCCCCTAGGGTTATTCACGAGAGATAAACAATTAGCTTAAAAGTAGGGGTCCAGAATATACAACATTCCTTAAACCAGGTCTTTAATTAATCTTGTTCATAAATACTCTTACCAAAACTTTTTCCATCTATCAAAAATTGCAAAAGAATTAGTGTTTTCCATATATTTTTAAATGACAAATTCATATTGCCACTCCCATAAGGGTGAAGTTCTAATTTACTATTTCCTACTTTATTTCAATTCATCCTATCAGATGTCCAAGGTTGCTAATTCAATTACCTTTCAATTATTGACTTTATGGTCTACCAACTCTTTGTTTACAGCTGAAGTGCATTCTTAGAGCCAGATTCTTAACCCTTGTCATGCTGAATAAATTTTGGCTAAAATTTTCATCAAAATCAAAGGGCAAAAAGCATAGAAAGTCCCAACTGTAGGTCAATTTTTATTTGAAAAATTATATCTATTGACAATTCTGGTTTGAAAGTGAGAAACAGGTGGTGTAGACTAACATCAGACTGCACACATGTGCAGGCTGATGTTTGTCTTTAGCTCCTGCCAAAGCGGGAATATTCCGGGATCAGCATGACAAGGGTTAAGATTCTACTTAAGATTTTTAGATAAGCATGCTTAAGGGCTGGGTTCTGAACACGCTAAATAAGAATCTTAAGAATTCTGAATGAGAAACTGAGGCCTGCTTGGTATTGGCTTAAACAACTAGTCTTGAGGTCATAATATGCTTTCACTCAAAATATCTTTAGTTCTTTAGGATGTCTAAAAAATCTTATTTAGATGGAATTATTTGATCTTGCTCAAACGAACAAAACCTCAGGAATATGCTGCAAACAGCACAAGAAGGTTTACTGTTCAAAATCAATTGAGCAACGAGATACTTACGCCCCAAATGTTTTTTTCTATTGTCATAAGCTACCCCTAGTAAGACTTTTACGTTGTCCTCCATACTCTTTTGGAATTTACAAAAATTCTCCATCCTTGCGTCCCTGCAACAACAATTTTGTTAAATTTAAAATCGACATGTCAAATATCAATCTTTATCACACAATGAAGCCTGTATTGACCTGATACTATTTGTCTGATAACATGAAATCATATTGAGCAGACTATCTTTAGAAACAATTTGCATATCCATTATCATAACCAGAACAACTTTCACTTAAATTTCTTTGATTTTGAAATTAATATTTCCTGAAATACTAAACCCTGTGAAAGAATTGCATAATAAGTAGAATAATATGAGCCTGTATGTGAGATTTCTAACAATTTCAAACATGCACAAAGCAAAGACTCTGGCCAATCTGTGCATCCTCAGAGTCTGACCAGAGTCTTCACTATGCGCCTTGCAGATACATAAGGTTTACAAGTATCTGTAGACAGTCAGGTAACTTTATTCTTAGAGTTTGTGGCTGTCTATGCCTCTCAGTGTTTGAACCTCACTAACAGTTCAATTTGTAGGAAATGTCACACACAGGCTCAAATATTAGCGTCTTTAAGTATAAATGCTATCTAGTCTCAACGGTGAGAAACCATTCTATACTACAAGTGGACTTGACAATATCAACAATAAATGAGCCTGAGCCTGTGCATGACATTTCCAACAATTTCAAATGTGCACAAAGCAAAGACACTGGAAAGCCTGTGCATCTGCACAGTCTGACCAGAGTCTTTACTGTGAGATTTGTATATAGATAATGTCTCAAAGTGCATTTTGATTGCTTAGCACTAACCAGTTGTAACTGCCCGTAAACATATAGGCAGTTTTGCGCTGAGCCATCGATTTGGACAGTCAGGTAATCTTGCAAATACACTTTGTAGATGTCCAGGCTGTTCAATGTTTTTGCTTCACACACATGACAAATTGTTGGAAATGTCACACATAAGCTCAAATGCATTTCTCCTACAAATTTCAAAAAATCTACTCACACATCCGCAACATACTGACTACCAGCTGGCGCTCGTAACGTGTGAAAAAACTTCCCCCCTGTAAACTCATCCTTCTCTGCTTTTCTTTTACCTTGTTTCCATTTCTGAAATATTAACACAGTACATTAATAGACGACACATTTATACATGCCTTGAAAGATGTAACAAATGGCAGAAGTGCTTCCCATAATCTGACTAGCAAACAAACTAAATTGTGTTTGTCCAAAAAACAGCAGTTTTTCTTAACTGTGACCATGAAAGATAAATGTGTAAAATATAACTGAAAACTACAGATTTTTTCACAATTCATTACCAAATCACCTAAAAAACTGCCTTACCATTGTTTGATTGGATAGAGTTTAACACCGCCTTCAACCTTTGTTCAGTTATATCACCGCGGCTGGAGCACTTTACAATGGATTCCTGGTATTTCTCTCACCAGTACAACCATCACACCCTTTCCTAGCCTCCAGCTGCTATCTTACATAGGTCTATGATTATAAACCAATTGGTGAGAGACAAATAATCGGAAAAAGATCCCTTACAAACATGGCTTTTGTATATATCAGTAGCTTAAGCTTAAGTGCAGGATTTTAAGGGATGCAGGTTTTGTGAGTATAAGACTCTCAAATCATAAGCCAGGACTCTCAAAACTATCTAGTGTGAGTCCATATTACTGTTTGAGGGGATCAACCTCAGAAAAAAGCTTTCCTGAAGTTGATCCTAAAGGTAACATATCTATTCAATACACTGCAACTCTATTATAACAAAATCTATTAGAAGGGGGGGGGGGGTTGAGAATTTTGGACTGTTGCAGCAAAGGTTTCCACTACAATCATTGGTACCCTGGTTTTACAGTGAATTTCAAATTGAAATCTGTGTTTGGGACTATTCATGTATAAATCGGTAGTGACGTGAAGCCAGGTAAGTAGTTCACACCTTTCTATTGACGGTTTTGGCAAATACTGCCTTGGGACAGCATTAATTGATTTGATTGACCAATGAAACGCGACTTAATTCTTAAATTGGCCTAGCACATTATCAAACTGTTTTGACACAAGGCATATGCAATAGTCTGAAACATTAGTAAATTTGCGCGTGTAAGTTCATGGATCATACAAAATCTTGTAACTGTAGCCTAAATTCATTGTATAACTAATAGACAACAATCTTTATTGTTAACCCTTGTCATGCTGAAAAAATTTTGGCTAAAAATTTTCATCAAAATCAAAGGGCAAAAAGCACTGAAAGTACCAACTGTAGGTCAATTTTTATCTGAAAAATGAAATCTATACACAATTCAGGTTTGGAGTCAGAAACAGGTGGTGTAGACTGACATCAGACTGCACATATGTGCAGGCTGATGTTTGTCTATAGCTCCTGCCAAAGCAGGAATATTCCGGGATCAGCATGACAAGGGTTAACAATATGGATTAATCGAGTCCATCGAGAATTGGCCAAGTTTACAGAGGAACACAATCGAACAACGAAAAGTCTTACTCCCACGCGATTAAATCAACGTGCATAGACTTCACAAAGAGACATGTATTCACGAAATGAGTCAGACTCTTTTTTCAATTCTCAAATCTGGAACATTTAATGCAATTTATAAACATTTCAAACCTGCCTTTGATTTGTCTCGATTAAATTAGTGTGTCAAAGTAGTGTTGATTTTTGTATTGCAAAGATGACTATTTTCTCTTAATCCCCCCCCCCCAAAAAAAAAGACAGAGGGTACAGCGTTATAGCCAAAAAAAAACTAGAAAGCCATGAATGGCTTGAGTCGCTCCACAGGCTTGAAATTCTTGTAAAAGCAAATAAATGTTTTGACTAGATTTTTTGATATTTGGGGTTCTACTGATGTTGAAAATGATTTTCAAAGTTTCAACTATATAACAGATAGAGAAATGACCTCTGCTATTAAAATTTTTTTAATATTTTTCATCAAATCAAAATAATTTTTGACTGCATGATAATGGGTCACCCAAAGATCATACCAAAAATGTTTGATTGATATCCATCATTTACATTCTGAGAAAATGTTTTTCATAGTTTCCACTATTTAACATATTGAGAGTTGACCTCCACCCTAAAAATGTATATTTTTCATCCAATCACAATAATTTTTGGTACAATGATAAAGGGTCACTCAAATATCATTCCAGTGAAAATTAATTGATATCCAAAAATCAAATTCTGAGAAAATGATTTTCAAAGTTTCCACTATATAACATAAAGAGAAATGACCTCTGCCCATAAAATGCATATTTTTTCATCCAATCAAAATAATTTTTGGTAAATTGATAAAGTGTTACTCAAGGATCATTCCAGTGAAATTTGGTTGATATCCATCAGTTACATTCTGAGAAAATGATTTTCAAAGTTTCCACTATATAACTTATAGAGAAATGACCTCCGCCCATAAAACACATATTTTTCATCCAATCACAATGATTTTTTGTAAACTGATAAAGGGTCACTCAAGGATCATTCAAGTGAAATTTGGTTGATATCCATCAGTTAGATTAAGAGAAAATGATTTTCAAAGTTTCCACTATATAACATATAGAAAAATGACCTCCGCCCATAAAATACATATTTTTCATCCAATCACAATGATTATTTGTAGACTGATAAAGGGTCACTCAAATATCATTCCAGTGAAATTTGGTTGATATCCATCTGTTAGATTAAGAGAAAATGATTTTCAAAGTTTCCACTATATAACATATAGAAAAATGACCTCCGCCCATAAAATGCATATTTTCCATCCGATCACAATGATTTTTGTGTAGACTGATAAAGGGTCACCCAAGGATTATTCATGTAAAATTTAATTGGTATCCATTCATTAGAATCTGAGAAAACTCACTTATTACCATATTTGGAAATAAGCCACGCCCATTTAATCCATGTTTTTCATTGGATCAAAATTTCTTGAACAACTTTGAAAGAGGGTCACCCAAGGATCATTCCTGTGAAGTTTGGTTGAAATCCATCCAGTAGTTTCTGAGGAGAAGATTTTTAAAGAAAAGTTTACGACCGGACGCACGCACGGACGGACGGACGGACGGACGGACGCACGACGGACACAGCGCCATGACAATAGCCCCAGTGGCTTTCAGCCAGTGGAGCTAACTACTCCCTCCAACGGAAGCAGTATGAAAGAAAGGAAACTCACTTTTTCATCTGTACATGTAAGAAAATGTAGAAAGACTTCGGAACGTGAAAGGACAGGATGTCGACATATTCTATCAACCCACATTTGTAACAACTTCATACGATGGTCAATAAATTCATCTTCATAACGACCTTAAATAACAAAATATACATAATATTAAATCAGAGTTGTTTTAAATGTATGTTGCTCTTTTGTATTTCAGCCGATACAAATTAACAGTCGCTTAAAATTCCTTTACAATTAAAGAGTGTTTTATTTGAGCCTATCTAAACTTTTAAGCTGTAACTGGCTGACAAAATTTTTGATTTGTCCAAAACTAAGAAGGTTTCAAACAACAAAGTACAAGACCAAATCAAAGAAACTGATATCACAAAAGATAGAAAACACTGAGGGAAAATTGACATAGCTTTTTCCTAACATTTTGCGTTTTTTTTTTTTTTTTTTTTTCTTTTTTCCAAAACAAATTTCCAAACTAATTCAATTTAATTTATGATTATTAGATTCTGGTACTGTGTTTTGATGTCTTGAGGTAGTGGACCTCTAATAGTTCAGCAACATTTTGGAACTCATATTCTTTCACAATTACCCAAGGTTTCCCCATGAAATCATTTGGAAACACTGTATAACACTGTTAAAGTTTACGACTTCCAAGACATTGTGGAGCTATTACAGCTCAAGAAAACGATGAACTTCACTTGCCTTCTAGTTAACAAAATAGTCAGCATCACATTTCTCAACACAGAAAAGATTGAATTTTTCTAATACTCAAATAATTTCGAAGACATTGTACATTTCACAGAAAACTTTAAGACATTTTAAATATCTATATCAATTGTAAACCAACTTGAAACCAATGTTCATGCATATTTTTTTATCTTTTTATCCTTTTCTATGCATGGTTTTCCCATTTCAGAAAATGTTACAAAAATATGTTTGTCAGTGTTTCCAGTGCTATGGAAGCCAAAACTTGTTAACAGAGGTACAGATGACAGAAGGTAAAGCCAGTCTAAAATCTTTATTTCTCAATTAAACCCTATGTTGTGGGTACTCATTGAATTATCTCGATGAGACAATTCAAATGAGTATGTTGTGGTACTCATTTGAATTGGCTCGATGAGACAATAAAAATGAGTACCAAAAAACATGGGCCTTTTGATATAACTTTTGAAAATACTTGGATCTGAAATCCAAAATACCCCCTCTATCTGTAGCTCTGGTCACATATAAGATTGTCATACCCATGCAAGAATTAATGAACCGTATTTCCTCTAATAATAGCACCCTCCCTAATAGTAGCACTCCTACATTTTTTACTAAGAAAACCCACTCCATATGCCTAAATTTAGAAACTTTTAGAGACTTCTTCTCTAATTTGAGATGAATTTCCTCTAAACAATCATTCATATTCCTAAAAGACATCAATTTTAATGATTTTTAAAATCAGAAAGTATCTACTAAAATAGGCTCCCTGACCATATAATGTATAGCTCCCTGGTGGGTTTAATAGGAGAAATATGGTATAAAAGGCATGCAAAATTACAAAACCCTCTCTTCCAAGTAGACATGCTTACTAATACCAAATGATTAATAGCTTTATTTGCAGGATTTTACAGGACTTAAAAACAGCAGATAATCAACATTTTGGTTATTCAATAATTGCTGATAGTAATTTCCATTTATTTTTTAGTACAAATAATTATGCAACATTAATATTATGTTTCAGAAAAGTCTATCAAGATCAAAAAAAAAAAAAAGGTCGAAATAAGGTTTGTACTTAATACAAACAAAACACTTGTTTTCCATTTTGAACACTTAGAAATTGCCTCTTTAAATGTCTATCTATATTTCAATAAATCTACCGGTACATCTTTTGACGAATTTCATAAGATTAATTCAACATGTATTTTAAAATTTGAAGTCTTTTGTAAAATGCAAAACTTTTTGTTTTTATGGCATTCAAAGGCCAACTACAAAGCAAGTTGCAAGATAGAAAATTCATTCTTTAATAATTCATCTAAGCATAACTTGTCAAATTAGATGCGCTGTGGTTCTTATGATCCTTCCAAATCAACCAAAATGGGAAAGATGGGTTTGTGGGTGGTTGAATGAATTGGACTGATGGAGTTGATTGATTGATGGATAAGTCACTAGATTGGGTGATAAGAAAATATTTGAAATAGGGTCAAATATCAAGTGGGGTAGGTTGGAATAGATTTGGGATGAATGAACTAGTTCAATGGTTGTATGAATTGATGATTGCTAAAATGTAGATCATTAGTGGTTTTGCTGTACAAAGGTGTTAAAAGGTATGAAATTTGTACATGGGTGATACCTGTAGGCCAATAATAGATTGATTGGAATGCTTGATGTAAAGCAATGGGTGGGACCTCATATTTTATCTGAATAGCATTACCTCATTTTGCAAACAGTGTATTTTCAAAATACCTATTTCAAGCTATAATCACAAGACAAGAGGACCATGATGGTCCTAGATCGCTCACCTGAGTCTCTTTGACCCCCGGGACATCACATCATTTAAATAGGCAGATGTCATGAAGGAGATAATTTCTACACCAAACCAAGTTTCAAGAAATTCCGGCCAAAATTGTGGCCTCTTGAGTTATAACAAGAAAATTATCATTAAGGCTCCCTTTCCTGTGATATGGCATGGATCCTTTCCATTTTCAAAATGGTTAATCTTTGATATTTAACCAACATACTGAACAAGTTTCATGAAGATTGAGCTATATTTGTGGCCTCTAGAGCGTAAACAAGATAATTGTCATAAAGGCCCCTTTTCCCGTGATATTGCATGGATCCTTCTCATTTTCCATTGGGTTCATCCATGTGACCTAGCCAACATTCTGACCAAGTTTCATGAAGATTGGGCCATTTTTGTGGCCTCTAGAGTGTAAACACTAAGAATGTTGACCCTGGACAACGGAAGACAGATGACGGACGACGGACAAGGGACATTCAATGATCACAAAAGCTCAGCTTGAGCACAATGTGCTCAGGTGAGCTAAAAAAGCAGTCATGCTCTCAACACTCCAATTGCGAATTTGCCATTTCTAATCTCTATTAACTGAGCAGGCTCAAAGCTCAAAAGCAATTCCCCCTAAATAAATATTTCATTATTGTTTTTAGACTATCACAAAATTTTAACTACAGATTTTTTTAGAGATTATAAGAAATTGTATCTTTCAAAAAAGACATGTTCTTTTTCACAAGACTGTTGATGGTATTCAAAATTGGAGACCTAAATGTTATAATTAAAGTTTTTATGAAGCTGCAGTTAATGATATTGTAAGGTAATGTATTCAAATTGTGCAGTATATATAATCTGGTTTGCATGACTGACCTGCTTTAGCTTGGGATGAGACGCTTAAAGCTCCGATAGCAGCTGAAATTCATGGTTCAATTGCATGTTAACCCTCATTCTAGTTTAAGACCTGTTTACATATTCACAATTTTCTCTACAATTCATCGGGATGAAGGTTAACTAAGTCTTAAGGTTTAGCTGCAAAGTGTAGATAGGAGGGGTAAATTACAGACTTATTTATTATATTATAGGTTAACCCATTAAAATCTTAGCTATGAGATGATTAATAGCCTTTTGGCTGTTGTTAAAATGACATCATATTACAATTTGAATCGCATCATTTTACAGACGGTGTTTTATGTTTTGCAGAAAATTTGAAATAAAAAAATTAAAAAACTTCATCAATTTTATACAGAAAATTTTGCTCAAATTACCAGTATGAAAAGAATATCAAATTTCAGCTGTAAATAAACTTTAAAATTTAACAAACTAATCAATCTTTTATTAGATAAATAATTGGAAAAGGCATCATTTTTATTTTTTTTTGTAGATGACTAATTTAATTTCTTTTTTTATTTCAATATCCTCTGTTTGTGAAATCCCAACTATCTCTTGCAGTGGTGAAGGGAAAAATAGTTCATCTAGCAATATTCCATATAAACACTACAGTTGTAGCAAATAATTTTGAAAGTCATGAGCTTTCTAATTAAGGGCCACAATGCAGTGTTAAGCAGACTATGTAAAAATGTAGCCAAATTTACCTTTCAATTTTTGACCTGTATTTTGTCATAAAGAAGCTTATGATGAATTGCATCTTTTTTATTTTCATTGTGAGGGATCATTGCTGAAACTGCCTACTGGTATAAAATACAAACAGATTCTTACGAAAGCATAGTGCTAACTCCTAAATTTCTTTTTTTTAATTTTAAACACAGAATGGACCAAGATTAATGAGCTACCTTTTTTAAAACAAGAGGACCATGATGGTGCTAGATCGCTCACTCGAGTCTCTTTGATCACTGGGACATCACATCAAGTAAAAAGGCAGATGTCTTAAAGAAGATAATTTCTACATAAAACCAAGGTTTCACAAAATTTGGGCCATATTTGTAGCCATTAGAGTTATTTTAAGTAAATGATCATTAAGACTCCTTTTCCTGTGATATAGCATGAATCCTTCCCATTTTCAACAGAGTTCATTCTTTTGACCTGGCAAACATTTTGACCAAGTTTCATGAAGATTGGAACATATTTGTGGCCTCTGGAGCTCTTACAAGAAAACTGTCATTAAGGCCCCTTTTCCCGAGATATGGCATGGATCCTTTCCCTGTTCAAACTAGAAAGCCAAGAATGGCTTGAGTCGCTCCACAGGCTTGAAATTCTTGTTAAAGCAAATAAATGTTTTGACTAGATTTTTAGATATCTGGGGTTCTACTGATGTTGAAAATGATTTTCAAAGTTTCAACTATATAACAGATAGAGAAATGACCTCTGCTATTAAAAGACTGATTTTTCATCAAATCAAACTAATTTTTGACTGCATGATAATGGGTCACCCAAAGATCATACCAAAAATGTTTGATTGATATCCATCAGTTACATTCTGAGAAAATGTTTTTCATAGTTTCCACTATTTAACATATTGAGAATTGACCTCCAGCCATAAAATGTATATTTTTCATCCAATCAAAATAATTTTTGGTACACTGATAAAGGTTCACTCAAGGATCATTCCAGTGAAATTTAGTTGATATTCAAAAATCAGATTCTGAGAAAATGATTTTCAAATTTTCCACTAAATACATATAGAGAAATGACCTCTGCCCATAAAATGCATATTTTTCATCCAATCAAAATAACTTTTGGTACACTGATAAAGGTTCACTCAAGGATCATCCCAGTGAAATTTGGTTGATATCCATCCATGAAATTCTGAGAAAATGATTTTCAAAGTTTCCACTATATAACATATAGAGAAATGACCTCCGCCCATAAAATGCATGTTTTTCATCCAATCAAAATAATTTTTAGTACACTGATAAAGGGTCACTCAAGGATCATTCCAGTGAAATTTGGTTGATATCCATAAGTTTAATTCTGAGAAAATGATTTTCAAAGTTTCCACTATATAACATTTAGAGAAATGACCTCCGCCTATAAAATGCATATTTTCCATCCTATCACAATGATTTTTTGTAGACTTATAAAGGGTCACCCAGGGATCATTCATGTAAAATTTAATTGGTATCCATTGATTAGAATCTGAGAAAACTCACTTTTTACCATATTTGGAAATTAGCCACGCCCATTTAATCCATGAATTAACTAATATGCACTTGTAAAGATGAATGTGTGCTTATTTTGACCTTTGACCTTCATGTATGACCTTGAGCCTTGACATATCATACTTTTGTTTGTGTATCACATTTTTGCTGATGAAAGCAGGAAGGTTTGTATAATCATTTTAGGATCTACAATAACATAAGGTAGATATATACATATTAACATATAATACTCTTATTTTGACATTTGACCTTGAAATTTGACCTTGAACTCGAACTTATCAAAAAGTTCATTTCAAAATATGTTTTAGCTTATCAAGGGTAACAACTGTGCTAAATATCTTTAAAATCTGATGATAAATAAATAAGTTATGCACTTGACAAGCCGAATTTGAGCTGATTTTGACCTTTGACCTTGGTGTGTGACCTTGAAAGTTGAGCTTTTGAAAATATTAGTTTAAATCACAAATGAGTTTATATGTTGGAACAAATATGCCAAATATCATTGAAACCCATCTTACTTTGGCTTGAAAATGCCAATTTAAAGCTAAATTTTGCTAATATCTCATATTCAGGGGCAAATAACTCCAAAATTAATGAAACGATTTCCGCGAAAAAAATCTTGGGGCAATGGTTTTGTGTTTTCTTTGCAATCAATAAAACAAATTTGATATTCAAGGCTATTTGTAAACGTGTTGTGCAAACCCGCAAAGTCGGTAGGAAATAAAACAAAGAAATTCCCTTAAGACAAAAGGGGAGATAATCGCAATGAAAAATATGATATGTCAAAAACAATTCCATATATCAACTAAGGAATAGTTCATTGTTGTATTGTGTGGCAGCCTCAAACTCAAAAGTAAATAATTTGTGCGATATAAAAGTTTTAAAATGAAACTCAAGTTCGTAGTAAATTACCCCACCCACTTTTAACACGGCGCACAGCTAGAACCAATAAGTTTGAGATGCCAATATTTTGTCAGGAGATGCAGCTAATATCATAGTATGTATGGCAAAAGTTTAAAAGAAATCTATTCTAGCCACGAAAAGGCCCTTATGGAGACCCGTCCTTTCCCAGAGATCAAGAGTTGCAAGTGCCAAACCAATCACCGACCATGAACACCTGTTTCTTTGAACTTTGTATGGATACTTAGGCTTTGATCAATTTGAAAGTCACCAGAGGTATCCAACAGTCTGGTCAACTAAAATCTATTCCATTTTGCAACCTTAACCCTTGCCATGCTAATCCAGCTTTGGCAGGAGGTATAGACAAAGATCAGACTACATATATGAGCAGTCTGATCTTTGTCTATACCGCCTGACTTTATTTTTCAAATAAAAAAAGTTTCAAAATTGTATTTCCAAATTCAAATGCTGACTCCAAATTACAAAATACAGAGCTTTCAGCATTTTGAATTTAGAATAATTTTACCGAGGTTTTTATTCAGCATGACATGGGTTAAAGTACTGATCGGAAAAGGGTAAACTATGAGTAGTTTATTTTGAAGGACAAACAGTGTAAGATAACGATGACATATCACAAAAGCGTCAAAGTAATTCAATATCTACAACAAACATTCCAGCTGATAATCGGCTACTTTAGATCACTAGCTGTCACTTGAAACAATTTCGGGATTTAATTCCTAGATACAAACAAGGAAGCCTTTAAAGGGAAATCTACCTTCTAGATTTCCCTCCAGTATCATCTTATAATAAGGTTAAATGCTTTAAGGTAGTGGACCTGTTATAGTTCCGCAACGTTTCAGACGTAATGAACATTAACAGTCTTAACCGAGGTTTCCTAATGAATTTCATGAGTTTCAAAATGCTGAGGAACTATTACAGGTCCACAACCTTAAGGTAGTAACAGTACCCAAACATTTCGGAAGTCATGAACTTTCACAATGTTAACAGAGGTTTCCTAATGATTTCATTAGGAAACCTCAGTTAAGATTGTGAAAGATCGTGAGCTCCCAAGTTACAGTACTATTATGGGTCCACTTCCTAAAATTCTGTCTTCCTGAAATTTTAGTCTGGAACTTTTATCAAATAGGATTAATTGGCATAAAGACCAAATATGGGAAGGAAGAGAAATGACATATCAAAGGATATTACTCATTGTGTTATACATCAATTTTGTTAAAATGCAGTTACAGTACAGTAATTTGAAATGTCAAAATGTAAGTTGTTGAAATATCACAGCTTTTTGGAAAGTAATTTTACACCAAAATTTAATGTAATACCAAACCATTCATTGAAACACATGCATTGGCATATCAACACTGCCCCCAAGTCAAAACTCAAACACCCTTTCTCTCAATTCAAATACTTTGCAAAAAGAGGGTTTCTTTAAACGATACTTTAAAAAATTTTGCTTTACAAATGTAAGACTTGCTGTTAAACCTTTTCTATTCAGTCCTTGTGATCTAAATTGTTGTGGAAAAAGGAGAATTTGCTTGTAAATTCCAAGGGTCAAAACTTGGTTTTACCACTCAAATTTTTAATTATGTACCGTATCTTATATACTATTTAGAATTCTACTGAATAATTTTCCCTTTCTATTATTACATCAAAAGATCAACTCACACTGAAACCTGTAAAATTCTACACACAATTTGTCTTTTCTGTTGTTTTGACCCCTAAATAATGAGTTTTGACCCCGTATTATCATGTATAAGAAGTCAATGACTCCTCAATTTCAAACACTATCACAAGCACTGGGCATGATAGCAGAATGTTCAAAACAGCCTCAGATCAGGTTCTAATAATCTCTTCATTTATCAATTAAAAAATAAAACTATTTAAACTATCCCTTTATAATTAACTCAAAATTTTAAAGAATAACAATTTCATTTGTATAAGGCTGGAAATTACATAAGTCTCTTTTTGCAAAGCATGCCCTCAAAAGTTTTCAAAATATGCCACATCATTCAATTCGGTAAAGAAATTTGTATAATCATTTTTTTTCTCAGGAAACAGGTTTATTGTTAATTTACAAAAGTTAAGTTCTGAAACTATGTTTTCTTGTTATTCAGTGTCCGATCCAAAGCAGGGAAATGTCTTCTTCATCCAACTATCATCAGAAATGACTGATATTTTCCATAGTAATGAATGATTTTAATAACAAAATATGTAATTAAGTTCCTGAGTAATTGAGAGAATTTTTTTGAACAGCAGAAATATGTCATTAACAGAACAGTATGGGCTAATTTATGAATCTACACATTGAATGATGTGGCATTATCAATATGTCCATCTACAAAAATTACTTCTTTTCTTTACACTTCCACGTTTAGATTTGGAGGTCTCTGAAGGAAAATGCATCAACCATGCAAAAGATAGGCGATATAGAAGAATGATAGTGTATATAACAGTCAGACTTAATCGGATAACATCAAATGAGAATACAGAAAAAGTTATCATTTTAGGTGCCTTATGAACTATGTTACAGAAAGAGTATATTCAAATATTGAGGGTTCGGTGCAAGACTGTAGTAAGTGTATATACAATGTATATATATACACTTCCTACAGTCTTGCACCGAACCCTCGATATGCGAAAATTAAATGAACTTTCGTTGATGTTGATAAGCTTACAGCAATCCTGCCTTTTGACTCGATAATTCCCTATCATAATATATATCTGTGTAAAAATCAGGATTTATATTAGTCTTTTTTTCTTTTTTTTTTTCTCAATTTTAAAGTTGTTTGAAATTATATGAAAAGTTAAACAAACTCTGTTTTTTAATCTTTATTATAAGGCAAAAAAATAGTTTTTTGTAAAATCTTAAAAAATGCAATTGGAAGAAGAGTTTGACAAATTTACTGGTTTTATTGTTTATACATAAAAAGAGATAATGAAAAAGATAATCTAATAAAGGAAAACACAAAGTTTTCTAAGGAACATTTTGAGCATAAAGTTTGACAGAAGATATGAAAATTATTTTTTTTCTGTTCTAAACCATATTCTGTTGGAAATTGATAAATTTATTTCAATAATTACAACATAGAATTTGAGAAGAAATATCATTCAGCATTTCACATTTTGAATTAAAAATCACTTCCTCTGAGTAGAACTCTAGAGTGGGTTTAAGCTATTTTTGTCTTCTAAACTTTTTATCATTATTCTTCATAAGGCACCTTTGTTAAGGGATAAAATCATTTCAAAGTACCTGGTTGCACAAATGATTCAATAATGAGTGACTGCTACATGTAAATGCCAAGAGTAAAGAGATGCTTAAAAGGGAACAGCATGTAAATTTAGCCACAGTATATTTTGATGAGGAGCAGGGGTGTGGAATTCCCATGCCCGACTTGTCCAACAAGGGCTTTTCTACTTGTGATCAAGTACATTTTTCCAGGCCACTTGTCCATGGACAAGTAAATACATGTACCAGAGCAAATCTTGATACAGTACTAAAAGATCTAGGAGAAAAGTAATCCTATAGTTTGTATCAAATGGGAGAAAACATTGTCTTCAATGAAGAAAATGCTGGCTTACAGCATTTTCTTCAGTAAAAAACAATGTTTTTCTCAATATTTATCAAAATTCATTTTTTAGTTGGCAAGTGTATTTTGATCTTGGACAAGTAGGAAATTGACTTTTACTTATCCATAGACAAGTGGATAAAAGTAATATTTTCAAACCCCTGATGGGAAGGGTGTAAAACTGCTGTAAATACCTATAAATATTCAGGCACTTATAATAGTTTTGCACTATTCCCTTGTTTTGTGGCAATCAATTTCACTTTCAAGTACAGATCTATGTATCAAAACCACGTCTATTAACTAAGGATAACAAGATGTCCCCTTGTAGAAATTATGCTCTGAAAAAGGCATCTTGACTTTCAGGATTGCTTTCAAGTTAATTATCCAAAAATAGTCGTCGATTTTCATTGGGTGATTACAACGCATAACCGATGAAATTACCAAATTACCTGCTTTAATAATTTCATCCTAACTGGTACTATTCATGATGCCATAATGTTGTCTTGTAATCACATGCAAAAGAACAAGCTTTAAGAGATTTATCCTGAACTATCCACTACTTGTCTCATTTTGTCACTAAAGATATAGAATAATTGTTTGTTTTTCATTTAAAATAGATAAATCTTTCATTTCATGATCAACAAATAGGTGGGTCAGTGCAACACTATTGTAAGTGCCTATAACAGGCTGTTATATATAAGCAATAGTGTTGCACCGACCCCTCAGAATGCAATAACTTCAAGATGAAAACATAATTATAGCATTTGTTGTTCATTCAATAAAAGATAATCAATCTTACATGGAACAAACAAATATAATCTTATCATCCACTATTGGGGGAATATTGATATTCAGAATAGTTACTACTCAGTTAAATTACAGTCTGGTTTTTCATTTTAACCTTTCATTTAAATTGTTGACGTATATTTTCTAAATAATTACACACACGGTGAAGATCAAAAACAAATAAGGAAATATAAAACTAAAAGGATTACAATTCAAGATAAGGAATATATGATTCAAGAATCACTAGCAGCAAATCAATCACAAATTTTCTACAACTTTTAACCCTCATTCTGCTGAACAAAAATTTTGGCAAAAATGGATTAAAATCAAAGTTCTGTAAGCACTGGATGTAATTATTTTGAATTGTTTTTTTTTTTAAAAAATATATGTTTACTAATCTATTTTGGTTTCGATATGGAAAAATATGGCATAGATTAAGGTCAGACAGCACATATGAGCAGGTTGAACATCTGCCAGAGCAGGAATATTCCAATATAGCATGACAAAGGTTAGCATTTACAGAGAGCAAAATCAATTCAAGACATAAACATTTTCACATCAGAAGCATTTTGCTAACAAAATGATACAAGAAACAATATTGATAAAATCTTTCTTCGCAGGAATTGGTTGAAACCTTACATTATATCTTTTTTTTACACAATTTTTTTTCAAGATTTCTAAATTTAATAAGTAAAACTTGAAGAAACAGCCGAAACTTAAACATAACATAAACCAAGAATAAATGATGGCCCAATATTCTTGATGCAGCTCTTACTAGAATTCAGGATCTTTGAACACATTTTCTATTACTACAATCATTGGGCATGAAATTGCCTGTTAATGGATTCAACTAGTGCATCCATAAATGGCTAGGCAACACGCTTAAATGATTAAAAGGTATTTTTTGCAAGTAACAATCAGACAATCAATACGTAAACAGTCTTAGATCTGATAGCTTATTGTCATCATTAGACCTGGCTATTGGGTCGGGTGATGTTCCTACCTGGGGCCTAAATCATTATCCGTTACGCAACTTTTGTATAAGCAATATGTTTCTTTTTGGATCAATTTTGGAAAAGAAATGAAAGTCTTCAATTCTTTTCTGAAGTTGTTTTCCAGATGGTCTTACAGACTTAATTCAGATAATTTTTAGATTCCTGGCTTCTTATTTACCCTAAATTCACATTGGAATTTGTATTTTTGAACCTTTACAGTAATTCTGGATCCCCCTTTGTATTTAGTTGATCAAATAAATGTATGGAAAGTAATCATCGGGTACTTTAGTACCTGCAGATAGCCTGATCTCAGGTACCTGGGTACAAAATTTCTACTTGTTCTGACTCTAGTAACCATTCAATGTTACAATACTTATCACAAGTAGTCTCATTTACAATGTGACAGGTAAATGTCATATGCTTATATTGCTGGACAAATCTATAAATAGCCTAAGGGAGAGTTTGAGTCTATTTATAGATTTCATGCCAGAACAATCACAATTTCTGAAATTTCAAAAACTAAGACACATCATTAGCTTTGAAACAACCATGATAGCAATATTGTATTGTATTGTACAGGCATTTAATTGAGGAATAACATTTAACTTATGAACAAAAACAGTTTTTTACTCAAATTGTGTTTTCTAAGTCTTTGAAAGGTATTTTGGACAAGTTTTCACCTATTTAATTGGATCTAGTAATAATGCAACTTAAAATTTTCATTCTTACTCGAGAGAAAGTCATAGAATTTCTCGCACACAATATTACTTGATCTATAATGGTAATATGGGTTGGATTCTTTTTTTCCCCAGGAATTTGCTATGCGTCATTTAATCATTATAACCAATGGTGAAATACGCTATTAAATCAACTGGTAACACTGATAAGTTATACATTTAAAGATATAAGCTTCATTCTATCAACAAGGCAAAACAACAAATTATATAGAAAGTTTTCCATAAATACCTGAGATGGTTTTATCTGGTAAAGGTGGTATGGGTATACATGTAAACTTATTTTCTAACTGGACATGAAGCCAGTCAAAATGTTTGTAGCGACGACTAACTTGTATGTTACTAAACTGAAATAAAGAAAAAACTATCTATGACCGATCACATAATTAAAAGCAAATGTCTTGGAAGCCCAAAATGTAAACTCGAGGAAAATATAAATTTTTTAGACATACCAAAATACAGGGCTCATGTTTGACGCTTAAACCAGGGGTTTAACCCCCATAAATCTAACAATATCTAAATTTGACCCCTAGAAACTTCTCCTAAGGGGTCATTGAGAATTTACCAAGGGTCAAAACATGGTTTTATACCTAAGAAAATCACAAATTTTACTATCTAAAGTTCTACCAATTAATTACCTACTTCATACCATTACAAGAAACAGGTAAAGTGGAATAGGACCCCAGCATTTTCTTCATTAAAAATAAAGATTTCTTCCCTCTGACACAAACATTAAGAAAATTTATCTATCAAATCTATTTAATACCATCCACAATTTGCTCTGGTATTTACTTGTCCATAGACAAAAGACAAGTGGCCCTGTAAAATATACAGCCCCATGCCATAAGTGAGTCAAGTTTTTTAATGGCGGCGTATTGTTGAAAAAATTAAACAAACTTTAACAAATGAACTTACCCTCTGATGATTCGGAATTGACTTGGAAATGTTGTTGCTCATTAGTTTTAAGCTTCAAATAGCAAACAATAGTGAGTTTATTTGTGTTGGAGCTCTGATTAAACAATAATGAGACATCAGTCAAGGCATGGTGGAATTTGTCTTTGATGTCTTTGGCACCATGTATCAGGTAAAATATAATTATCACGGAATACTCCCAACAATTTCAACGAATTTCATTTTCAGATAAATCAGGGTCCTTTACTGGTCAGCTGAGTCGAAATTCACATCCCCATGTTTCCATTCCTCTTAGATCTTGGGTGATAAAAATGGGCACAGTCCTATTTGAAGAGTCTGAGATAGATTTTATTATTCTAAGCCCCCCGATGACAAATCTGTTCATCTTCTGTTTTAATTTACACTTGAGAATATGTTTTTCCCCCTAAACAATCCAATTTTTAAATTCTTTGTCATGCAGTGCATTTCAACACGATATTTCAAAACACATCAACCAAAAACGTTCACTTTTTTTGCTCTAAAAATCAGCTTCCAAGCTTAAAATATTTCATCAATTGTATCTCTATTCCCTTGTAATTCTAAATTACACAAAACCAAACATTCAAGTTTATTTAAAGATGTGGATACTTCTCTGGCTTATTATCTACTCACAAACAATTAAAAAAATCCCATTTTATCAAGATAGGTTGGTCCTTTTCAGAGGTTCAATAAGATTCACACATGTTAAATTTAAAGCGCAGAAAAACTTCAATACACAATAAATATTACAAGAAATAGTACACACCAATCTAAAAATAGACCAAACATACTAATTTTATCATGTAAACTTTGGATTGACAGGTTTAACCCAGATAAAATTCTGTTTAAGTTTACCCATGATGTGTATTGATTTGATATTTACAGCGCCGCCATTAAAAAACTTGACTCACTTATGGCATGGTGCTGTATTTGTCTGCACATATAGAAGCCAAGGTTGGACAAGTCAGGCATGGATATTCCACACCCCTGACTCATGCATACACCAAACAGACTTACTGAGGGGGTAATCTGGTAGGCTATAAAACTTTTTAATCCTTTCAATTTACTTTCTTTTTTAGGTGAGCGTACTGTACAGGTATAGGGCTGTTCATGACAATCCCACTCCAACCCTTCTTCTGTTTCCTGTAATTATAGAATTAAATAGAGTTTCCTGTAATAATAGAATTCAATAGAGTTTCCTGTAATAATACAATTAAATAGAGTTTCCTGTAATTATAGAATTAAATAGAGTTTCCAGTAATAACAGAATTAAATAGAGATTCTTGTAATAATAGAATTAAATAGAGTTTCCTGTAAAAATAGAATTAAATAGAGTTGTTATCAATGAAAGTTATTTCACTGCAATAGATAGAAATAAAGGATAATCGTTGGTTTCAGTGTAAGATATTTATATTTCATTGACTGAACAATAAAAGCTATATTCTCACGAGTGGCAGAGCCACAAGTGAAAATATAGCTTTTATTATTCACGAAAGAAATATTAATCGATCTTACTCGAAAAACAAACCATTATTCTTTTGCTTTATTGCAAAAATGAGACAAAGTGTGAAATTTCTAGGACATATTTTCGTACAGCGCGTCATTTTGCATGTGATTGCTATGCAACGTTCATTGTTACATCACTTATTTTGCCCCGCATAGATGACGTCAGATAGGATGAAATGCACAAAAGCAGGGTTAAATTTTGATACTTTCACTGCTTTTGCGGTGAGATTATCAAGTGATAATCTACCATTATTTCTTGATAAACCACCCAAAAGCATGGGCGATCCGTACCTTGTCATCCCTAAATCTGCATATTTTTTAACAGACCTTAAATGCCTTTTCCTTGTGCTTTTCCTATTGATGGTAAGATTAATTGATGATAATCGATAATCAGTTGGTTGGGGCTTCCGATTGTGATAATGGAGAGAAATGTCAAAATAGATTAATCAGTTCCTAACATATAAATGAAAGCCATTATATATTGTTTATAGGCAGTTAAAACTGTTTCACACTGAGTCATGAAGTTGGTAAAAAAATCCGCAGAAAGAGTCTTTAAGTTATGAGTTTTAACTATACTTTCTTATTCTATTCTTCAAAGGATGACATTTCAAGTGCTGTATTTTAAATTTTCTAAAAAATAATTGTACAATCAATCATTGCCCAACACTAGCTTTTCCATTGTAGAGGCCATTTTGCCTATAAATACCTTGACACTATCATAATGACCCAACCAATGCCCTGCCAAAATAAACATATTGTCAGCGGGCAACCAAAACCCCATAACAACAGCTTTATAATTATTCAAGCTGTACTTTTGAATTTAAAGTCCCCTACTGATCACATATTTCTTACTAAATATAATGATAGGTGTATAATAAGACCCCATACATTAGCTTTAGGCAAACCCCATATTTATAATACCAACTTACCACTATCTTAATTATATCCGCTTCTGAGACATCACCATTAAAATTACCCATCATGAACGCTTCTCCTCCTGCCTTGGCAAACGCTGAGAATCTGTTGAAAGTTTTCTTGACTGTTCCGTATTTCGACATGTCTGCCGGAGGTGAAGATGATGTACCGTCTCTTTTTGACTTTGCTTGTGATAGTCCAAATGGACCTGAACCTTGTAAATCCTGCAAATGAACAAAATATCTTTATGAGAAATAGAGGTCAATGATAATTCAGAAGAGCATATAAAGATCATTTTTGGGTTTTTTCTTGTCCTGTAAACTGTGAAAATATAATGGAGCCTGTGTGTGACTTTTCCAACAATTTGAAATGTTGGTGAGGTGCAAACAGGTGAGAGGTGTAAGACAGCCACAAACTGTCAATATGAATTTACCTGATGGTCTACAGATACCCATTTTCTATGTATAAAGTGCATAGTGAAGACTCTGGTCAGACTGTGCGGATGCACAGGCTGGTCGGAGTCTTTGCTTTGCACATATTTGAAATTGTTGGAAATCTCACACACAGGCTCAATTTATATTAATTTGTCTTTAAAAGCTATTAGATTCCACCCTGCCTTCATATGTAAAAGACATTGACGAAAATATTGTCATTTAACAAAACTCTGCATTTTTTCCAGCAATGGCTCCCTGCTGAAATGAAATGTTTTATTAATACTAACACAAACACTACACTTTTCTAATGTGTACCAAGAAATAAGGGTTTCACAGAGTTCTCTTTTTTATACAATATTCCAATAATCTTGACCCATGTTTTGTCTTAACTTTCAAACATTAAGCTTTTAAAAAAAGTTTTAAGCTTTTAAGTTTTCACTGCTTAGCTTCTAACTGCTTAGATTTAATCAGCATAGTGTTACTGAAATACACACCTCTCCCTGGTGATTATTGACACTAGGAGCTCCGCCTGTACTCGTACTCGATTCACCATCATCATCGTCCCAGTCATCATCATCCCATCCGTCAAAACTCTGTTGTTGTTCGACTCCTCCAGACTGGCCCCACCCATTGTTATACCCTGTGTCAGCCACTGGGGCCGAGGGGACAGGAGGTGGAGGCGGGGGGAAAGATGGCTCTGGAGGCTCTATCAACTGAAAACATACAAGCCAGAATTTATATAACCTTCTTTTTTAATATTTGACAAAGTTTCTATTGAAATTAAAGCAATTTACCATAGTAATTACTACATGTCACATATAGAAGATATTGAATGAGTGATTATTGAATACTGGATTTATCGAATGAGTCATCCATAAACAGATAAAAACGAGTTTTTATCTGTTTTAGATGACAAAATCACAGTCAAGGAGTCAATGACTCCTGAAATTAAGAAGCTAGCACAAGCCTTGCAATACACCTCCTGAGTAAAAGGACCGAATTTTTTGTGAAACATTTTACTGATTTTCATCTATCAAATAAAACATCCTTGGCTATGGTGGGACTGGAACCCGCAACCTCCAGGTCACAAGTCGAGTGCCCATACCACTAGGCCACCAAGGAAGTCTTCAGTTCTGATAGAGGCACCTAGGGACTCACATCAGAAAGTTATAAGAGTCATGATCACTTATTTGGGAGCCTCCTGGTGTATCAAATAAAATATTGGCAGTAGGAGACCAAATACGCTAAACTACAGTCAAATTTAAGCTGAACAGGGTTTTAAGGGATGCAGGTTTTGCGCATTTCAGACTCAAAATTAAGTAGTCTGGACTCTCAAACTTATGTGATGCAGGTCCCATAGACTCTCTGGAGCTCAACTTAAGATAAGAATTGAAGATTGCTTTAAACAAAACTTCCTGATAATGAGCCCCAACCAAATAAAACAAGATGTGTTTGTGATACACAAATACCCCCGTAACAGCATTTTTTTTTCAAAATGTTGACCTTGACAGATAACCTTGACCTTTAAGCATGACCTTGACCTTGATACCTACAGATATACATCACTGATGCCAATATGAGACAGGGTATCTATAATAAGCTTGAATAAACTGAACTATGAAAAGTTTTTTGAATTTGACCTTGACAGATGACCTTGTCACATGACCATGACTTTGGAACCAGCAGATGCAGATCATTGAGACCTATCATCATGCCAAATATTAGCCTTGTATCTTGAATAGGCTTGAAGGTATTGGCAATGTTAATTTTTTTTATTGAGTTTTTTAGTTATTTGACCTTGACAGATGACCTTGACCTTGTCACATAACCTTGACTTTGGTACCAGCAGATGCAAATCATTCACATATATCCTCATGCCAAATATTAGCCTTGTATCTTGAATAGGCTTGAAGGTATTGGCAATGTTAAATTTTTTTGATAAGATTTTGAGTTATTTGACCTTGAAAGATGAAATTGATCTCGTGACATGACCTTGACTTTGGTACCAGCAGATGTGGTTCATTGCGATCTATCATGCCAAATATGAGCCTTGAATCTTGAATAGGCTTGAAGATATTGGCATTGTTAAGAATTTTGGTTAAGTTTTTTAGTTATTTGACCTTTATATATGACCTTGACCTTGTCACATGAACTTGTCTTTGGTGCCAGCAGATGCAGATAATTGAGATCTATCATCATATCAAATATTAGCCTTGTATCTTGAATAGGCTTGAAGATATTTGCAATGTTAAGTTTTCTGGTTAACTTTTGCAGACAGACAGACAGACAGATGGACGGACAGTCAGTCGGATGGACAGACACCAGGAGGGACAGATGGACAACGGTAAACCAATATGCCCCCGATCTTTGGATACGGGTGCATAAATTTACTCCTTTCAATTTCTTCACCTTTAAGCAGGGAATAGCTATAAATCTGCTGAATACAAGATTACAGCCTAAAAGAAATAGTCTGTTACCTAATACAGAGACTGCCAAAATTTAAGAAAAGACACCTAAGAGTCCCTTGCACCCTATTTTGTTGATGTCTGACTAAAACCCTGGCTGTAGATACAACATTTACGCCACTGGATATCTCTAAATACAGAAGTGCAGAAAGGCTAAAAATTTCAATGAAGTATAATCAATATTTTCATCGATTGAATAAATTATACCTCTACATAAGCCTGTGGAATCAAACCCACATTTCCCAGGTAGTTCCTAGCCTCCCACCATCCATCTCCAATATCCTGAAAAAAAAATAAGCACCATTAAGACATCTTTGATTGGAGAAACAACATTGGCTTCAAATCAATGATATGCAATGTTATTTTCACTTTTTTTCTTTATTTTAAATTCTAAATTGAGCATGTGTGTGAGATTTCCAACAATTTTAAATAAATGCAAAGCAAAGACTCTGACCAGCCTGTGCATCCGCACAGCCTGACCAGAGTCTTCACTATGTGTACAGTAGGTAAATAAGGTCTCAAAGTATCTGTAGACCATCAGGTAACTTTATATTTACAGAATGTGACTGTCTAGGCTGCTCAATGTTTGCCCCTCATGTACTTTTTAAACAGGCTCAATTTAAGAATGAAGGAATGGATACTTGATTATAAGTAGGGATCCTTTTGCTAATAAGAAGGGATTCCTGCAGATTCCAATCGAAAATCGATTTTTAGCGCATTTGCATAGCAAAATAAGCATTGTGTAAAGTCAATTTTTCAAATCAATCAAGAAACCGGAAAAAAAAAATCTGTCAAACCGTAAACTAGAACTCACAGATTGGACAGTTTGCTTCAATTTAAGCCCCATGTATTCGTCTCAGTGTATCATAGTTGTTATCAAATCAACTGGAATAACTGTGGGGTGTACTCTTAGCACACTCACATGTGAAAGATCACAAGAATAAAAGAAACATGAAGGTAAGAAACAACAGAATAGGGGTTTACAATTTCAACACATAAATGGTAAAATTCAAGTCCGAAAAGTCCCAAATTTTCCTTGTTCTTGGTTGTAAAATTTTCCATGCATGTATCAGCTATCCTGAATACATTGCAAGTGCGCCATCAAAATTGCACTTGAGTATTCACAAGGAATTTCTGAGTAAATTTTCATTTGGCCCTGTTTCCCATGACGCTTGACGTATAAGGACCATTTTCAAAAGGAACCATTCTTGCGATGGTACAATCATCATTAGCAAGTTTAAAAATAAGGGGATAAAAAATGGGGACTTTTGAGTATTATTTAGGATTTTCCAATTAAATTTTCATTTGGCCCCTTTTCTGTGATGATTGACGGATCAGACCCATTTTTGAAAGGAACGATCCTTGTGATGGTCCAATCATTTTGATCAAGTTTGAAGGCAAAAGTATACAATCTGTGGACTCTTGAGCATTAACAAGCAAAAGTTAAGACAGACAGACAGCATGACAGACGTTAAACTGTTATGGCTATATCTCATCTGACCTTCGGTCAGTAGAGCTAAAGGTACCTGCTGAGTGATGGTCAAGGTTTCATCCGTCCTGAATGAAAGTTCACCAGCTGCTGTGTCTCCCTCAAAATCATACAAGGCCTTTGCCTGAAAGTAGAAAGAAAATTGCTTAGACAAAATACAGTAGAATCCTCTCAATTGCAATTCTGTTAACACTTTCATGTTTTACAAAATTTTGGACCTGTCCAAATTCAAAGGTTTTGCAGACGAAAATTTAAAGTGGATTTAATTTGAAAAATAACCATTCTGCAAGGTACAAAATAGTGTGGAAAAAAAGGACATTGCTTGTCTGAAGCAATTTCTTCTTTTATCACAATATTTTCTCAATTATAAAAGCACAGGCACGTAAAAAGCAGGGATTAAACAGCAAAGGGTTAACCCTTGTCATGCTGAATAAATCTTGACTAAAAATTTGCATCAAAAACCAAGGGCAAAAAGCACTGAAAGTACCAACTGTAGGTCAATTTTTATTTGAAAAACTTAATTTATTGACAATTCTGGTTTGAAAGTGAGAAACAGGTGGTGTAGGCTAACATCAGACTGCACATATGTGCAGGCTGATGTCTATAGCTCCTGCCAAAGCAGGAATATTCCTGGTTCAGCATGACAAGGGTTAATAGCAACTGCTTAATTCCAACTCTGTGTGAAAACAATTGTTTTAAAGAAAGCGCCTATTTTAGCAACTTCTGGTAAATAGGAACAAAAGTGTTTTGAGTTGTAGGGTTCGACTTTTATTGCCACCAGCTTGTCCGACCTATTATCAAAAATCTTACAGGTCCTCTATAAGAACTTTACTAATTCTCTAGCAATTTAAGGAGTAAATTCTAAAGAAAACAGTGGTAAAAAAGAAATTAATTGTAACACGTAATTTCTAATTTTGCCACAAGGTTTTTATAGTGTAATTTAAAAAGAAATAGTATGAGAAAGAAAAACTGGAATGTCTAGGATGTCTACAGTAACAGGCCCAAAAGGACGTAACCTGCAGCATGGTAGCTTCTACCAGTCCGCTCAACTACCAGTAAATCAGCATGTTCTAGTGCTTGAGGACTGGTGTTAGTAATGATCCCTCATTTGCAGTTAACAGGATTCCACTGTATCAAATTCAGAGGTAAAAATAAGAGGCTAAATCAATTTTAAAACCTTTTATTTCTCAATTTAACCCCATCTTGTGGTGGGTACTCATTGGAATAATCTCGTTGAGACTAGTTTTAACTGTTTAATGAGAACCCATCAAAAAAGAGGTTTGCCAAATAAATAAACACTTTTGAAATCTTATGAGTAAGTTTAGCTCTTTGCTAAGATAGTCTTCATTCCCACAGAAGTTACCTCAACAATGTAACAATACACACCCCACAACCATCACCATATTGGCTTTTAAAATTTCATGGGTAGCACCTGGGTGGATAGAAGCAATTAAATGGATAGTTCATTTATTGTTAGATAAATTCCTGCTGGATTTTGAAAAAATAACCTCTACAGGGTTTGACATTAACGACTTTTTGCTACCAGCCTGAAGGACCTGTATGAACCTAAAATTGCAGGTCCTCCCTAATAACAACAGGTCCTGCATGAAACCCATGTTTGATTTATAGTAATTTAAGGGATAAATTGCAAGGAAACATTGTTGTAAAAGAAGAAATTGCTTTTGACAAGCAATTTTTCCTTTTTCTACAAAGATTTCCATTTGGAAATGCAAATATAAGTATTGGAACTTTAGGCAATTATTTTTTAGAAGTGGACAGATTTGAAATACCAAGTAAAGCATTTAGTACAGGCCAGCATGGTAACACCTACCAGCCTCCCTAAAATCCACAGGTCTCGGACCAAAGGACTGGTGTTAGTGTCAATTCCTGCCCTACTTAAGTGTATTACCAATGAGGGGGAGGGATTTAAAATAGAGAAGTCTTTTAGGAGAAGTAAGTTTCTGAAAGTTTTTATGGGGTACTTGTTAAGAAATCATGTCAGTCATGATAGAATATAGTGATATGTAGTGATCGACAGTGGGTAGACTCATGACAAGGTGCCTGGTTAGCTGCTCAGTTGGGAGAGCGCCATGCTAGTATTTATTACATGTTTATTTCTACATGTCTTTATTTCTTTTTTCTCATACATGATATAGATAAAGTTTCATTGATAAGATATTTGCATTAATATCCTCCTTAATTTACTTAAATGGTGTCAGAAGTATTAAACAGAGAATGCTGGTTTTGGCAATTTGGGAGCGTTATGGATAGGGATGGGCACCGGTACTTTGGTATCGGTTACTCCCGGTACCATGACGTCCCGAGTAATTGGTATCGGTTCATTTTGAAAGTACCGGTTCCCACTTCCAGGACTTATGCAATTTAAAAAAATTTCATAACAGCCTTGTAATATTTGTTACAAAGTTATTTACTCGCAAAATACCAATGTAAATATGCCGACGATCTTACTGATTTGTTCGTGTTAGAGCTCTGTGCAATATAGAAAGAAGTTTATACCAGACGATCGTGTAATGTCAATTATAATAATTGACAGTTTTTATTGTTTTTTTCATTCTGCCAAACGCAGATTTCGGATGAAGAATGAAATTATTTGATTAATAATTGTTTCCTGAGTCTCAGAAAATTGCGTTTTTTCATGTTTTCAATGATTTTAAAGTATTGCATGTCGCCACTTTGTCGCCAAATAATTGAAACGAGTGCCGATCTAAGCTCCTGTTACGACTTTATCGCAATCAATCGATGAGTAATGAAGACGGAAACTGACTAGAAATTCAAGCTCTCATCGTAAATTATAATCATGGTACCAAGAATTCATACTTGCATACCCCGCTCGATCGGAAAGGGTGAAAAAGATTATTTTACATTGTCTTCAATTTTTTTAGATAAATAATCGCATTTCCCCATATTAAATCCAACAACATCCTCAAATAAAGCAAATAAATATATCCTCGTGAAAGAAAGGGTTTGATATCTCACGAGAATTTACAAGTGTGCGCCGCGTGTCAAGTCTAGATGCAGCCCCAAAAATAGCCGAACACCTGTTGACGGCGCCTTTGATGACCCGTTCTCCCTCCTCAAAAAATAAACTGTTCTGGACGCTTTACTCGATTACAAAAAGTTTTGTAGATTCGCCAGATAGACACGTGGACTTAATGTCGGATTATTGGAACAAAAAATAAATACCGGTAATTTCTTTCTTTGGTTGTAATTGCACAAATCTTCCGTATTTTTGGATAACAAAAATATAATCATATTTCAGACAAAATTTAGATCATGATTCTGTCGCCGGTCACACTGTTTACACATAAGAGTCAGTGCTACGCCAGTGTGAAGTAATTGGTATTGGAATCGTTAGGAATCGTTATCGTTTAAAAAGTATCGAGTAGGTATCGGAATCGGTTAAATTCTAACGGTGCCCATCCCTAGTTATGGAACTGGCTCCAATTGGTAAAAAGGGGGAGGAGTGTATTGCTTGACAGTGGGTAGAATGATAACCAGATGCCTGGCAAGCCCAGTTGGTAGAGCGCCATACCAGTGTTCTGGGGGTTATGGGTTTCGATTCCCAAGTCAGGTACAAATTTTTCTCCTTAATTAACTTAAG
Source organism: Fragum whitleyi (assembly GCA_948146395.1). Lineage (NCBI taxonomy): Eukaryota > Metazoa > Mollusca > Bivalvia > Cardiida > Cardiidae > Fragum > Fragum whitleyi. The sequence goes on along the minus strand of OX411551.1, from coordinate 20,351,444 downwards.
ATATATGTACGAAATATGGATTAAAATTGTTTTGACATTTTAACGCCAAATAGTAGTGAAACATTTTAGTAGAAAACGTCCATTGGACTAGTGTAACGTCTGTAAAACAAGAGCTGTCACTGTAAGATGACAATGCCCCCGACACCGCTTTGATAGTAATAAGGAAGTTATGGCCAATGTTAAAGTTTTTGGACGGAATGACGGACGGACAGACGGACGGACAGACGGACGGACGGACAAGTCAAATTTATTATGCCTCCCTATCGGGGGCATAATAAAATAGGGAAACGAAAAGCTGGTCTAATTTACAATTTAGAATCACATGAAGTTGCAAAATAAGACCATAAGTTCGCGGTCTGACTATTTACCCCGGGAACCCCGGGAAACCCCGGGAACTCGGAATTACCCCGGGAAACCTATATATACATAAATAGGTATCTTGTATCAATAATTTCTATCACTGATTTAAAAAAAACACACATTTTTTTATAATTCATAATAAAACTTTAATGTTCTACATGAAAGTTATACGAAATAGGTTATGTTAAAAAAACCTTCTCGTACCCCGGGAATCCCCATCAGTGTACAAAGGCCACTAGGATATTCTTCATCACATTGTTAATAGGAATTAACCTAGTTTATAAGTCATTAAACGGAGACATATCTTTGGATGTAGAAATCCTTGATTCTTAAAAAGTATGGGTTGAAATACCTCTGGTCCCTGAAGTTAACATATGTATCATGTTCCCGTGGTATTTCCTGAATTACCCCGGGTCCCATTATGTTGACAGACAAGCGTAAAAACGTTTCCCGGGTTAGATATATCGATTTCAATTACCCCGGGTACCACGAAGTAAAAGATTCTATGTCAGGGAAAATTCCCGGGGTACTGTTCTTATCCTGATTTTAATGTTTTGCGATGACAATTACCGGGACTTTGTTTCAACTATTTCAATCTAAATTACCAACGGTCCCTAGAATTTAACGTTCCGTAGGATTCCCGGGTATGTTGTTTAATAGAATTACCCCGGGTCCCGCAATTGGAAGTTTCCATGGATTGTACTATCGATATTAATTATTTTCTACATTCCGTCTATGTAAATGCACTCATCAGAGAATATTCCCAGGTATTGTTTTAAGTGCATTCATTATTGTGTGAAATACCCCGGGTCCCAAAAGCCTTCATTGTTCGAAGATTCAGTGTCAACATTCGTTTTTTCTTTTTTTTTTTTTTTCTGTACATTGATTAAATGCGACAGTTAAAGTCAATATCAGGTTTAGTGAATCAAACTACATGTATACACAAATAAAAGTGTCCGTCTAAACATGTTTACGCAGGCCCGAATAGAAAGATAGACTATTATGTTTCAGGTAAGGAGACTTATTTGAAACTACAACATGTTGTTAAATGATTTGAGTGGCGACCATCACATCGAAGTTTAAGCTTGGAATTTCGACATAAGCCAGCACACACTGTTTATTACCTATTTTCTCTATCATGAAATAGACTTGCCTGGAAAATTAATTCAAATTATCTCTCTAATCCATAAGATAGATGCTTCAAATCCAAAAGTCGTCCGACCAACAAAATCAGTCACTTTTGCATGGACATTTCACTAAGCTGTTGTTACGGCGTTTAGGTTACCAACCTACGAATTCCATTTTGTTTCACGTCCAAAATTTATCTAATGATCCGACAAATAACGACCAATATTAATTAGCGATTATCATTAAGATAATAATTTGTAATTCATATTCTGTCCTGCACGCCAATATTTCTGTTGTTACGACGTTAAGGCTGTCCGCTCACTATTTACTTTTTGTTTGTTGCCCAAAATTATTGATGTTGTAAATAATGATTTAATATATGAAACGATCAACCTTTCGTTAATAAATTATAATTCATATTCTGTCATGCGTTCCGGATGCTAAAACGTTTGCAAATGTTAATTATTAATGAAAAAAGAAATCAGCACCGTAGCGGTCGCCCTTAAGTTCAGTTCTTCTTGAGCAATTAATTTGCATCACGGATACAGCTTATTTGAGGATTTCAAACAAAATGCGGTTTAATTATATGAAGCGGTATCATTCCTGTACAGGTCATCAAATACTCGCTCATAAGATAAATCGAAATTACGTTCACAAACCAATTGGTTGTCGTTTAGGATGGTAACACGTTTGCGAATGTTATCTCGATTAATTTTATGAGCGAGTATTTGATTACAGGTGATGTCATAATGTCAATTGGTGATCAATCTAAAAAGAACCTATTTGCAATCATTTTATCGAGTGATTGGTGAAGCTATTTGGTTCATTGACGATAGAAATATCGAAACTACAGAATTGTTCTGTACTGTAACGAAGTTTTGCTCGACGACGAATCAGTCTAGGTCATTCAGTCTGCGATCCTTCCTTTTAGAGCTTCGACTTCCACGGACGGATAAGTACTACCTCTGAGAAGATAAGTATCATATTTGGGCTATACCTTCGTATAGACCAAATACATTTCTCGTTAATATGTGACTAATTACCCCGGGACTCTTATGTCCCCTGTGTGTATACAAAAAATGACTAGTTACCCCGGGAATTGCATACGCAGGCGAGAGAAAATGCGATAACGATAACTCGTGTATTTATTCTTATTCATGTTTATTTTTTTTAAAAAAGAAAGTTGGACCTTTTTTATCAATAATGATTAATTGTACTTAATTCGGTGCTTATTCCCATGAATGTTATTAATATAGGATTAATCTAGGTCATATTGATAAACTCTCCCGGAAAAACTATGAACAACAACCATTCGTCGGATACATAGCTTCCCGGGGTAATTCTTTTAGAAGCGCACAATACTCTGATTTTCGAAATTTTTGCAATGAAGAAAAAATTAAATAACTTAAGTCTACAAAAAGTCCGGGGTTAGAGTATATGCAAACACCAAAATACGTTAGTCTGAATACAAAAGCGTTGATAGAATTACCCCGGGTTCCATAAAGTTAATGTTGCCAGCATTGCAAGATTCCCGGGGTAAATGTTCAAAGCGATTTCAATGATGTGAAGCTTTAGGTCGGGCCCAAATGAGTTTATTTTTATTTTTTAACATAAAGGAGATTCCCGGGGTAATTTCATGGCGTTTTCATTTGCGCTAGATTATCACGGGTCCTGTCGAGGATGTGTTTAAATCATAGAATATATTCCCGGGGTAAGCGTGTAAGCGTTTTGACCAGTTTTGCTAGAAATACAACAGATCCCGGTCATCAATTTAGTATTTCAATAATTGTGGTGATATTCCCAAGTTAAGTTACCAGCGGTTTTAGTGATGATAGAATTATTCCAGGCCCCATAAAGTTGGCGATACCATTTTAGAAAATCTTCCCGTGGTAGGTTCATAGTGATTTCATTGATGCAATGATACCTTGTATTTGGTGTTTACATAATGGAAATGATTCCCGGGGTTTTGTTAATTGAGATAAGATACTGTAAATATAAACTTTGGCAAAACAAGTTCATTGTTAAAGACGTAGAAATTCTCCCGGTGTTAAAATTTAAAACGATTCTAATATTGATAGAATTACCCCGGGTCCCACTTAAAAATGTTGTAAAACCAGGAGAAAAACTTATGGGCTCTTCGTAAATAAGTGGCAATACATGAGTTATTGAAATCTTTTTCAATCAGAAGAGATTTTTTCATTAATCACTCGTTCAAAGTGCATTTTATAGGACAAACATATCCTTTGCATAATAATATTGGGTTTCCCGGGGTAATTCCGAGTTCCCGGGGTTTCCCGGGGTTCCCGGGGTAAATAGTAAGACCCATAAGTTCGTGTAGAGATAATCCTCTAGAAATTAAGAAACATTACCTTAAAAGTGAATTAGTGTTAATTTCACCCTTCCCAAATGTCAAACATGAACAACCATTTCCGGAATTCTGAGGGGCGTTTTTGACGTCGCAATTGATGTCATGTTCATTTTAAATTCAGTGAACTGGATAAAGGTATAGAGCAAAATGCGTTGAAAACGAACTATCTAAAACTGAAATTCAAAACTAGAGTGTCAAGGATTAAATTAACAATTCAATCTGACACCCGAGGCGACCCACCTGTATTTCCGCCATTTTGTTGTCAGCTGATATGCAGCGCTCTCTGTCGAGCAATTTTGTAAACAAACTAATTAAAGGGACGTAAACACCCGAGAGTGGCTTCCCTTACACTATTTGCCAAATTTTAATCAATTATGAGAAATGTAATGAAGCCACACGCTTAAAAATTGAATCGAATTCAATTATTGAATTAAATTAAGCTGAATTGAATTAAATCACATTAAATCAAATATGATTAATTTACTGAATCAAAGTAAATAAAATTGGTTTAGATTAAATTAAATTGGTTTAAATTGGTTTAAATTGGTTTAAATTAAATTAAATTAAATTAAATTAAATTAAATTAAATTGGATAGGATAGCGGGATAGGATAGGATTGGATTAAACTGGATTGGATTGAATTGAATATTGAGTAGAATAGGACAATGAATTGAATTAGAAAATGAGTTGAATTTGGTTGAATTTCGAATTTGATTGGAGTGGATTGGATCAGAATGGATAGGATATATGATTGGATCGATTCTTATTCGATTTTATCAGGGTTTTAGTCTGACATCAACAAAATAGGGTCCAAAGGACGCGGTCATTGGGATCTTAGGGGTCCCTTCCAAAAATTCGCATTTATTGCATGCGTGTTTGACCGGTCTTAATATTCACCCCGGGACGCACCGGGACACCCCGGGACTCAACGAGACACCCCGGGACGCATCAAATATGATTTATATGCAATAAATACATGGATATTATGTATATTACTTTTACAAATGTACAAATTTACTGTTTTATATGAGTAATTTACATACCTAAATTCAGTCCAAATGTGTTAGTGAAATCGTTGTGTGAATTCGTATAAACATAAAAAATTGGTCCCGGGGTTCTTTTCTTATCCTGTGAGAAATCGATTTAGGAGATCGAAATTACATTGAATTTGGTCACGACATCGTGTTATATACTAAAAGAAAACAATTCGTGAGCTCGTATATACATAAAAAAATTAGTCCCGGGGTGTTTCTTCTTCCAAGGATAATCGTTTTGTTTGTTTTCTGTTCAATTGAATTTAGCCCCCGGGTTTTATTTATCCTATGCGAAATCGCTTAAAAATTGTGAGTTTGTATATGCATATGAAATAAGTCCCTTTGTATGTGCATATGAAATTAGTCCCGGGGTGTTTCTTCTTCCAAGAAAATCGTTTGAATGTTTTCTTTTCAATTGAATTTAGTCCCCGGGTGTTTCTTATCCTATGCGAAATCGCTTAGTCAGATTGTATATGCATATTAAATTAGTCCCGGGGTGTTTCTTCTTCCAAGAGAAATCGCTTTGAATGTTTTCTGTGCAATTGAAATTAGTATCCGGGTGTTTCTTTTCCTATACGAAATCGTTTTTTGACTTTGAATATGCTTATAAAAAATCCCAGGGTGTGTCTTCTTCCAAGAGAAATAGTTTTGAATGTTTTCTCTTCAATTGAATTTAGTCCCCAGGTGTTTCTTTTTCTATGCGAAATCGCTTTGCGATTTTGAATATGCATATAATATAAGTCACTGGGTGTTTCTTCTTCCAAGGGAAATCGCTTTGAATGATTTCTGTTCAATTGAATTAAGTCCCCGAGTGTTTCTTTTCCTGTGCGAAATAGTTTTGTGAGTTTAAATATGCATATAAAAAATCCAGGGGTGTTTCTTCTTCCAAGAGAAGTAGTTTTGAATGTTTTCTCTTCAATTGAATTTAGTCCCCGGGTGTTTCTTTTCCTATGCAAAATCGTTTTGTGAGTTTGTATATGCAAATAAAATGAGTCCCGGGTGCTTCCTATTTTACGAGAAATCGCATTGTTAGTTTTCTGGCAATTGTTTTATTCCTGATGATGTATTTTTTTACACGAAGATAAATCGTTTCTGAGCTAGTGTTTGTATTTTGATATCCCCGGTGTGTGTCTTATTTTAAGAGAAATCGTTAGCAAAGATTTTAGTTAAAATACATTTGGTGGGGTTTTGTCTAGTGGGGTTTTGTCCCGGTGGGGTCTTGTCCTGGTGGGGTTTTGTCCTACACTAAACATCAACTTTTTAATCTTATTTCACTTTGATAAACTTTGTATTATCATTTATTTTTCTGTAAATTACTTGTTCCAGAAACATCGATCTAATTCTCATTAAATTGAGAAACGTGTCCCGGGGTTAATTAACATACACTTTAAAATAAGGTAACTTTAAGAGAGTCCTGGGGTGATGTCACATCCGTAATGTTTAATACTCCTTGAAAAAAGTTCTAATATTCCCTATTCTTATCTGATGGCAAATCATTTATTGTAGAATTTGTAAAAGAGTTGTTTTGTTGTTTCTTTTTTAAATAAAATTGTATGCTTTTCCACGATCAGTAACGGTTAGGTGTCCCAGGGTGTCTGTCTCAATACAATGATATCATCAGAATAAGTGTAATACCAATTCAATAAGTTAAAATTCTTATTTAGATTTAATCAAATGTACATTTATATAATCAATTTCTTATTGCCTGATGATTTTATAGCCTACTTTTTCTATATGAACCGTCCCGGGGTGTCCCGGTGTGTCCCGGTGCGTCCCGGGGTGATTATCAAGACCCGTGTTTGACATCGCCGACGTCATTGGACACACTTTCCTCCAACATATGCTAATTCTATTTTCGATTGGTTATAGAGAAATAAGGGTTGACAATCACTTGATAAACTTACCGCCTGACCAGTGATATCAAAATAATAACAATAATGATAAAAAAACACCCCGCTTTCGTTCATTTCAACATATCAGACGTTTTCTTAGCGGAGCCAAATAAGTAACGTCATAATGAACGTTCGGTTGCATAGCAATAAGTGCAAAATGACACGCCTTTAGAAAATTTATCCTAATGTTTACATTTTTGCATTAAAGAAATAGCATAACCGTTTGTTTTTTAGTGTATTTCACTGGGTTTAAAGGGATGTAATGTGCATTGGATATGCAAATGAGAGAGACCTGCCCTTAGTTAAATGGCTAATTGAAGCCAATATAGACAGAGTCGACCCATTTAGGGTTGAGGATCCTTTTCTCTGAATGGATCACGTCTGTCTGTGCGCTCGGAACGTTACAAATGGTGGCAGCGGTCAGATATTGACAACTGCCAGACCGGAGTTGCCTTACCCACGGGTCTCACAGGCCAAGGACTCGGGACGAGTCTTCTCGGAGGGGAGACTAATGTAACGGTTTAAAGGGAGGTAATGTGCATTGGATATGCAAATGACAGAGACCTGCCCTTAGTTACATGGCTAATTGAAGCCTATATAGACAGAGTCGACCCATTTAGGGTTGAGGATCCTTTTCTCTGAATGGATCACGTCTGTCTATCTGCTCGATTTGTACACTATCTTATGAGCACAAGCAGTTAAGCAAGATAAGACTGCCATGGCTATAGTGGTATAGCCAAACCTTTGTGGAAAGGGTCATTTTGTACAGAACTAGCAACAAAAAGACTGTGGATAAAATTGGCTCATATTTTATCAAACTATACAGTCTAAAGTGGTACTACTACATACGTTGGTATAAAAACCGGGCCAAGAACGTAGTTATGCAAGAATTTTTTACCCATCTTATTACTGAACACATACGTCACATATGTCATGCCATTTTTTGTAAACGTGTAGATCTGTGTAAGGTATGGTGCTTTATCACAACATAAATTGAAATTAATAGTTATTATACCTGTAAGGTTATTTAGCAATATACCAATTTTTATTTCACATGGTGATTATATAGTTATTTATTTTAGATCATTGCATTAAAAAAACTATAAGTTGAAAGAATCGCAAAAAATATTTCACAATATTATGGTGTGATGTTGCACCATACCTAACATCTATTATAAAAACAGACCAAACCAGTTTGACATGTATGTTGAAAAAATAAATGGAAATTGATTGTTTCAAAAGATCATTTTGAGACTGAGTTTTATACTAAGGTTGTAGTAGTACCTAGCAGGAACATTTGTCTACACTCTGATAAAATTTAGGCAAACTTTATCAAACCGTAATAAAGTTGTTGGTTTGAACAAAATATCCATTTTCCATAATGGTTTAGCTATTCTGTTATGATATGGGGCTTATAATGTTGTGCAACTAATTGTGCCCATCTACAGCTTCAATTTTGATATATTCTTCAGCTGGACAAACTGTCTTTTTTTGTAAATAGAAGCAGCATTAAATTGGTTCTTTACATAAACCTCAAAAATAATTCATTGGTCTAAAAACTATCGTAAATGAACCCTTTGTTGTTAAAACTCCTTAGAATCGTCTCAATGAGACTATTCCGTTGAGTTTTAACAGCATGGATTATTCACAATTCGCAATAACATACACATTCAAAGAAAATCATGTTACTAATATGTAAGCAAAACGTGTACTAAGCGACCGGTGTTGTTAACATCCGTCATCTTACATGTTTCTACACCGGACACTTTTTTGCTACACTGTACCAGGTAATACGACTGTGTAATTAACTGGTCGCTTAATACACATCTTACTGTATGTAGTTTTTTTCTCATAGCGCGATCAATTGCAACAATACGCCGGAATTTGTTTTTTTCCCTGTTGAACCCACTTAATCGATTCTGGATTTCCATATTAATTTTAGCATCGAAAAAACTAAAATGGACGTCCTATATTGGCGAGAAGCATTACCTATCATAATTTTGATTAGCTTATCCAGGTGTAAACAAATCTTATAAATATTCATAGAAACGACGTTTCGCTTGCAAAATATACCAGGGGTATACGGATGTCGGAGAGTAACGTAATGCTGTACACCAGTCCCGCGTTAAGGATGACAAAACGGTGCAAAATGTTTGCAAATTAAATCCCGCTGTGTGCCATTTTGTCATTCTGAACGCATGGTTTGGCTCTGCGACTGGAAGCAATGTTTATGAAAAAAATATTTTCGCTACGATGTGTCGATGAATTAAATCTGATGGAGGAGGAGTTATTTGCAAAAGGGTTTAAAATTAGTTTGTTTTTTTTACCCTTTTCTAGATATAAAATTGTATTATAACACTTTTCTGGATGTAGAATTTATGAAAAGTAATGAATTTGGCGATGAGAGAATTTCACAGAAAGCGAAGCGCGTCATTTTGCACGCGCGTTATATGAGGTCAAAAGAACCAACATTCGCGCTAAAGATGACGTTGGGTAAAAAATGAGCGGAGCGATCTATGTACACAGTTAAAACACATGACTTCTATTGCCGATAAAGTTCTATGTAATTCTTCTGAATTCATATATGTGATTTACACCATCGTGTTATAATGAATGATAATCAATTGACCGTAATTCCATATTAGCAAAATGGTGATAAATCAAATTGTAGGCATTGTCGAAGATACTAATGCTTAGTCATAAAAATATGACATAGAATTGCTGAATGTAAAATCTTTCCGAAATACACAACTTATTTTGTTTATATTTTAGAAGTTAAGGAATATCCAATGTCCAATGGTGTCAAAATGCCCCGTACGCCAAAATTTTGAAACTTATTGATTCATGGAGAACCCTAAAGAGCAACAAGATTATCTTCGATCGAAAAATTTTTAGAACATGATTATCATTATTTTTCGGTTTCAGATTTTTTGTTTTTTTTTTTTTCAAATCCGTTTCCTCATGTTCTTGGTATGTTTATTTTTGGTTGCCCTAAACCGTAGTAATTACAGTTGCAGACAGCGGATATTGAAGTATTATTTCTCCCTTTCTTTAGACATTTATTTTTTGTGATATTATGATCTGACATATAAAGAACAATTTAATTTCTAATAGAAAATATTTATATATTGCATACATGTAATACTGTAACACAACAACAACAACAACAAAACCCAATTGAACAGATCAGTTTTTTACTCATTACTGAAAGGCAGAAGACAAAATTTTAGACTCGTTTCCATTTCAAAGAAGGGGTAAACGAAAAAATTAAAGAACGTGAAATTTTGAATTCTCCCGTCCATATGAAAAAAAGGGGAAACAATGAAAAAAAGTACATGTTATAAGCAAGTTCCTCATTTGCACAATGTCTCCCTAATTCTCTTTTACCTTAGACATCGAAAAAAAGGGTTTGCGTTGGAAAGGCTGGAATTATGTGAAACATGAGGAAATCGAGTTTTACCTATCTGAAAAAAATTAGTTTACAATACATAGAGGGTATTGAATGAGTAGTCATTGAATACCGGATTTATTAACGAGTCATCTACGCCGAGTTATAAATCCGTTTTAGATGAGGAGTTTAATAATTTCGGTATATGATGAGAAAAAAATTTGATACTAGTATTCTATTTATAATACGGCCTGAACATTTGCTATTAAGAGAGGAAATCCAGGCATTTATCGATTCATGTTTTCCCACGAAACCTTTTAAAGATGCCGTTTGCGAAATGACGTCAGCAAATGCATTATGACATTTCATAATGAAAAATAACGTTTCGTTCACTTAATGTGTTCTTAGCTCATTTCCATAGTTATTCCACTAGTGTAATAACACCTGAGTAATATCGAAAATATTTAACGTGGTTATTTCACTCCCGCGACGTAGGCCATGTTATGAATTATTGATTCTTGAATACTAGAAACATTTATCGTTTTAGTAGATATTGCCTGCCACGAGAGTTCGTGGTTCTAGAAAAATAACGATATGAGACCTTAATGCCAACGGATTTGCAAACGTGCCTTCACTAATGATTTTTTTTTCATTTTTTTTGTTTTGTTTTGATGAAAAAATGTCGGAAATGGAGAAATTACACTTCTGGATCTCATATTTCATAAATATATTAACCATTGTTTAATAATTCAAGTCAATACTATGTTAGAATACGTTACTACCCGTATTTCAAATGAGACTGTACGTGACATTTCCAACAATTTGACAATTGCGTAAAGGGCAAACATTAAGTAGTCGAGAAAGCTATGTAGACCAAAAAGAAGAATACCAGACTGTCTTAAGATACTTAGAGACCTTATCTATCTACAAAAAGCAGAGTGAAGACTTAGGTCAGACTGTGCGAATGCACAGGCTGGCCAGAGTCTTTGGTTGGCACACATTCAAAATGATTGGAAATGTCACGCAAATGCTCAAAATGTCATCACTCATTGTGTATATAACACACACATTTTGTTTGCCATATTTTCAATTTTCAGAGAAAATAAATAAAAACTATATATTATCTAGTCTATCGCAATGCTCCCCTTAGTTACGAGATTCGTTGGATTCGGATAATGGAACGCATTTCAATAATTCATAATTTTTAAATTGCATTATCTTTTTCACTCTTTTAGACTCCTATTTCGAATAAAGCTTTTAAAGTAATGCACATAACAGGCATAAAGCCTTTGGTGTACGATGCACCATGTTGGGCTTTATGTCCAAAAGACTATTAGTTTTATTAGTTCTATTTCAATTTATTAAAATCTCATGTGTTCAAATACAAGAAACTTCGATACTCAGGAAGTTTTGTGTGAGTTATTATGACTGTAAAGAAGCTTGCAGAGAGAGACCAAAGTGTAAAGTATCTAAATATACAAGACGATGTCTAAAGTGTGAACTGTTCACTGACTATAACACAGACACGCAAGAGTATGGTGTGTGGCTTAATGAACACCCAGGGACGACCCAAATACCAGAGTGTTTACCATGTTTGCCAAACGAGGTGTGCACCACAAATAACGGTTCCAGTAAGTGCATACCTAGCACTTGTACCAAACCAGCTGTTTTGATAGGAGCGACAACGTTTGGAAATATGTTTACAGTTGGGTCTAAATTTAAGTACCTCATATCCGATGGAAATCTGAATGGTAATTATACGCAGTCGCTAATACAAAATTCATAAATATTTTTAGCTCATTTGAGCACGAAGTGCTGGGGCAGGCCGTTGGTCTAGTGGTAAGACATTTGGAACATCGCTCGGACTTTTCCGTCTATTCCGTAGAATCGCCGAAGGTTCCCGATTGGTGGTAAGACACCGACGATTAATCTGACTTAAGTCCGTGGTTTGAATCCCGAACGCGTCGGGAATTTATAGAGATACTTGCTATCTCAAGCCCAATTAGAAGTAAACTGGTGAGAAACCATGAGGTAGTTTAGCGAGTATCAGTGCTTTACTTTGGGTACGTGAAAGATTGAATGATTGATTGAATGGAGTTTCAAGTCGCTTTCAACATTTTTTTAGTTGTATCACGGCGGCTGGAGCATCTAACAATGGATTCCTTGTATTTCTCTCACCAGTACAACCATCAGGGGAGACCGGGGCAAAGTGTTACAATTTTTAATCAATTCACAAATTTTCCGACACCATAGCTCTTTTGAATTTATTTATTATTCGAATCGAAAATTAAACGAATTTGGAACTAAAAAATACTTTGATTAAACAATTTCGTCATATTTTAAAAAATTATACGCAGACAAAAATACCGGCAAATGTAACACATTGCCCCCGGCTTTTGGGGCAAAGTGTTACACCTACCGGGGCAAAGTGGTACATTACATACAGTCGTCACGAAAAGGACTTCCATTTGCTTTTACAATACCGGGATAAACATGAAAGGCCTTTTGGCAAAATATTATTCAAAATTAGACTGCAAAATTTTGCGCACACTGACTTGGTCACCCATGACAAAAGAGTGCATTTCTTGCGCCTTACCACATGTTTCAAAACGTGTCCTTAATAATAAAATACTCAGACCATATCCTAAAATATTCTCTCTTTTTTTTCTTTCTCTTATAAAGACATAAACCATAAATCTCGTATTGTATGTCCTTTTGCGGAATAAAATCTAAGAGCGCATGTTACTATTAGAACCTACTGTAGTTTCGAATAAGTCTGAAAAGTCAGAAAGTAATATAGGATCATGGCTGAATTGCATTCATTACTCTTAAGTCTCTTAAACTCTACATTTATGAAATAACATAAAAAATCTGTGATTAACCACAAACTTTTAGAAATAAGCCCCCGGTTTCAACATGTCCGAATATGAAGCGGGCAAAGCGTTTTGAGAAAAGCTGGTTACTCTTGCAACAGGAAATTTATCATTTTCGTACAACGGTTTCTATTGCATATAATTAGATGTTAATGATTTGCACAAACATTAAAAATTCGTCTGAAGCTTCTTTGAAGTCGTTTCAGTCTTAATCTCGTTATCTTGAAATTGAATAATTGCGCTAAACATATTGTGGGAAAAATGTTACGCTGTAACACTTTGCCCCACGTCCTGTGTGGTCAGACCCCACCCGATTTTTGGCCTTCTTTGTTCTATATAAAATTGCTCAAATTTCAGGTGCTGCAACGCATTCCACAACACTTCTCTTATATATTACGTCATTAGCGCTTCATCTACATTCATAGATCTATCTTTTGAGACTAAAAAATCTTGGTCAAATCAGGTTATCTTTTGGGCTATTCAAGCGAGAGTAAAGGCACCGTCTTTTTCCCACCCATGAAGAGGACAGTTAGTTCGGGTACGCCCCCGTCACTTATCCGTCCTCCCGGAAAGGAAATCGTGCACAAAAAAGATCGAATCAAGCGTTATATTAAAGAAGAGATTCAAAACTAGCAAAAAATCACATAACCATACAACGACCTCCGGAAGTAAATTCCAGTGAGGTCACTCCGTGTAACACTTTGCCCCAATCGCAACTTTTCGGAAAAGATACTCGTGCAAAGAAAAGAAAGGTTTACAATAACTTAATTTGTACACAAAAGTCAGCTTCTGGATCTCGGGATCCCATAACCATATGACATTCCCATTTCTTGTACTCTTATATCAGACGAGGCGGATATTTACGAAGATGGTAAGAATTTACTTTTGTGTCACAAAAATCGTTTTCTGGTTCCTCTGAAGTGGACATTCCTATTTCATGAATCTAATATGCAGCAAAACATGCATAATCAAAAAACCTTTTAATAAGAAATAACACCTGGGACATTAATGATGTCAAAAAGAAAAAAATTAAAACGTAACATTTTGCCCCGTGTAACACTCTGCCCCGGTCTCCCCCACATCCTTTCCTAGCCTCCTGCTGCCATCTCACATAGGACTACGATTATAAACCAATTGGTGAGAGACAAATAGTCGGAAAGAATAAGTGCCGCCGTCAGGGATCGAATCCTGGACCTCCAGATCAGCAGTCCGACGCGCTACCAACTGCGCTATGACGGCGGCTGGAACGTTAAAGAACCAAGGAGGTCTATTCGAAGAAGGGCTAGGATCGCATGAACCCGGATCTCCGTGTATCCGCTTCTTTCTCTCTCATGGAGCCGCGGCAATAGCGCAGTTGGTAGCGCGCCGAACTTCTAATCCAGGGGTCTATATTCGCACGGCTTCGATCCCCGGCCGCGGCACTTATCCTTTCCGACATTTGTCTTCCACCAATGGGTAGATAATCGTAAACCTATGTGGAATAGCAACTGGAGGCTAGGAAAGGGATGTGGTGGTAGTACTGGTGTGAGAAATACCAGGAATCCATCGTTAGGTGCTCCAGTCGTCGCGATATAACTGAGAGATTGTTGAAAGCGACGTAAAACCCCAATTCAAATCAAATCTCTCTCATGGTCCATACCAAATATGCATAGAGCACGAAGTGACCTAAATCCCAACATTCAACGAACAGAGCTATTGTGGTCGGTCAATGTTCTGCGCCCGTCTATCTGTCTGTCCGTCCGTCAACAATTACAAAATAATCTCCTATCAGAATTTGACTTAATTATATAGGTAAAGCGCGTTTTATAGACCCGAATCTGACCCCGGCTATTTAGATGAATAAAAATCTGATTATTCCTATTCGGCTTTGCACGTGCTTTCATATGAATGAATTACCAAGCGATATTGAATGCAATATTTATTTTTTTATTGATGAAATAAGTTGGTAATTGTTATTTAAGCATTTATTCCACAGAGGTCAAACTCGGGTCAAATAAACCACGGTATATTACCTTTAGATCATGCCTTTTCAAAATACGGCACAGATTTTGAAACGGGGTCATAATCTGGCCGGAAATGGATCAAAAGGTGAAATATTTAAAAAGAATAAATCTTCTCCTCTAAAACTACTGGACAGAAATTGACCAATCTTCATAAAACTTTGTATAAGATTTCGTCTTTGACAATTTTTTTCTGAAAGGTTTGTTTTCATCGAGGTATAATCCACGATTTTTCCCTTGGCAGTAACGGGTCGATCCACTTAAAGTTAAGGTAAATCAGCCTTTAATCATTATTATTTACTTTTAAAGATAGTCGACATAATTGTCTTGAGACCGTAAAGCGTAGGTTGGTAACAAAACCCTCGTATAGCGCGAAATCATTGACATGACTGACCGTAACCTCTATTAGCATTAATTACATGCTTGACTAATTGTCGCATGGCATCTCCGTTAGGTTTCGTTTAACTTCGTGAATCAAGTTTCATAACAAATACCTATTAAATGACACCGTTATGAGTAGACATTTGTCATTGTACGTGAAAAGAGGCATAAGATGTCGAAAGAAAGTGGTTCGAGTCATTGCAGCAACATAATTACTTTACTCTAGGTTTCAAGCTTTTTTCAAGGTTTTTTATTTATTTATTTTTTTTATTTTTTTTTTTTTTTTTGATAATGTTGAAGATCACGCGATTCTCAAAGAGATTCGCGGTACGCCAAATGCTTATTTTTTTTTTAAAAAAACAGTGTCCGTTAGTTTCTTTTTTTTTTCTTTTTTGTTTGTTAAAATGGGGTTTAACGACTTTTTTCTTATTTTTGTTTCCGATTTTATTGCGCGGCTCGAGCACCTAACTATGGATATCTGGAATTTTTCCTTACGAATACTACCACGACAAATCCCACGATTCCCCAGTTGCTCATCCCACATAGGTCTTCGATTATCAACCAAGTTTGCCCTCAAGACCATTTAACAACAACTTGTGTTTTCCATATTTGAGCTCAGGAGATTGTATGCGATAAATGGAATGCGGCAGTGCAAAAAAGTTAATTGTCATTCACAAACTAGTCAAATGGGAATATCAGAAGAAAGAAAAAAAATATAAAAAAGTGGGATAAAAGCTGATTTGAACCCTTGACCCTTGCAACTGTAGTCATCAGACTAGACCTCTTGACCACACAGTTGTACAAAGTGTATAGGTACTAAATTACGTTATACAAACATTATTTAAAACCCATACCCTCCGCGGATTTACGATGTTTTTCGAAGGCTTGCGACTACCCTCGATGATAAATGTATTCATTGGTTAATTTATTCATTGCATAAAGGTCGAGTCATGTCAATAATTTCAACCTATACCTTCAGCTTGTACGAGGCTTTGGTAACCCAACGATGAAATGTGTTCACTTTCTCTAAGCACGTGAATCTTTTTGGTTTTAGGATACCGTTATTTGCACGCGTTCACGATTATTGCCGACTTACGTTTCAATGAACAAAAATATTTAAAAGTTTACTCGCCAAATTACGTCACGGCTAAGCCCCGCCCTGCCAGTTCATTAATAACGCAGAATATTATCCAATTGACTTCATTGTCCGACTTACAAACACGTGTTATACCGAGATGAGTTTATTTTCTTGCTCATAAGCAGTCTTCACAACTCTTCATGTCAACAAGCGGGAAATGCGAAAAAACGGTAAATTAACATACATGTGCATAAGAAAAAGCATTATTTTGAAACAGTTTTATTTTCAAAGATAACTTTTAGGAATGGTTTTAAGCTAAAATAACGATTTCATTAAATACAAAACAACTAAAAGAACGCAATGGATGTAAATCTAAGTAAAATGGACTTTGCAGATCGAAATAAAATTAATGATAAAAAAACCCCAACCAGTGGTTCGGTGTGATAAGCTTGTCTTTTCAAACCTTAAAAGAAACAGCAATAAAAACAACGATAGAAACAGTAATAGTAGTAATAAAAAATCGTTTGTTTCAGTGTTAGATCGATTTATATTCATTGAGTAAAAAACAAAAGCTATATTTTCACGAGAAAATATAGCTTTTGTTGTCCACGAAATGAAACATGAATCGATCTTACTCGAAAAAACAAACAATTATTCTATTTCTTTTTTGCAAAAATGAGACAAAATGTGAAATTTCTAGGACATATTTTCGTAAAGCGCGTCATTTTGCGCGTGATTGCTATGCAACAATCATTGTGACGTCACTTATTTCGCCCCGCATAGATTTTGTCAGATAAGATGAAATGCACAAAAGCAGGGTATAAGTTTTTAATAATTTCACCGCTTTTGCGGTGAGATTATCATGTGATAATCTACCGTTATTTCTCGATAAACCATCGAAAAGCATTAAAGAAAACAATATTATTTCATTGCGTCTATTGCTGTTTCTTTTGTTTGCGCTATAGTTTTTCTCATGACCCGTCACACCAAAAGAAACCATCTTGGAACTCTGTGAATAATATTTGAAAATGAGATTGGTTCTAGTACATACCAAAAGGAGGAGACGTTTCAAACCTTCTTTCAAAGGAAGGTAAAATGTTCATTCTGGATTCAGAAAATAATCGGAGAATTCAGAAAAATTTTCTACCCTAGTAAGTCTGCACAGGTCAAGGGGGGCATTGTGGTCCCCCTGCGATACATTTCTGAGGGGTCAAATTTAAAATAATTATCCAATATACTATCTAGAATCTTACAAATCAAATATTTACTTCATATCTTAATAATGAAAAGATCTTATTACTCTTGAAGTTCTTAAACAATCAATAAATATAATTAGTTTTTTTTGTTGTTGTTTTTTTGTCTTTTGGCCATTTTTAAATCCGTTTGATCCCCAGAATTTAATGGTTATGGGATCAATGGCTCTCTCAGTACATATCCAAAACCTGTCCTGGCCATCTGATTTTAAAAATGCAGCATACTGTAACGAACTGAGCACCTAAACAGTCGTGATTCATAGAAAGGGATCTAATCAACCCTAATTGGTTCGACTCTGTCTTTATAGACTATTAATATTCTTTAACCTAGGGTAGGTCATTCTGATGTACATATCCACTGCAACTTACCTCCCTTTAAGGTTCATGTAAAGAGTTTATGAACCAAATTTAAAGGTGCTTCTATTTACAAAAAGAAAATTTTGCCCAGCTGAACAATATATCAAATTGACGCTGTAAATGAGCACAACCAGTTGCACAACATTACAGACCCAATCTCATAACAAAAAAGCCAAACCATTATGGGAAAGGGATAATTTGTTCAAAACTAATAACTACATTAAGGCTGGATAAGAATTACCTAAATTTAAATCAGAATGTAGACAAATGTTCCTTCTAGGTACTACTACTACCTTGGATATAAAACTCAGCCTCAAAAGATTCTTTTGGAACAACCAATTTCCATTTATTTCGTCAACATACATAATCGGTTTGGTCTGTTTTTAAAAATAGATGTTAGGTATGGTGCAACATCACACCATAATATTATTTTCTGCGATTCATTTCAAATTATAGTTTGTTTTTTTTAACTCAATGATCTATAATAAATTACTTTATGGTGATCATTTTGTGAAATAGAAATTGATATATTGCTTAAACAACCTTACATGTATATAAAGTATTACTGTCGATGTATGTTGTGATATCACACCATGCCTTACACGTTTACAGTATTAGGAAGGCATATATGACATATGTGTTTATAAAATAAGTCAAAATATTGCTTGCATAACTACGTTTTGGGCCGTAGTTTAATACCAACGATTGTGGTAGTACCTGGGTAGTTCTTTAGACTGACTTATTAAAACATGGGCCAATTTTATCCAACAGTCACGAAAATGCTTGTTCTGTGCAAAACCCTTTTCCACAATGTTTTGGCTCTGGCGCTATAGCTATGGTAGTCTTATGTTGCTTGACTGCTCGTGCTATTAATTAACTTCATTTTGACATATAATATACCTGGACACCCTACTTTGTCTTGGCAAATGAAATGCCCTTAAAATTAAGTCCCAAACACTTCACATGAACCTTGAATCGTTTACTTACTATCCCCTTCGAAAGGACTCGTTCCGAGTTTTTGCCTCGGAGATCAATGTGAAAGGCAACTCCTGTCTATGTTGTCAATATCCCAACGCGGCCACAAATTGAAACGGGCTGAGTATCTAGACAGACGTGATCCATTCGAAGAAAAAGATCTCCTCAACCCTAATTGCGTCGACTCTGTCTGTATAGACTATCGTTAGCCATTTAACTTAGGGTAGGTCTTTCTTATTTGCATATTCACTGCAACTTACCTCCCTTCAACCCGTTAAAATGATTCATATATTAATATTTTACAGTTAACATGTAAACGCATGTATATGAGTCTGTGCGTGACAATTTCAACAATTTGACAACTGTGTGAAGTGCAAACATTTAGCAGCATAGACAGTTACATAGTGTAATTAGAAGATTGCCTAACTTTCTACAGACACTTAAAGATTATATTAATCTACAAATTGCATAGTGAAGGCCCTGGCCTGACTGTGCGGATGCACATGCTGGTCAGAGTCTTTGCTTTGCGCATATTTGAAATTGTTAGAAATGCAGGCTCATATGTTTGTGAATTATGTTTCTACTGTCTATTTTTCAGATTTGAATTTCAGAACAGTTACATGTTTGTCAAACGGATCATGGGTACCGATTCAGTCGTTTAACAAGTGTGCCCCGCCTGACATACCACACGGTACCATATCGGTTGTTGAGACACCAAGTGGACTAAACGCGGCAGAAATTACATGCGAGCAAGCATATGAACTTAGACAAAAACAACCGCCAACGTGTAACCCCACATTAAATGTTTGGAATGATGTTGATGACATTTACTGCGACAGAATGATAGATGGGCCTTGGAGAAAAATATACTCCTATCCAGGTGGATCACGAATTTCGATTATTAGCCATTGGACGAATGCCAACCATTCTGGCGACGTGAAATACTCGTATCGCAATAACTCTTACATTGATAAATGGAAAGAACAAGAAAAACGGGATATTAAAGTATCCATTGTAACAAATGACACTGAGGTGGCTTTCATTTCTTTTAACGGAATAAGATCGAACATATGGTCCTGGTTTAAAAGCGGTAGGCTATTGAATAGTTCATGGACTGATCTCAAAAGTAATGCTGATATACAATATATTTCATGGGGAGGTAGATCATACTACGAAAACAACAACGAAACGCTAATCAATTTAAGGCATTATATAAGTAAAGTCTACAGTGAAACGAACTGCTCAGACCACTTAGGTTGGTTTGTAGTAACCTGGACATACATGCCTTGTGATGGACCTTTGCCGTCAGAACCAGTTATTTTGTATAGTAAGCACTCTACTGCATCCAGATTCGTGAACAGCGAAATTGGCGTTGCGGACAGGTTTGAAGTTTGGGTGAATTAGCAGTCTCTTTATGAGTTTTTTCATCTGTAAGATGATATACACGTTCATCTCAGGATTTAGCAAACCAACGGCTAAAAGAGGCATAAGTCGCCCAAAATATATATGTGACCCGTCACGCGAAAAGGGCCCATCTGGGAACATAGTAAAATAAATATTTGAAAAAGTAATTGGTTCCAGAGCAGGCCAACCAGAGGTTTCAAAAATTCTTTCACTGGAAGGTAGATTGGTCATTCTAGATACAGAAAATAAGCTAATTGCGAAAAGTTTCGACCCTAGTCAGTCTGCGCAATCCGCGCAGTCTGACTATGGTCAACACTTCGGGCACTACCCAGATGGTCCCTTTTCGCGTGACGGGTCACCTATCTATCTTGTGATAGAACAGTTTGATCTTTGAAAGGTGGTTGTTGTATGATTCATTCTTGTCGTATGCGTAAAGATGTTAGACAAGATACCCATCTTTCTCATGGCAAGCTTTACCAAGAGTATTTTGGTTAACATATTCATTGTTCCAACAAGATAGACATAAGAGTCATGACATTAAATTATTAATCATTTTCTTCACTGATTTTTCTTCCATGGATACTGTTTGAATCGTGAAAATTGGATATGTAATACGAAAGATACAGAGGTTCAAAAAATGTGCAATGTGATAAAAACCATCAACAACTGTGAATTGAAACCGTGCCAAATGATATCTCTTGGCCCATTCTGAGCCCATCGATTGGCCATCCGAATATCGGAGAATTAGCTATCTACGTAAAAAAGAAAACAAAATAAATGTTTTAATGATATTTCTGATTTATTTCATTGTTCATCATTTAGCTCCCATCTTTTGATAAGTTTAAATACATCTATTTTCAAATGAAGTAAACTAAAGAAAATTCATAGATATAAATAACTCTGACATAAAATTGCGTAGTTGTTGGTGTTTTTTTTTTAAAAAAATATTAATTTTGAAGGATCAAATCACTATAACGCCCATATTATCTAGCCGATATTACTCATCCTTTCATCATCACAAAGATCAAATATCGGAATGAAAGCTCCCCTTTTATCAGTGTCCATTAAATGATAGTTGTATACTTACTGAAATCATTCCTTTCCGGTGATGAGTTATGCCTGCCCTGAGTTAGGACAACGAAATACAAGTGGGCACCCTAACATTCGCTTTTTACGGCAATGCAGGATACCAATTATCCACCAAGCGCTTATAATTTGTTATCCTGAACGCATTTACAGATTTAACTTCCTACCTTATAACTTTTACCAACCCCTGCGTTCGGGATGCAAAGTGTTTCCAAACGTTTACGGAAAATGCACGATACCACTGAGCGAAAGGGGGAATAACTCTGAAAAATAAAATAAATTTTAGACATTCAGCATATTTGAGTTCTTCTTTTTTGCCCCCCCCCTTTTTTTTGCTGACGTGAAAGCCTTAAGTACCCATATTCATTGCCCAACAAGAATGAATCAAAGAAATCTGAGAGAGCATATCCTAAGGATTATTTCAGTGAAATTTGGTTGAATTCTGATAATTAGTTTCAGAGAAAAAATATTAAAAGACTCCGAAGGCCCATTTTTGATGACACGATAGTAGCACCCATTCAGAATTAACAAAGAAATCTGAAAGAGCATGTCCTTAAAATAATTCCTTTGAAATAAGGTTGAATTCTGATGGGTAGTTTCAGTGAAAAAGATATACATGTATCTAAAGTGTCACCATATGGGACCATTTTTCGATGCCGCGTCATTTGGCACCCATGATATTAACTCATTCAGAATTTAACGAATTAATCAGAAAGGGCTGGTCCAAAAGAACATTATGGTGAAGTAAGGTTAAATTCTGTACAATGGTTTTAGAGAAGAATATATTTTAAAATTTCACCATGCTGGATCCATTTTCTGGTGACATGAAAATCCGTATCGCCGATGTTATCGACTGATCGGAATTAAACGAAGGAACCCGAAAGAGATTGCCCCAAAGACCATTTCTGTTAAGTTTGGTTAAATTCTGACATATGGTTTCAGAGAAGTAGATTCAATTTAAATTTCACCAATGGGGCTCATTTTTCCGGTGACACTTCAGCCCGTAGCACCTGTGTTATCAACCCGATCGCAATTTAACGAAGGAATGTGAAAGGGCATGCCATGAGGATCATTTCTGTAAAATTTGGTTTTATTCTGACCAATAGTTTCAGACTCGATTTACACATTCCAAAACGTCGATTTAAGCCCTATATTCTTGTCTTTTTCGACGGATTTCTTCGATCAAGATGTACCTTGATACAAACAAAGGACTCAAGTCGAATTATATAGAACACGAATCTTGACACACGTTCTATGATTCATTTCACTTATACTGAAATGGCGACTACACCAACAAACAAATGCACAAAAATTGTTTCACAAAGCATACATACCCTGTGGTGCCGCACGGGTAAGCGAGTTCAAAAAATGGCGTGAAAAAACATTGAAAATTCCAAAATAATTCCTTAACCTTTTTGTCTGTTTTCAGTATACTTTAGGGCCAAGGGCAGTAAATTTATTACTTAACCCATTCCCACACAGCAATATTTTAGACTAGTCCAAATTGAAAGAATTTGCAGACGATTCCAGTTGATGGAATTTTTATTTGTCTTGTCTTTTATGCCAGAAAACATTGTGGATAATGAAGAAATTGCTTGATAAAAGCAATTTCTTCATTTTTCACATTGTTCTCCAAAGGTATTTACTTGAGAGGCGTAAAAAGGAGTGGTTGTGTGGTAAAGGGTTAAATAATTATACAATTCCTTAAATTCGGACACATTATTTGGAGATATCAGACAAAAATAAGTTTCACGAAGACCCATTTCTCCTGACGGACCTTGTACATAATTTACATGAATCACATGGAGTAAAGCATCGCAATTATGATTTGAATTGGAAATTTCATTACATTCTGATAATGATAATAGCAAATTTCTAAATAATCTAGCAAAATGTGGTTAATGTGTTGTTACGAATAGATTCGGATAGGCCGCCATCTAGAAACGACTATTTCTCAGAAGGCTGCTTTTTCATGACATGATTTTGTCAAAAATCTGTGGAATAGAGCATATGACATTTGCGCAAAATGAATTTTCCATAGATTTGGATTAAAAGATGCGAGGAAGTAGATAAAAGTTCTTTCTTTCGATACACCCTTTCTATGGCGCAGTCTAATAAAAAAGTTACATGTAGCACATGGTCTAAAATATCTGAGCCATGTCTTCAATAAAAAAATATATTTAATTCTGGTCATTAGATTAAGGTAAATTAGAGAAAACTATTTTTTCAATAGGACCCCTTTTTCTGCGACGCAATATCAAATTGAAAAAGGGGGATGTCTTCGCTATTTTGTGATTTAATATATGAAGTTTCGTTTGAATAAGAAAAGGATTGTGGAAAAATGGCACAAGCCGGTGACTGCCAGCATGACGGCAGCCAACGTATGTAATGGTAGATAGGACTCGTGCTTTAGAATTGAAATCAGAATTTAACGTCTGACTTTTCTCAGACACCATTAACAGTTAAAATCCATTATTCAATGTTTTGATTATCCCATGGGATGCGCCTGTTATACATGTATAAGCCACTTTAACCTTTTGAATTATTGACAATGTTTAAAATGCGGAAAGGTTTGATTTCTAGAGGATCCATAATGGCATTTAGCGTCGACAAGAATATTTAAGAGGGATAAATGAAACAGAAAAAAATGATGTATCGAAGTATCAGTACATCATGGTTTGCGTTAAATATATTAATTCATTTGTATTTTTGTTTTTAGTTCGGCTTCGGATTTTTTCTCAAATGCAAGTAGTACCAGTACTTCGAGGGTTTCAGTTCACAAACAGTGGCTGCATCGAAGCTTGCAATGAACGACCTATATGCAAACTGTCGAAATACACGAGAAGATTTTTCTTCTGTGAACTATTTATCGATTATGATACTGTTACAAAAGAAGGAGGAATTTGGTTTCACAAAAAGACGACACATTCCTCGGATTGTCTGAGGTGTTTGTCGAATGAGGTGTGCACTCCCGATGATGAAGGTATAAAGATCTGCGAGCCGAAAAACTGTCAGAAACCCGCAGTTTTCAAAGGAACGACATTTCTCGGTAATATATACACCTTTGGTGCGAAATTAAAATACCAATGCAGACACCAGCTAATTCCACAGGGAAATCTGCATGGTAATTATGTTAGATTTTTTTTTTTCATAAACGCCAATTTTTATCTATAAAACCAAATGGCATCATGGGTAGAAATATTGAAGTTCTTATCAAGATAGATTATAACAATTATCTTTATTTATATCCAAATATACATACCAAATTTTCACAGCTATAGATAAAGACAGTATTTTTAATTTGGGATCAAAATATATTTTATCTTATAACTTTATACATATCCGTGTGATAACATCCCGTATGCTATTTTCTATGATATCACATAGTTATTTTTAGAACAATGATATAATGCGGTTATCTTTAGAAACTTGCATTTCAGTTAGAAACATGGATGAAAACAAGACAAATAGAGGTTATAAGATAAATATAATACATACTTAGTGTATTGTATGAAAGAAATATCTAACTCGGTCGTGAGAATTGATAAATGTCTCGGCAGAGCCTCGACAATGATCAATTCTCCAAACCTCGTTAGATATTTTTATTCATATAATAAACTAAGTATGTATTATATAAACAAGACTTGCACAAACCCTATCTCAGTATCTCAGTATGGCTTTACCCCATCTTATCAAATCTTCCCAAGCCAACGTTTCTAACTCAGATTTATTCCTTACGTAGGTTATGAACATAGTAGAGGTCAAACCTTTTATTTTTGAAGATGATCTTATCTTGACCCCTTAGCTTCAAACAATAACATCAATAGGGAAAAGGACAAGCAACATTTTCATCTTTTGACGTTCAAAACGGGTTTGTTTAGATGAAAGCTATTATGGTAAGATAAATTTCTGGTAAAATATGGCATGCCATACATTACGATCGCTTTGAATTCACTTGCTATTAACTTTGGGGATCATTTGAAAGAAAGCGTGTTTTTTTTTAAATTCATTAAATCTTTCTCTCTGCCGTCTTGAATTTAAAAACACACAAAGATACATTTGTCGAAACAATTTGGGTTTTAAAATGAGTTTGATTTGCTCCAGTTGATCTCAAGACGATTCCTTTACTGAATC
This sequence comes from Fragum whitleyi, assembly GCA_948146395.1. Classification (NCBI taxonomy): domain Eukaryota; kingdom Metazoa; phylum Mollusca; class Bivalvia; order Cardiida; family Cardiidae; genus Fragum; species Fragum whitleyi. The sequence goes on along the minus strand of OX411551.1, from coordinate 20,325,733 downwards.
AAGAGTTGATGTGGGGTGGCAAGTTAATTTGAACAAAAGTTCTCTATCGTGGAGGATGCGTAATTAAAACAACCCTCTGGTAGGACTAAGGTGAAGGACAAAGTTGAGGGCGAATGATTGTATTAATAACCTTTAATCAGACATTCATGGACAAATCAATTAAGAATCCCTTACTATTGTTAATCATTTTCACAATAGCAAGCACGTAACATTGGAATAAATCAGGTTGAAAGTCTTACAATACTTCTAGAATAGAAGTAGTTTACTGGCTGTTTATAGTTTTCGATTTCAGAGTAGTAACATGTCTGACAAACGGCTCATGGACACAAATTCATTCGTTTTGTAAGTGCCCTCCTTTTGAAATATCACACGGCAATGTATCAGTTACTGAATTACAAAGCGGACTATATACAGCTGAAATTACATGCAAGACGGGGTATGAACAAAGACAGTTAGGACAGATACCTGCATGTGACTTAGATAGCAATGTTTGGGAAAATGTTGATGATGTTTACTGTGACAAAATGGCAGATGGGCAATGGAGAAAAATATATTCCTACCGGAGTGTTCCTGAAACGGGTATCGTTAAGCATTGGAGAAAACCTGGTCTATCTAGACACATTAAATATATCTACCGCAATGACTCTTTCATTGACAACTGGAGTAAACAAGAAATAAGAGATATCAAACTGTCTGTTGTAAAGAATGACACTGAAGTCGCTTTTGTGGTTTTTAACGGAAAGAATTCTGATATGTGGTCTTGGTTCGCAGATGATAGATTACTGTATAGCTCATGGGCAGATCTAAATGATCCGACAGATATTGGGTATATATCATGGCGAGGAATATCTTTTCATAATGATACAGCAGTTGCCCTCAGACATTACATAAATAAAGTGTACAGCGAGACAAACTGCGCAGATAATTTGGGATGGTTTGTAGTAACCTGGACATATATGCCTTGTGATGGACACTTACCGACATTCCCTGTTATTTTGTACAGTAAGCAACGAGTTGCATCAAGGTTCGTGAGTAGTGAAATCGGAGTTGCGGATAGATTTGAAGTTTGGGTGAACTAGCAATCTAATTATGATACGATGGAATGTAAACGCCTTTATATTGAATATAATTCAGACCACAGTATCAAGACTCATGTGTAGTGAAATCGTTGCGACCTTGCTCTTTTCTTTTATATTCGATGATCGTTTAAATAAACCATAAAAAGTATCTGACTCATCGCACTTTATATTTCTTGTACGATTTTAAAACACCGAGGTCTTGAATTTCTATGGACAGAAAACTACGAAATACAAGGTGAAAATTTAGGAACTTCGCTTTGCAAACTTGCATATTTCTATCTGACAAATGAAAAGTCTTTATTACAGCTGAATAAGATAAGCATATTATTCAAAATAATCCTCTTTTTAAGTATGTTGTTTAAAATCGATGCGTTCTGACTGGCTGAAAAAAATTGTTTCTTTGCTCAAGGTATACAATTTTCAATATAAAGGTTTCTTGAAAGCTATTTGTGCAAGCTTTTGCAAAATATAAGCACAAACAATTAACAATGGTATTTCTTTAGCTTGACGAAATTTAACTATAAGCTATGGCTTGTAGAGAATACTTGTTACATTCGTTGGTGTGTGTAACCATAATCCCAATAACACTTATAATAATGTTATCTATACGATAGTCACACCCTAAGAACTGTTACAACGGACAAATACCTCTGCATGAAAACATGTTAAGGATTCGCAATGAAAACAGTCACGATTTCTGTACTCACGGGAAACAAAAACGCTACAACTTTTAAAATAATATCTGTTATCATCGAATTTAAAAAAGACAAGTGTAGCTTTTACAGTCTGATACCTCACAAAATCATTTACTTTCATATCTTACCCTGCAAATAACTAGAAATTTGAAGATAAAAGGGAAATTAGAAGTAATGTGTGCATTTTTCAAAGTAAAGGCATTGTAAGCATTTAGATTGCGTTTCATATTGGAAATTCATGCAATCTCAATCAATAATTCCAATCGAATAATTGGTAATATTTTTCCTCCCTATTATCACAACTGAAAATAAAAAAACCGAAAAAAATATAATAAAATATATGTTACGGTGAATGACAGAGAGTGTTACAGTATAGTAACTACATCAATAATATAGGTTACAGATTCTTGTGGAAAACATTTCTTATGTTTTATGTATTTGAATGGGATTTATTAGCTATTCCAACTATGATTTCCTGTTTGTTCGTATGTCTATCCGTCCGCCTGTCTGTTAACATACACTTATTTTCCCAAAAGAGTCCACACTCTCTTTCCGATTTACTTCAAACCTTCACATAATGATTATACCAACATCAGAAGGAAACAACAAGAAAATTTGGTTACAATATACTCGTTGTAGCATTAGAGATAGGGCGATGAAGTAAAGAGCCTTGTGATAATTGGTGAAATTATCCCAACCATTGAACTCAAATTTAAGAACTGGTTCGATATCTAGTACAAGAAGTACAAGAACTAGTTCTAGAACTGGTTCAAGAGCTAGTTCGACTGTTCTTGAATTGCCAATTCACGTTCAAGAACCATTTCTTGAACCTTTTCGTAGGGAAGGAGGCGTTAGCGCGTCCCAGGCTTCATGGCAGTCCTGTGCTTTCGAAAAACTTAAAAACTATAATCAACTAGTAATTCGGCGGGTCTATCTTCTCGAAAAATATTTTAGATCAGAGCAAGGCTAGCTGTTTTGACCTTTTTTGTACAAATCTCGGAGATAGTTCAGAAGGTTTGATTGACTTTTTATATAGACCGAATAAAGGTTCTTTTCCCTTCAATTCAAATTAGTGTCCATTTTCAACCAAAATGCTAATCAGGAACTTTTTGTGCTTAGATTTATATTTTTGAATAAATTCACTTCAGGGTTATATTTTCTTGAATTTCAAAAGCAACTTTAACCGTGCACTTGGCTGATGGTACCCATTTGTAAACAGGTCTAGGTATAAAATTCGCACCACGACCCATTTATTACATTTTCTTGAAAACAGCAAAAGTAGATTCATATTGGAAAGTTTCAAACTGGAGAAATGCTGCGCGAACAATTGTAACACCGTCATTTGTAGAAGAGATTTAAACCGATGATTTTGAGAATGTTCAATCCATTTCGATTTGGGGATTTTAAGCTTACACTTTCTCGACAAGATACCTTTCATTTAAAGCAGGTGAATGTTTTACGATGTTGATTAGACTACCATGTATAGACATTCGTATAATAAACATATGCGAATGCTTTCTTATCCTGAATGTAAGACAGATATAATTGAAGGAAGGAAGGAAGGAAGGCATATTGTTTTTTATAAATTAAAAAGGAGATCAGAGTGTTATTTTTAGATATATCGCATTAAATGAAGTTTTGGGACTTTTCTTCCCGTCTACCTCGTATTTCGCAGAACAGATCTAGATATAAAATAATTCGGATTTCGTTGCGCTTTCTTATTGTGTTTTTTGAAGATCCTGGCGTCAAGAAAACGGGGGTTTTTGTATGCAATATCAATGACAGAGGTTGTAACGCTGTAGGGAAGATACTGTAACATACAAAAAGAATTATGCAGAGTTCGTAACATACTCATAAAATTGAAATAGTGCATATAAGTTTGGAAACAGAAGACATTCCTTTTAGATAACGGGTATAATAGAGAAAACTAAGGTGTTTTAACGCCAACAGATAAAAAAGTTTCAGTATTTCTTCTTTCTCTTCTAAAATTCTAAAAAGAAGTAGACGTAACACTGTTTTTCGATCAAATTTACATCAAAACGCTTTTTTTACCGAAATATCAATATCAAAATTATTTCGATCAGGATTATTCATATTCTCAGGAATTGAATAGGAATATATAAAAAGTCTAACGTGTCTTCTGGAAGTACAAATAATGTCGAAACCGACATGTATTTAAACAAATTAGCAGACGCCTTAACAGTTTTCATTGCGAATCCTTAACATGTTTTCATTCAGAGGTAATTGTCCGTTGTAACAGTTCTTAGGGTGTGATAGTGTTTACCTTGCGCATTTATAAAGTATAATACGGTTTGTTGGTAGAATCATTCTTCAAGAAAGTCAAAAGCGGCAAAAGAAGGCAAGAATCGCTCCATTGGATTTTTTCTTTCAAAAAAAATAAGAACTAAGGTCGAGGTTGACCAAAGAGTTAGTCAAAGGTCAAGTATGAAGACATAAAAAAGGTCCGAAAAGAGCCAAGGACATTCAACCGTCCTTCTTAATTTTCAATTTATGTATAGAGAGAATTTATCTAATAGGCTAGTTCTGAAAAAAAAAATTGATTATTGGTTTTGTTTCCCATTTATCTGCCAAGCCTTTTCCTTATGGGATCCGCTTATCAATACCGGATCTTATACCGATGGCTCAACGCGAACTACTTGTAGCCTACGTTTACGTTTATAGGCAGTTACAATTGTTTCGCGCTGAACCATCGATATCATGTTACCATATCTGCGTACAAGAGATGGGAATGAAAGTGGATTCTATCCACTGCTGCGCATTATCGCAGCATTATGAACCGAGGCTCTGTCCATAAAGAGTCTTGCATCCAGTCACAGCCAGCCTCTTGTGGGGCCAACGACCACCGCGAGCTATTTTCTTTGGTTGAAAGCTCCAACGGGGTTTATCGCCAAGTTATTTTTTTCGGCGATATCCCGGTGGTCGGTGCGCTTAACAATGGATTTCTAGTGTTAATAAGTTAAAGTTGGGTTCAAAGTCTGTTTTTATGCCAGACATATTTGACCGACTTCAGATTAAACCCCCTATCATGCAAGTGCAAGGCGCATTGCGTACCTTGGTAGCTGCAGCAATTTATCGAGTTACATTCTCATGTGTCCCGATACACACCTGGTTGTAGAGGAGCAACGCGGAGTTAAATTTTCGGATAACGTTTACGTCACGTAAGTAATAACCACTTACGTTCAAGTCACTCTTTTTCAAAACTTTCGACAATCGACTGTGAATTTTGAAAACTAAACTTTCGCACAAGAAAAAATGGACAAGGCTGTGATTCGCCTATTGCTTTTTATCGTGGACTTAGGTAGACAACAGGTAAGTGGCTATTTTATAGACTGGTTGCTACCCCCGAATTTCTGTCTTCCACCAATGGGTTGATGATCATAGACCTATGTGGGATAGCAGCTGGAGGCTAGGAAAGGATGTAGTGGTAGTACTGGTGTGGGAAATACCAGGAATACATTGCTAGGTGCGGCATGCTAGAAGCCAGGGTCACATGTGTGGTTAGGCTATTACACGTTAAAACCAACAACTATACAATAGCTTTTTTTTCTTCGAAGGTTGACATAAAAACATAAAATCTAAATTTTAAAAAATAGCTGAAGTAATTTAATTATAATTACCTCTTTTATAATTTTTCCCGTGAATGTTATATAGGTCTTTTTCGGAATTTCGTGTTTTTTCATCCATTCAGTTAAACATCCAAATGTTGATTCGTGTATCAGTATGCTTTACTCCACAGATGGTCAAAGGGCTCCCTTTTCGGCGTGTGGTGTCTTGATCCTCATTGAAAACCGACACATGAGTTCAACTCAGTTGAACGGTTCGCGACATTGGCACAAGTGCAGAGATAAGTAAATTTCGTGTGAAGAGAGAAGAGAAGAATCCGAACAAGTAAAAAGTGCTTCTTTTTTCATATCTATTTACCATGCGATATCATTATTAACAATTTTCCCATGCCCCTCATTAAACTTTGTTAAATCAGTTGTTGTTACTACATTTAAGTCGTATTACATTAGCTATCTCCATGTCCGTAGCTCTGAGCTGCTCCGCAGATGTTACCGAGAAAGCAACCTTCATGGGGTGTACAAATGTAATAATGACCAACGTTGGGAAATCTGAACCTTGTATTTTCAGTTACATTCGCGAGATTTGATTTGTTCCTTATTGATATAGTTGTTTGGTGGTATTTCGGATGTGTTTGACATGCTTTGACAGGGTTAAATGATTGAGAATCAAATTCCAATTATCAGTGCGTCAATTAAATCTCGTGAGCACAGCTTGAATGAAATCTTTGGTTGCACATCGCAGATATCTTATTCAAATTATTGTTGAACATTATTGTTATTACATACTTGCATTAACTGGTGTTTTATGAGTACGTTTTCGGGCGTTATAGGCATACGTTAACTGATAAACACGGGGGTTGACAGGAGAAAACGTGGATTAATCATTAAATTTAGGAGCTGTTTACGCCCGTTTTTTTACTTGAATATCCTTTGGCTAGGCTTATATACTTCATCAGTTTCTATTCCTAGCATTTATAAGGAGCATAAATAGAGAAGGCTATCCAATTCCCGTGTTAAAATTTGTGACGTTATCAATTTAACAAGCAACCGATCGGTTTAAACGAAGGTGACGAAGCAATGCATGACGAAATTTTTCCGGCACAGTAACGGGCTTGGAGCTAAAGCGTTACCTTAAATCGTTTTGCAACCTATGTTAAAATAGATGTATATACATGTAGATATATTACGTACTTAGTGTTTGTGTTGAAAAAATGTAACGAGGTTCAAGAACATTGTTCTATGTCATGGAAAAAAGTAATCTTATTGTAAATTTTCTTGTTACACAAATTGTAAATTTGAGGTGAAAGGAAACAACTCTCCATTTAAGGAATGGTTTTGATTATATGCACCATCACGCTAAAGGGGGCTTCCATTATGATAATCATTTTTGTGGCGTTTTTGTGTCGACGACACTCTTGTTTTAAAAGTATTGCCGCTTACAGAGTCAGACTGGTTAGCTCTGGTTCCTGTTTTACGATTTAATTTATTTTCGGACTTGATATGGTACAACAGGAAATATTTTCTGCACAGTTTGTCATGAACAATGATCATAGAAACTTAGTATATCACTTGAATAGCCTGCTTAGATGTCCTGCTCTTTTCTTGCTTATGATCAGATAAGTTGCTTATACTTTTAACTCATTTTCATATGAATCCACACGGAGCGAAAATCCTTTGCCTTAGAAAGCGCGGGGTAAACTCAGTGATCACAGATTTCTGGCCTAAATTGAACAGCACTTTCGAGGCCGATATGCTTTACAGAGTCAGTGGAGCGATCACATGCCCTCATTGCCTTTTTTGTTTGTTTTTGAAGACTTGGTAAAAACCATTAAAAAGGGCTTAGGCTCGAGCCTCTTTGGTCCGTTTCTCCGTAGTTGTATCCGTTGTTGTTGTCCGCTCCCGGCCTGTAACAACTGGGTAAAAATCTTTACTGGATTATTTTTCCAATGATTATTTAAAGCGCCCTTAAAACTATTTACACTGGAATTATTTATTATCGGGCAGTCTGTTCTAGTCGTTTACGACTCTTTGTGTGAAGCCAATTTCCTTACATTGGTTTTACAGGATCTTTTTTTCAGGATCTTGTTTTCAGAAGAGGAAGGACGTGTTTTCACGGAGGAGAAAAATCTGAAATTAAATCCGGTGATATCGCTTTCAACTAGGACAATTATCTATCAATAATGTGTTTAAAATAGTGATGGAGTGTTAGGATATCAATCTAGAAATCGGATGAATTTGTTTTTGAAGAAAAATGACATATTTTCATTACTTTGATTGTCGAGTCTGAGCGTGGTGTTTCATTGTTCGACCGCCATCTTGAATTTTTCGCAAACTTGTCATTTTTGTCAATTATCTCGGCATATATTCGACTATCAACTAATTAAGTCTAAAACTTTCTAATTTTTTGTGAAAGTACAAAATTATTTAATTTTTTGTGTAACTAGAAAAGGTAACGGAAGATTTATAAAATTCCGAGCATTAAGGTAGTCAACTCTAAGTTAACGCTTTGAGCGAACAATTATAGGAAAACAAATAGAAAACAACTTTATCTCCTAACAAGATGTGAAAGTATAAGTGAAAGTAGCAACCTAGTAAATCAAATACGCTAATTTTGATTTCATGTTGGAATTTTTTTGGAAAATTTGTGTTAATATAAGGATTTATAAAGATAAAGAAACAGTTGCAGAATGTTATGCATGAAAGGGAAGTTTCTTTTAATTAACATATATTTTTAATGTAGATAGATAACAATTAATAAATTACAATAGGATTCACAAATTAGAAAAGTAGACTAGTAAATATCCATTTTTGATTTAGGTGTCTCCATGATGGAAGCATAACTAAATTTGAAGCCCAAAAAGACTAAAATTAAGATGGAATAGATTCTATTATGTAAAATTATTTGGAATAGATAAATTTCTTTGATAAATAAATTATCACCTTTGGTTAAATAGTATAACTAGATCCTACCCCCAAGCATTGCCCTCACACTGATGGTAACACCAACATGTTTATTATTTAGGATTATATTCTAACAGACTTTGCTCAGGTGGTGGGTTTAGAATTAAAACCACGACTTGATCATAACAAGTAAGTACTTTAGTACTAAAATACTATAATGTAAATTAGAAAGCAAATTAGTAGATTGTTGTTGTTACAATCCTGATGACACTAAATAGTGTTATTTTTTGCTAATATTAATTGTTCTAATTGCTGAGACACTGCAATGGGTCTTGTTCGGTGTGACTGACTGCAGTATACTGACAATAATAAGCTGTAGTCTCAGCACACAGGAATGAATTGATATTCTTAGCCATCACTTTATTGAATCAAATAAATTATCCTTATTTAATGACATGAGTTAATTTTCTTCTTAGATGTAATTTGCCCCAAGTAACAGAGAGGTACTTGACTGGTGTGACTGACTGCAGTATACTGGTTGATTACTTTTCTTTTTCTCTCTTTTTTTGTGTAGTCTCAATCGAAATGATACTAAGATTGGTTAACAAGCTAATTTATATCATCATTTTCTTCTTCATTAAGTTACTGTTAGAATGTAAACGCATGGATAATCTAGAGTTAAAAAAAATTGAAGACTTCATTGACAAAGAAAGATCCATTGCACGAATTCCGTCCTACGAAAGAGTGGTGATACTCTCAGATAGTAAAGGTAATTACTTGAAAACTGAAATAGATTCATTCAAACACCAGGAAGTAAAATTTGTTTGGTGGACCCGCAGTGGAAGAGACACACTATCCGGACTAAGATATTTAGTGGACAACATACATACCCTTAGAGACGGAATTAAAACCTTGGTCTTATACTGGCACATGACATGTGATCTTACCTATAAACAAGGTTCTTACATTTATCCTAGATATGCTGACTATGAAGATGTAGAATCCAAACTTAAACCGATCTTTGATGTACTACTCGATATACACAAACTTGAGACCAATTTAGATATTGGAATTTTGGAATGTCCCCCAATCTTTCCTAAAGACTGGAACTTGGCTAGGGGAATAGAATATAACGACACTGATAAAGATACTCAACTCCTGTCACAAATAACAAACCTGAACGAGCTTATTAGGAACTTCAACGTGAAACTAAACTACACTTCACCTAAATTTGAGTGTGACTTCCTTCATAAACGAAGACAAAAAAAGAAGAAAAGCAACAAACTTAAAACCAAAATTACATTCAAGTCAATTCTCCTAAAAGACGGTGTCCATCCAATTAGTGTTGTTGCCCAGAAGTGGTTACTAAGGATTATTCAATCGTGTACGATACCTGACCCCCATCAATGATAAACTAGGTAATAAAGACTAAAATAAAATCTTCTAAATTTATACAATCTGTACCTATCAGGACTACAAATTATTGGGCTATCTGGTGTGACTGACTGCAGTATACTGGATTTGCCTCAATAAAGGAAAGTTTTTTTTTACAGATTAATTCATTCAACAAGGTATTTCGCCAATAAATAATAAATTACAGCAATATGGCAAGTAACCACAACTTCGGTTTTTTTAATGTCCAACACAGTACACCGGTGAGAAACCTAAAACAAAACTTGACAACCACAGGACCCATAGCAAAGCGCAAATTTGTGTCTAGCCCAGAAATCAATAAAGAGATCTGTGCAAGATGCAACCACGAACACCAAAATGTAAGTGTAGCTTGCTGTAGCTGTGGATTACCCTACTGCCTTAAATGTTCAGGCCTAAGTAAACCAGCCTATGAACTCTACATAAGTGGGGGATTAGATGATTTTAATTATTATTGCAAGAGTTGTAAATTGACTCTGCCTTCCATAGAGAGAATAGATCAAAAATTGACAGACTTTAGTGAGAAGCAAGAAAGGCGCATAAAAAACCTTGAAGACCAATTTGCTAATGTCAAAATAAATACAAAAACCACTGTCAAAGAAGAACTAAACAAATTCAGAGAAGATTATGAAGACGAATTGGACAAAAAAATACAATCTATTGTTGAAGAAAAATCAAAAGAGATGGAAGATAGGAGAAGACGTGAACTAAATCTAGTCCTGTTCAACTTGGAGGAAGGTAGCAGCTCACAAAACTTGGAAAACAAGAGTTATGATGAGGAAACTGTAAAGCACATTGCTGAAAAGATTGGAATTAATAACCTCGAAATTGTCACATCCTACAGGCTAGGTAAAAAACAAAATGAAAAAACAAGAGCTTTAAAAATAACATTAAATGAAAAAAAAACAACGCAAATTGATGCTAGACAACGCCAAGAATATCAAGGATAAACTGGAAGATAAACTCAAAAATGTAATCATAGCCAAGGACCTGACAGAACAACAGAGAAAAATTAGGAAAGAAAAACTTCTCAGTAAGAATAAAATCCCAAAAAAACATCTCGGCAAAACCGGACCTGAACCAACTGGAAACAAGTACGAAAATGATGACATTACACAGAACCCAACTAGTTATGACACCTATGCACCTTCCAACCTTTCGCAAGAAATGATTGATGCTTTTGGAGAAGAAACTTACATTGATAGCATACATAACGCTGCTACACCCACTGTAACAGAAGACCAAGAAAAAACAGTGATAGGAGGAATACAAGGATGTGAATAGTATGTGTTTTAGCCCAAAGAAAGGGGCGTATTTTAATTGTAAAAAGAATTTTAATATTGTAGATAACCGAAAACTGCCTGAAGTTAACGAGAGACAAACTAGAAGTCCAATAAAAAAATCATTAAACATCCTATACACAAATATAGACTGTATGACTAAGAATAAAATGACGGAACTAGAAAAACGAAATTCAATAAGAAAAAATGATTTAATAGTCATCACCGAAGTTAACCAAAAAAATCCCAACCTCACGTCGCCAACTGTGCCATTATTACATGGATATGAAGTCTTTTATAGTGGTGATTCTGGAAGAGGCATCGTAATCTATGCCAAAAACACCCTAAAAGTCAACCAAATTGATAGTCATACTGATTTTGCGGAAGAAATATGGATTAATATCAAACCACAACAGGGACAAGATATCCTCATTGGGTGTATTTATAGAAGCCCTAATAGCCCAAACGAAAATAACCTCTTATTAATTGAAACACTGAAGAAAATGTGTAATAACAACAAAAAACATGTTCTTGTGACAGGCGATTTCAATCTTAGAAACATAAATTGGGACAATCTGTCTACAACGTGCAATGAAAACCATTTTGAATATAAATTTGTTGAAACATTACGTGATCTCTACTTGACACAGCACGTTAGACAACCAACAAGATTCAGAGTAAACCAAACACCATCACTTTTAGACTTGGTACTTACCAATAATGATGAGATAGTGGGGGACGTTGAGTTTTTATCAGGTATTGGGAAGAGTGATCACCTGGTACTAGAATTTGAAGTAACCTGTAATCCAATAGACAACTACACAAATTGTGAAGAAAAATATAATTACAACAAAGCAAATTGGCGTGAAGTCAACAATAAGATCGAGCAGGTAGCACAGGACTGTGATGATGGCCGTGACATCCAGACAAGCTGGGAAAATTTCGAATATAAATTATCAATCATCAAGGAAGAAAATATACCAAAGTATAAGAAATTACCAGATGGTCGGGTTGCCACAGTAAGTCGAGAAACAGTGCAAGCAATTAAAGAAAAACACAAGCAATGGAAAAAATACAAGAACTGTATGAACCTACAAACATATGAATCATATAAAGCAGCACGCAACAAAGTAACCAAACTACTCAAGGAAAACAAATATAATAATGAAAAAGCCATAGCCGAAAAGATTAGCGAAAACCCCAGACATTTTTGGAATTACGTAAGACGTAAAACTGTTCGACAATCGGGCATCACCGGAATAGAAATAAACAATTTAATAGAAACTGATGAAAAATGTATAGCTGAAGCCTTGAATAAGCATTTTATCTCTGTATTTACTATAGAAAGTGACAGGCTGCCAGAAGATGAAAATATAGTTAATAAAACAATGAATGAAATCGATTTCACAAATGAAAAAACATTGAAAGCTTTACAAGATATCAATCCAGCCAAATCTGAAGGGCCTGATGGGATAAATCCTAGATTCCTACGAGAGTGCCTACATAACATAGCTCCGCCACTAACTAAACTGTTTAAACAATCCTACAATGAAGGAATATTGCCCAAACAATGGAAAGAGGCAAACGTTACTGCAATTCACAAAAGTGGACCAAAATCAAAAGCTGAAAATTACAGACCTATAAGCGTCACATCAATCTGCTGCAGAATTATGGAAAAAATAATCAAATTAGAGATAACAGACTTCCTGGAAACAAACAATCTAATAAAGAATGAACAACATGGATTTAGAAAAAATAGATCATGTATAACACAACTCCTTGAATGCATTGAAGAATGGACAAAATACAGTGATGATAATACTAAAGTGGATATTGTTTACATGGACTTTAAAGCAGCGTTCGATAAAGTTCCTCATCAGAGACTCTTACTAAAACTTTGGAACATTGGCATAAGGGGAAAAACACACAAATGGATCAAATCTTTTCTAGAAAACCGCAAACAGAGAGTCATTATAAAAGGCACAAAATCAACCTGGCAGAATGTTATAAGTGGAGTGCCCCAAGGAAGTGTATTGGGTCCATTACTGTTCTTAATTTATATTAACGACCTCCCAGAAATAATGACTATCCCATCGAAACTCTTTGCAGATGATACCAAAATATATAATGGTATAAGAAATCCTGCAGACGAAATAAGCCTACAAGACAATATCTTTAATGCATGTGCCTGGGCCAAAAAATGGGAAATGAAATTTAATAAAGACAAGTGCAAGGTACTCCATATTGGAAACGAAACCAATAGGGAATATTTCATGAAGGACAGTGAAAACAAAATCACCAGGATACAAACCACTGACAAAGAAAAGGATTTAGGTGTCATTATTGACAAGGATCTTGTCTTTGAAGAACACATGTGTAGTAAAGTAAAAATAGCTAATAGGAATCTAGGTATCATTAAAAAAACTTTTACCTTCATGAATAGTGACATGTTTAAACATCTATACAAAGCATTAGTTCGCCCTCACTTAGAATATGCATCAGTCATTTGGAATCCAAGATTTAAAAAGCACTCTATCATGCTAGAAAATGTTCAGAGAAGGGCTACTAAACTAGTCCGTAAAATATCACACTTGCCATACAAACAACGACTCTTGAATTTAGGACTGCCCTCATTAGAATACAGGCGTTCAAGAGCAGATCTAATCCAGACCTACAAACTTATACACAAAATAGATGCAACTAGCTATGAGATACTAAAGAGGGGTAACAATGCTACTACGAGGGGTAACAAATATAAACTATACAAAAGTAGATTCTCTACTAACAAAAGGAAACACTGTTTCAGTAATAGAGTAGTGAATCTATGGAACAAACTTCCAAACTCAGTCGTGGAGGCACCTAGTATTAATTCTTTCAAGTCTAGGTTGAACAAAGAGTGGAAAACCACTTGTAAGTTTGAACCATCATGCTATGAATAAAAATTCTGATATAAAAGATAGAATGAAGAAAAAATAATACTAACAAAATGAGTAAAATAATAAATAAATGGTTAAAAATAATGAAGTAATGAAAAAAAATAATAAAAAAAAGGATAATAAAGCACAGGATTAATGTATAATAGAGTTTCACTTTTTTTTTTCATATGTCCTAATGTAGTATTTCAAACTTAAAATATGAACAACACACTGCGTTAAGTGCAATATATCTATAAATACACATTTTCTAATCAAATATTAGAACTTGAACATGGCTATGTTGATTCATATGTAATGTAAGGGCATATCTGTGATATAATCATTGTCTATGTGTATCATAAATTTTCATCAAGAGAATTAACCAATGTAGTGAATTTCAAGTGAAATCCTAAAGTCATAAAAAATTATTTAATTGTAAAATAAATCACCACCTCTATGACAGATATTTTTAAACTAAACACACTCTTTTAATCTACACGTAAGAAAAAAAAAAAAAAAAAAAAAAAAAAAAAAAAAGAAAATAATAAGGTTTTTTAATAAATATACTGTTTGTTTTAATAATTAGCTCAATAATGATTATAATAATGATAATGTTAATAATAAATCTACAAAACGGTAAACAGCCTATTGCCAATAATTAATGCACTTAATGTGCTTGCATTCGCGAGTGGAAAGGATGGACACTCAGAAGCGAAAATACCAATTGTGACCATAGAGGATGTTATTATTCATACCACTGAGGATTATCCTCATATCAAAGAAGTTTACTACAAGAAAGGGCCACTAGAAGTGATCAGCTTATGCACCTAGTGCATCCGGCCTCTGATACTACATGAACTACATGAACTTTTGAGTACATTGTGTATTTTCATTGTATGTCCTCTTGTGTAATTGATCATAGTTGGAGGACGGTAGGAAACAGCCTTTATTTGTTCACTCTGTCCTTGTCCTTCAGTATTTTAAGTGTTTGGATAAGATCTGACCTTTTCCTCCAATATTCCAGTGAAGGCAGTCCAAGGTGAAGTAATCTCGTAAATGTAGTTCCTTCTTTTTTTTTTTTTTTTTTTTTTTTTTTTTTTTGAAGAGCGATGACGTACCCTTCCATGTAAGGAACGTAACCGGGCTGAATTTATCGATTTCATATACAATCACAAACAAATTAGCTAAAATTTGTCTTCTGTAACTGTTCTATCTATCTATCTATATATACTGCCTGACTCCCCTTTCGGGTATTACTGGCAGGTATTCAATTTAAATCATTGCAGTCTAGAATTTTGTCATACACAAATAGGTAAAACTCTGTACAATTCTTTATCACCGGTCAATCTATTCCAAGACTTCCAGTTAGTGATTCGTTGCATGTATTTGATACCAGTCTAAATTGTATCATTGATACTCCAGTCTAAATTTTACTTACTTCAACCGTAAAAATAAAAATGCAAAGTGTTACCGTCGAAAACACCCCAAATTGTTTTGGGACAAAGTAGTTCCGGTAGAAAATGTACCGGATTTGTCCGTAATTTCTCACTAAGTGGTTAGCAGATGGGAGTGGATCGTAGGGCGAAAATACAAAGAGTGTTGGTACGCTCACTAAGATTTATTAAAAATCTTTCCTGGAAATTTTGTATGAATTTTTGTATTAAATCTGTACCAATTTTTTTTCCTTATTGGTTCATATTATTGCATCAAGGTAGAAGAAAAGGTGGAAGAGGAAAAAAGCGTTATTTGAGATAAGTGGCGACGAAAAATTGGTATCTATGGAAACTTAGTCTCAGCACGATCTCAACGGTGTATATTTTTTTTACGTTCAGTTCACAATTAACGTTACCATGGCGTCGTCCACTCTTTGCAGTCTTATCAAGTCTTCATTCTCACATGTACTGAAGCGCTCTGGGTTGGTTTATCAAAATTTTTGTGTGTACCTGTACTATTTGTCGTCATTCCCCCTGTACTTAAACGCTTTGGGTTTAATGTTAAATGCTTGTTAATTGTACCTAAACGCTTTTGGGTTATTGTATATATTTCCTCAATGTCCTTCCACTAAATCTATTTGCAGTCTTACCCAATCTCATTAAAATATCTGTACGAAACCACTACGCTATCTCTCCGTTACGACAGGGGCGTAGCGGTAGGCAATATGGTGGATCTGATTTTAATGAGATTGCAGCCAAATCCAATATTTTTTCTCACATGTTTGTATTTAGAGTTATTGCAAGATATGAAATGTAGACAAAGCTTGTGTGCTCTACGAATAAGCTCCCACAAATTACGAATTGAACGAGGTAGATATTTAGGCGAGAAAGTAGAAGAAAGGTTATGTAATTGTTGCGGATTAATAGATGGCGAAATTCATTTACTATGCGTGTGTAATAAGTAAGACATTTTAAGATCTAAATTGTTTGATATAGTGAATAGTAATGATATAATTTGTAGTAATAATGAAGAATATTTCATCAATATAATGACAAGCCGAAATGTGAATATCATTAAAGCAGTTGCGGAGTTCGTTCGTAAATGCGATATTCTTTAATCGTGGTTTAGTCCTTAAACTCCGAGCCATTATATTCTTATTTTTGTTTCTTTACTAAATGTTTCATGTATGTGTGTGTGCATGCGAGTGCGCGTGATCATGTGTGTGTGTGTGTGTGTGTCTGTTTGTGGAATCAATGGATATTGATGCAATATTTTGTATTGTTCATTGTTATTGCCTTTAACCCTACAAACGGGTATATCTGTGCATAAATAAATTCTTATTCTTATTCTTATTCTTATTCTTGTTTGGAAACGCTTTAGGTGGTCTTGCATGTAACCGTTCTATACGGAATCTATTTCTGTCGCCATTCTCCTCTGTACTGAAACACTTTGGGGTTAATGTTTTGCTTTGTCCATAAACGCTTTGGGGTTATTGATTACATTTCTTCAATGTGACGTCCTTCCACTCTTTGCACTCTTATCAAATCTTTATTCTTATATGTACTGGAACGGGTTTGGGTGGTTTATAACATTTCTTGCATGTACCTGTAATATTTGGAGTTTTGTTTGTCGCTATTCTTTCCTGTACTGAAACGCCTTGGGGTTAATCTTTTCATTTTTCACAGTCCCTTAACGCTTTGGGGTTGCTGAAAATATTTCCTCACTAACCTTTCACTTTCTTCAGTTTAATCAAATCTCCATTCTTCACATGAACGGAAACGCCTTTTTGGTGGTTTATTTCATTTCTTGAATGTACCTGTACTATTTGGAGTCAATTTCTGTCGGCATTCTCTCTTGCACTAAAACGATTTTGGGGTTAATGTTTTGCTCGTTCATTGTCCATAAACGCTTTGGGGTCATTGATTGCACTTGCTCAATGCCCCTCCACTCTTTGCAGTCTTATCCAATCCCCAATCTCACATGTACTGAAGCTCTTGGGGTTGGTTTATAACATTTCTTGCATGTACCTATTCTATTTGGAGTCAATTTCTGTCGCGATTCTCTCCTGTACTAAAACGCTTTGATGATTTGCTCCTTCATTGTCCCTAAACGCTTTGGGGATATTGATTGCACTTGCTCAATATCCCTTCACGCTTTGCAGTCTTCATTGTCACATATATTGAATTGACTTGATGAAGTGTATAACCTTTCTTGTTTATTTTCCCTAAACGTTTTGAATAATTGATAACATTTTCTAAATGTCCCACCAATATTTGCACCCTTATCCCATCTCTATTCTATAATGTACTGAAACGCTTTTGTTTGGTTTATAACATTTCTTGCATGTACATGTAATATTTGGAGTCCATTTTTTGTTGCCATTCTCTCCTGCCAGGAAACGCTTTGGGATTAATAATTTGCTCGTTCATTGTCCCTAAACGCTTTGGTGTTATTGGTAATATTTCCTCAATGTCCTTCCACTTTATACAGTCTTATCCAATTTTCATTATCAAATGTACTGAATCGCTTTTGTGTGGTTTAGAACATTTCTTGCATGTGCCTTTGATATTTGGAGTCTATTTCTATAGCAATTATTTCCCGTTCTTAAACGCTTTGAGTGCAATTTTTTGCTCGTTCATTGTCCTAAATGCTTTAGTGTTATTGATTTTATTTTCTCAATGTCCTTCTAGTCTTTGCCCTTTTATCCAATCTTCATTCTCCCGTTTACTGAAACGCTTTTGTGTTGTTTATAACATTTCTTGCATGTATTTCTAATATCTGGAGTCCATTTCTGTCGCAATTCTCCCCTGTACTGAAACGCTTTGGGATTAATCTTTTTCTTGATCATTATCCCTTAACGCTTTGGTGTTATCTGTAATATTTCCTCAATGTTCTTCGACTCTTTACAGTCTTATCCAATTTTCATTTCACATGTACTGAAACGCTTTTGTGGGGTTTAGAACATTTCTTGCATGTACCTTTTACATTTGGAGTCTATTTCTATCGCAATTCTTTTCCGTTCTTAAACGCTTTGGGTGTAATTTATTGCTCGTTCATTGTCCCTAAATGCTTTAGTGTTATTGATTTTATTTTCTCAGTGTCCTTCCAGTCTTTGCACTTTTATCCAATCTTCATTCTCTCGTGTACTTAAAGGTTTTTGTCTTATTTATAACATTTCTGGCATGTATCGGTACTATCTGGAGTCCATTTCTGTCGCCATTCTCTTCTGTACAGAAACGCTTTGGGATTAATATTTGCTTGTTCATTGTCCCTTAACGCTTTGGTGTTACTGATAATATTTCCTTAATGTCCTTCCACTCTTTACAGTCTTATCCAATTTATATTTCACATGTACTGAAACGCTTTTCTGTGGTTTAGAACATTTCTTGCATGTACCTTTAATATTTGGAGTCTATTTCTATCGCAATTCTTTTCCGTTCTTAAACGCTTTGGGGTAATTTTTTGCTCGTTCATTGTCCCTGAATGCTTTAGTGTTATTGATTTTATTTTCTCAATGTCCTTCCAGTCTTTGCACTTTTATCCAATCTTCATTCTCTCGTGTACTTAAAGGTTTTTGCCTTATTTATAACATTTCTTGCATGTATCGGTACTATCTGTAGTCCATTTCTGTCGCCATTCTCCCCTGTACTGAAACGCTTTGGGATTAGTCTTTTGCTTGTTCATTGTCCCTTAACGCTTTGGTGTTTTTGATAATATTTCCTTAATGTCCTTCCACTATTTACAGTCTCATCAGATTTTCATTATCACATGTACTGAAACGCTTTTGTGTGGTTTATAACTCAGCTTGCATGTGCCTTTAATATTTGGAGGCTATTTCTATCGTAATTCTTTCCCGTTCTTAAACGCTTTGGTGTAAATTTTTTGCCCGTTCATTGTCCGTAAATGGTTTAGTTTTATTGATTTCATTTTCTCAATGTCCTTCCAGTCTTTGCCCTTTTATCCAATCTTCATTCTCCCGTTTACTAAAACGCTTTTGTGTTGTTTATAACATTTCTTGCATGTATCGGTACTATCTGGAGTCCATTTCTGTCGTCATTCTCTCCTGTACTGAAACGCTTTGGGATTAATCTTTTTCTTGATCATTGTCCCTTAACGCTTTGGTGTTATTGGTAATATATCCTTAATGTCCTTCCACTCTATACAGTCTTATCCAATTTTCATTTCACATGTACTGAAACGCTTTTGTGTGGTTTAGAACATTTCTTGCATGTACCTTTAATATTTGGAGTCTATTTCTATCGCATTTCTTTCCCGTTCTTAAACACTTTGGGGTAATTTTTTGCTAGTTCATTGTCCCTAAATGTTATTGATTTTATTTTCTCAATGTCCTTCCAGTCATTGCACTTTTATCCAATCTTCATTCTTTCGTGTACTTAAAGGTTTTTGTCTTATATATAACATTTCTTGCATGTATCGGTACAATCTAGAGTCCATTTCTGTCGCAATTCTCCCCTGTACAGAAACGCTTTGGGATTAATATTTGCTTGTTCATTGTCCCTTAACGCTTTGGTGT
This sequence comes from Fragum whitleyi, assembly GCA_948146395.1. Lineage (NCBI taxonomy): Eukaryota > Metazoa > Mollusca > Bivalvia > Cardiida > Cardiidae > Fragum > Fragum whitleyi. The sequence goes on along the minus strand of OX411551.1, from coordinate 20,305,880 downwards.
TATTGGTAATATTTCCTTAATGTCCTACCACTATTTAAGTCTTATCAAATTATCATTATCACATGTACTGATTTGCTTTTGTGTGGTTTATAACATTGCTTGCATGTGCCTTTAATATTTGGAGTCTATTTCTATCGCAATTCTTTCCCGTTCTTAAACGTTTTGGTGTAAATTTTTTGCTCGTTCATTTTCCCTAAATGCTTTAGTGTTATTGATTTTATTTTGTCAATGTCCTTCCAGACTTTGCCCTTTTATCCAATCTTCATTCTCCCGTTTACTAAAACGCTTTTGTGTTGTGTATAACATTTCTTGCATTTATCTATACTATCTGGAGTCCATTTCTGTCGCAATTCTCCCCTGTACTGAAACGCTTTGGGATTAATCTTTTTCTTGATCATTGTCCCTTAACGCTTTGGTGTTATTGGTAATATATTCCTTAATGTCCTTCCACTCTATACAGTCTTATCCAATTTTCATTTCACATGTACTGAAACGCTTTTGTGTGGTTTAGAACATTTCTTGCACGTACCTTTAATATTTGGAGTCTATTTTTATCGCAATTCTTTCCCGTTCTTAAATGCTTTGGGGTAATTGTTTGCTAGTTCATTGTCCCTAAATGCTTAAGTGTTATTGATTTTATTTTCTCAATGTCCTTCCAGTCTTTGCACTCTTATCCAATCTCTATCTCTCGTGTACTGAAAGGTTTTTGTCTTATTTATAACATTTCTTGCATGTATCGGTACTATCTGGAGTCCATTTCTGTCGCCATTCTCTCCTGTACTGAAACGCTTTGGGATTAATATTTGCTTGTTCATTGTCCCTTAACGCTTTGGTGTTATTGGTAATATTTCCTTATTGTCCTTGCACTCTTTACAGTCTTATCAAATTTTCATTATCACATGTACTGAAACGATTTTGTGTGGTTTAGAACATTTCTTGCATGTGCCTTTAATATTTGGAGTCTAGTTCTATCGCAATTCTTTTCCGTTCTTAAACGCTTTGGGGTTATTCATGCTAGTTCATTGTCCCTAAATGCTTCAGTGTTATTAATTTTATTTTCTCAATGTCCTTCCAGTCTTTGCCCTTTAATCCAATCTTCATTCTCCCGTTTACTGAAACGCTTTTGTGTTGTTTATAACATTTCTTGCATGTATCTCTACTAATTCTAATATATCATTATATCTTATCCGACAGTAAAGGATTCAAGGGGTTGGGGTGTCCTTCAAGACTGCAAAGAGTGGAGGGACATTGAGCAACTGTTATCAAAGCGTTTAGGGGCACTGCACCAGAAAATAATTAACCCCAAATCGTTTCAGTACAAGAGAGAACGGCGACAGAAATATACTCCAAATAGTACAGATACATGCAAAATATTTTATAAGCAACACTGAAGCGTTCAGTACATGTGAGAATGGAGAGAGGAGGGATATTGAGCAAATGTAATTAATTAACCCTAAAGCGTTAAGGGACAATGAAAACGTGACCTCTGAATAAGACTCCAATTAGTAGTGGGACATTGAACACACATATGTGATATATGAATACACAGCGATTAAATACAGGCCAGATTGATGTGCAGATAAGACCCCAAAAGGTTGAGGGACACTCAACCAGCCATAAATGCAAATAACCCCTAAGCGTTTAGGTACGCTGAGGCGAGGATGGAACTGGACTTTGACTCCAAACAGTAGAGGGATACTGAGCAAGTGTTTTAAATTACTTCCAATGCGAAAAGGCATACGTGGTAACTTGATGATGAGTGAAGCGTTTAGGAACGCCGAACCAGTAAGAAATTAACCCTAAAGCGTTTCAGTACATGTGCGAATGGTGCGAAAAATATACGCCAAATAATACAGGTATAATTAATAAGTGGTAAAAACCACCCAAAGGCGTTTCCTTGTATTTGAGAATTAAGACCTGACCAGACTACAAAGCGTTTCAGTACAGGAGAGAAATGCGACAGATAGAGACTCCAAATAGTACAGGTACATGCAAGAAATATTAGAAACCACCCAAAAGCGTTTCAGTACATATGTAAATGAAGAATGGAGGGACATTGAGTAAATGTAATCGATATTAACACCAAAGCGTTTAGGGACACTGAAGAAGCCAACAATTACCACCAAAGCGTTAAGGGATACTGAACAAGCAAAAAAGTTACACCAAAGCGTTTCAGAGTTACAACAAAGCGTTTCAGGAGCCGACGTCAAAACGCAGTTGGTAGCGCGTCGGACTGTCAATCTAGAGGTCCCGGGTTCGATCCCCCACGGCGGCACTCATTCTTTCCGACTATTTGTGACAAATGGGTGAATAACCGTTAATCTATGTTAGATAGCAGCTGGAGGCTAGGAAAGGATGTGATGGTAGTACTGGTGAAAGAAATACCAGGAATCCATTATTACTTGCTCCGGCCGTCGCGATATAACTGATAAAATGTTGAAAGCGGCGTTAAACTCCATTCAATCAATAAAACAAAAGCGTTTCAGTACAGGAGAGAATGGCGACAGAAATACACCCAAAATAGTTCAGGTACATGTAAGAAATGTTATAAACAACCCAAAAGCGTTTAAATAAATTTTATAATGAAGACTGGATAAATCTGCAAGAGTGGAAGGACATTAAGCAAATGTAATCAAATAACCCGAAACCGTTTAGGGACAATGATCAAGCAATAAATCAACCCCAAAGCGTTTCAGTACAGGAGTGTGGGGCGAGACAAATGGGCTCTATAAAGTACTTTCAAGAAATGTTATAAACCAACCAGAAGCGTGTCAGGAACAGAAAAGAATTGCGATAGAAATAGACTCCAAATATTAAAGGTACATGCAAGAAATGTTCTAAACCACACAAAAGCGTTTCAGTACATGTGAAATGAAAATTGGATAATACTGTAAAGAGTCGAAGGACATTAAGGAAATATTACAGATAACACCAAAGCGTTAAGGGACAATGAACAAGCAAAAGACTAATCCCAAAACGTTCCAGTACAGGAGAGAATGGCGACAGAAATGGACTCCAGATAGTACCGATACATGCAAAAAATGTTATAAATAAGACAAAAATCTTTCAGTACACGAGAGAATGAAGATTGGATAAGAGTGCAAAGACTGGAAGGACATTGAGAAAATAAAATCAATAACACTAAAGCATTTAGGGACAATGAACTAGCAAAAAATTACCCAAAAGCGTTTAAGAAAGGAAAAGAATTGCGATAGAAATAGACTCCAAATATTAAAGGTACGTGCAAGAAATGTTCTAAACCACACAAAAGCGTTTCAGTACATGTGAAATGAAAATTTGATAAGACTGTATAGAGTGGAAGGACATTAAGGAAATATTATCAAAAACACCAAAGCGTTAAGGAACAATGAACAAGCAAATATTAATCCCAAAGCGTTTCAGTACAGGAGAGAATGGCGACAGAAATGGACTCCAGATAGTACCGATACATGCCAGAAATGTTATAAATAAGACAAAAACCTTTAAGTACACGAGAGAATGAAGATTGGATAAGAGTGCAAAGACTGGAAGGACATTGAGAAAATAAAATCAATAACACAAAAGCATTTAGGGACAATGAACTAGCAAAAAATTACCCCAAAGCGTTTAAGAACAGACAAGAATTGCGAAAGAAATAGACTCCAAATATTAAAGGTACATGCAAGAAATGTTCTAAACCACACAAAAGCGTTTCAGTACATGTGAGAATGAAAAATGGATAAGACTGTAAAGAGTCGAAGGACATTAAGGAAATATTACAGATAACACCAAAGCGTTAAGGGACAATGAACAAGCAAAAGACTAATCCAAAAGCGTTCCAGTACAGGAGAGAATGACGACAGAAATGGACTACAGATAGTATAGATAACTGCAAGAAATGTTATAAACAACAGAAAAGCGTTTAAGTAAACGGGAGAATGAAGATTGGATAAAAGGGCAAAGACTGGAAGGACATTGAGAAAATAAAATCAATTACAATAAAGTATTTAGGGACAGTGAACGAGCAATAAATTTACACCAAAGCGTTTAAGAACGGGAAAGAATTGCGATAGAAACAGCCTCCAAATATTAAAGGCACATGGAATCAATGTTATAAACAACACAAAAGCGTTTCAGTACATGTGAGAATGAAAAATGGATAAGACTGTATAGAGTGGAAGGACATTAAGGAAATATTACCAATAACACCAAAGCGTTAAGGGACAATGATCAAGAAAAAGATTAATCCCAAAGCGTTTCAGTACAGGGAAGTTGCGACAGATATGGACTTCAGATATTAGAAATACATGCAAGAAATGTTATAAACAACACAAAAGCGTTTCAGTAAACGGGAGAATGAAGATTGGATAAAAGGGCAAAGACTGGAAGGACATTGAGAAACTAAAATCAATAACACTAAAGCATTTAGGGACAATGCACGAGCAAAAAATTTACACCAAAGCGTTTAAGAACGGGAAAGAATTGCGATAGAAATAGACTCCAAATATTAAAGACACATGCAAGCAATGTTATAAACCTAACAAAAGCGTTTCAGTACATGTGATAATGAAAATTGGATAAGACTGTAAATAGTGGAAGGACATTAAGTAAATATTATCAAAAACACCAAAGCGTTAAGGGACAATGAACAAGCAAATATTAATCCCAAAGCGTTTCAGTACAGGAGACAATGGCGACAGAAATGGACTCCAGATAGTACCGATACAAGCAAGAAATGTTATAAATAAGACAAAAACCTTTTAGTACACGAGAGAATGAAGATTGGATAAGAGTGCGAAGACTGGAAGGACATTGAGAAAATAAAATCAATAACACAAAAGCATTTAGGGACAATGAACTAGCAAAAAATTACCCCAAAGCGTTTAAGAACAGACAAGAATTGCGAAAGAAATAGACTCCAAATATTAAAGGTACATGCAAGAAATGTTCTAAACCACACAAAAGCGTTTCAGTACATGTGAGAATGAAAAATGGATAAGACTGTAAAGAGTCGAAGGACATTAAGGAAATATTACAGATAACACCAAAGCGTTAAGGGACAATGAACAAGCAAAAGACTAATCCAAAAGCGTTCCAGTACAGGAGAGAATGACGACAGAAATGGACTACAGATAGTATAGATAAATGCAAGAAATGTTATAAACAACAGAAAAGCGTTTAAGTAAACGGGAGAATGAAGATTGGATAAAAGGGCAAAGACTGGAAGGACATTGAGAAAATAAAATCAATTACAATAAAGTATTTAGGGACAGTGAACGAGCAATAAATTTACACCAAAGCGTTTAAGAACGGGAAAGAATTGCGATAGAAACAGCCTCCAAATATTAAAGGCACATGGAATCAATGTTATAAACCTAACAAAAGCGTTTCAGTACATGTGATAATGAAAATTTGATAAGACTGTATAGAGTGGAAGGACATTAAGGAAATATTACCAATAACACCAAAGCGTTAAGGGACAATGATCAAGAAAAAGATTAATCCCAAAGCGTTTCAGTACAGGGGAGAATTGCGACAGATATGGACTCCAGATATTAGAAATACATGCAAGAAATGTTATAAACAACACAAAAGCGTTTCAGTAAACGGGAGAATGAAGATTGGATAAAAGGGCAAAGACTGGAAGGACATTGAGAAACTAAAATCAATAACACTAAAGCATTAAGGGACAATGAACGAGCAAAAAATTTACACCAAAGCGTTTAAGAACGGGAAAGAATTGCGATAGAAATAGACTCCAAATATTAAAGACACATGCAAGCAATGTTATAAACCTAACAAAAGCGTTTCAGTACATGTGATAATGAAAATTTGATAAGACTGTAAATAGTGGAAGGACATTAAGGAAATATTAACAAAAACACCAAAGCGTTAAGGGACAATGAACAAGCAAATATTAATCCCAAAGCGTTTCAGTACAGGAGACAATGGCGACAGAAATGGACTCCAGATAGTACCGATACAAGCAAGAAATGTTATAAATTAGACAAAAACCTTTCAGTACACGAGAGAATGAAGATTGGATAAGAGTGCAAAGACTGGAAGGATATTGAGAAAATAAAATCAATAACACTGAAGCATTTACGGACAATGAACTAGCAAAAAATTACCCCAAAGCGTTTAAGAACGGAAAAGAATTGCGATAGAAATAGACTCCAAATATTAAAGGTACGTGCAAGAAATGTTCTAAACAACACAAAAGCGTTTCAGTACATGTGAGAATGAAAAATGGATAAGACTGTATAGAGTGGAAGGACATTAAGGAAATATTACAAATAACACCAAAGCGTTAAGGGACAATGATCAAGAAAAGATTAATCCCAAAGCGTTTCAGTATAGGAGAGAATGGCGACAGAAATGGACTACAGATAGTAGAGATACATGCAAGAAATGTTTTTATAAACAACACAAAAGCGTTTCAGTACACGAGAGAAAGAAAACTGGATAAGAGTGCAAAGACTGGAAGGACATTGAGAAAATAAAATCAATAACACTAAAGCATTAAGGGACAATGAACTAGCAAAAAATTACCCCAAAGCGTTTAAGAACGGAAAAGAATTGCGATAGAAATAGACTCCAAATATTAAAGGTACGTGCAAGAAATGGTCTTAACCACACAAAAGCGTTTCAGTACATGAGAAATGAAATTTGGATAAGACTGTATAGAGTGGAAGGACATTAAGGAAATATTATCAAAAACACCAAAGCGTTAAGGGACAATGAACAAGCAAATATTAATCCCAAAGCGTTTCAGTACAGGAGAGAATGGCGACAAAAATGGGCTCCAGATAGTACCGATACATGCAAGAAATGTTATAAATAAGACAAAAACCTTTCAGTACACGAGAGAATGAAGATTGGATAAGAGTGCAAAGACTGGAAGGACATTGAGAAAATAAAATCAATAACACTAAAGCATTTAGGGACAATGAACTAGCAAAAAATTACCCCAAAGCGTTTAAGAACAGACAAGAATAGCGAAAGAAATAGACTCCAAATATTAAAGGTACATGCAAGAAATGTTCTAAACCACACAAAAGCGTTTCAGTACGAGAGGCAGAATGGGAAAATCTGGGCGTAAGAATTTCCATATAAGGTAATGTTGAATGGTTCCCTGTTCCCAATGTTCGTCATTAGTAAATTGGGGAAACAGCAGATTAAATTCGTGTAAGTCCGTTGATTACCGTTATTGTTCGATAGTTTCCGTAATTTTCACTTTGTGGTGAGTCGCAGAAGGGAGAAAGGCGGTACTTTTCGAAGTAAAACCCGATTTAAACTAATCTATAACTGTCCATAGAGTGGTAAGTTTGATAATTTTCTTAAATTATTGTATGTATACACGTAAGGAAGTATTGATCAATCGATTAATTGATTAAAGTAACTCGTTTTCATCGCCAATACTGTCATTGGTTTTCGTGCTTTTGTTTAATGAAGAGAGGAAAGTCTTTACGATATCTGTATATGTATGTTGTAGAAACTCTAAGAGGCTTTTATACAACGGAATTGTGTGTTGCCATATTGTTGACTCTTGATTTTTAGGGCCGTCTTAAAAGTCTCTAACAAGCCTGCAATGGCTGCATGCACTGTTGGATTTGGCAGGTGATTCCACTGGATAGTGGTGTTCTATCTATCTTTACTGCTTAACTCCCTTTTTGGGTATAACTGGCAGGTGACTCATTCTAGATGTTATCAGTTTTGCATGAGAAATTATAGAAGCAGTGGAATGCTTTTTTTTTATTTGGAGGGTTTTCATCCACTGCTACCCATTTACAGCTGGGTGAACTGAGGCAGTGACTATTTATGTTCTTGCCCAAGGAAACACCTTGCTGTCACCAGAACTTGAACCCCTGACCTTTGGATCGGAAATTGACGCTCTAACCACTGAGCTATCGAGGCAGTGTTTTGAAAAGAATAAGTGCCTGTATTGTGATGCTTTTGCTGCGGTTATGACTAGGATTTTTTTGTCATGCGACATTCAATTCTTTTTTATAAATTTTCTCTAACCCTACAAAGCAAATCGTGTGTGGAATTGCCGCACACAGAAAAATTGCTAAATTTGAAATGTGTGAGTTAGACATGGTGTTTCTGAAGTTAACATTAAAAATGCAGTTATGGTCAGGTGTGGCTGAAGCAATTGTCACATTTTGTTGTGTTTTTTCTAAGTTATAGGTAGAACCATGGAGAGGTCTCCTGCTAGCTCTTGGTTTGAGTCTTTTGTCTGCAGCTAAAATGTTGCCTAATCGTCATTTGTCAAAAAACATCTATAGGCATGATACAAAATTTAAAAAATATTCTTCAAAGTAAGCAAAAGAGACTTCTTTAGGGAGGAGGATGAGGCAAAATGTAATTTCGTGTTTTGTCACATTTAAATGGGCAAAAAGCAGAGATTATAGACATTCAGTCAAAGCTTTGAACAGCACATGATTCTGACTAAATGTATTCTAGGGAAAGATAGAAGTTGAGGACACAGTGGAGAGCGCACCATCAAGTGAAGGTTTAAATTGAAGTGTTACTGACATGAAAGTGCTTATGGTGATATTGAGTGTTTGGGTAAGTTTACAAGGTCAGGTTAAGCTGGTGTACTTTTTATAAAAGAACGCAAGATTTAAAATAACTAGACTGTCTACAAATACTTGTCAATAAAAAAGCCTCTTCCAACCAAAGAGCCATAACTATGTCAAAAGACAATGGATCATAACCAAATATCACTTGCACACCTCTGCTTGATACTGATCATTTTTGTAAAGTTTGATTGAAATCCACTTGATAGTTGGCTATGGAAGGTCCGACCAATCAATGAACCAGCCAACAAGCTGACTCCTATATAACCCCCAAACATAGTATCTGCTTCTTTCTCTCACATGTCATGGTTGATACCATATATGCCTAGAGCACAGAGGGCCCTTAATCTTCCAATCACACACTAGGGGTATGGAATTCCCATGCCCAGTTTGTCCGACCCTGGCTTTTGTCTATACTTACGGACAAGTACATTTTTCTAAGCCACTTTTCCAAGGACAAGTATATACCAGGACAAATCTTGGAATGTTACTTACTTAAAAGAATTAAGAGATTTTTGTTTTCAAAGGGAAGAAAACATTGTTTTTAATGAAGAAAGTGCTGGGATCCAGCATTTTCTTCATCAAAAAACAATGATTTCTCAAATTTATATGTTCATTCTTTTTTAGACAAGTTCATCTTGATTCTGGATGAGTAGAACTTTGACATTTTTTAATTACTTTTGAATGGTAAGTGATAGGGCCTTCATATATCACATGATGATTGAATGGGACAAGCACTTTCTGCTGGTACTAAGTTCAAGGTCATCAGTCAAGGTCATTTTTCAAGGGCAAATGTGTGAAAAATTGTATAAACTTTGACATGTTGCTTTAACTTTTGAATGGTAAGTGACATGGCCTTCATATTTCTCATGATGATTGACTGGGACAAGCAGTTTCTGCTGGTACTAAGTTCAATGTCATCAGTCAAGGTAATTTTCATGGGAAATGTGTGAAAAAAAATGAAACATTACATTGGCCATAGATTTTGAATGGTAAGTGATAGGGCCACTATAGTTCACATTATGATTTCCTGTGACAAGACCTTTCTGTTCATTCCTAGTTCAAGATGATCAGTCAAGGTCAAGACATTTTTCAAGGTTAAGTTCTTGTAGATTGTGCTGGCATTAGCCAAAACTTTGGATTGGTAAGTCATAGAGCCTTGAAATGTCACATGTGCATTGCTTTTGACAAGATTGTCAAATGCCTACCAATGTTAAGGTCATTGGTCAAGGTCATTTGGCGAAAGTCACATTAATGACATTAAAACTTCAAAATTTGCTTCAAATCCTGATTGATAAAGACACTAACTGTTGAAAAGTGGTATAAAGCAGCATTTTTATCTCTGCTGTTTTTGGAGAAAACCCAAAGTATTGCTGTTTTTGGAGAAAACCCAAAGTATTGCTATGGCCTTGATGTGTAGGTTATTGTTTTTTGTGGTGTCACATTGTTTTGTCGTGTGAAAACTATGACATTTTGTGATATCTCTCGTTCTACAGAAGGCATTCACTTGAAACTTAGCATACATAATCACCATCAAAAGAGAAACCTTTTCTATCTAGGTGGATAACTCTAGAAGCATTTTGTGCAAATTATGCCCTTTTTCTACTTAGTTTTTTCACCATCCAGCACTTACAGCCAAGTGTAGGCATCCATTTGCAGTGCGCTTGTTCTTAAATATATTACAACTACATGTATGCTTTACTGTGAAAGAGGTTTTCATCTGTTTTTCACTTTCTTACAATATATTTTCTATAGTTTCATCATTTTACCTTTTACTATAAATTGCCTAGTCCCATCTACTAGTCTCTCTGTCATAACTCAAAATTCATTCAGAGATTAATTGTAAATATCTTTTTCTTCTTTCAGAGTCTTTGCCTTTCCAAAGTGTGCCATTTAGTGTAGCCCTAGTTACCGTTTGAATGATTTGATGCACCTCCAAACGAGCCTTCAGGTTAGACCAGTTAGTCATACAATCATACAATCTTCAGGTCTTGTGTTTTATGTCTGCCTTGTAAAGCAAATTTTCATTTTCTAAATTTTGATAATTGTCACATGTACATCCATGTCAATTGTCTTCCACCAGCTGGCAGATAAGTAGTAAACCATGCTTAATCTTGTGCCAAGATAAAACTTGGTTTTACTGGTGCACAAAATGACAGTAATCCATTGGTTAATCGCATGAGGCTCCACAATACTGTAGAGCATACAGGATTTCTCTGAAGGGGATCTTAACTTTTAAATTTGCATTCTTCTAAAGCTCCTGTGAGCACAAAGTGCTTAAAGTGTGCTTTTGTGGTTGTGTAATGTCCATTGTCTGCTGTGTGTTATCAACATTTACCTTGTAGACACTCTAGAAGCCAAATTCTTAGTCCAATCAACCCTTATATTGGTCAGATTGATTGTCATGATGAAATCTAGGTCAAAATTGGGTAAAGGAGGGTGAAAAACTATGACTGGAGGTCAAGTCTTAGAAACACCTTGTTGTCACTCTAGAAGCCATATATTTTGCCCAAACAGCCTGAAAATTGGTCATGATGTTTCTTTTTCATGATGAAATCATGGTCAACTTTGAAATTTGGTTAAGTGGGGTCAGAAACTAGGTCAAATCTTAAAAATAGCTTGTAAACACTCTTATTGCAATTATTTTTGCTAAATCAACCCGATAATTGGTAAGATTGATTGTCTTGATAAAATCTAGGTCAAGTTCAACATAGGGTCAAGATAGTAGGCCAAAATCTAGGTTAATAGGTCAAATATTAAATAAAACTTGTAGACACTCTTAATGCCACATTTCATTCTCAATCAACCTGAAAATTGGTCATATTGGTTGTTTTGTTGAATACTAGGTCAGGTTTGAAAAAAGGTCAAGTAGGGTCAAAAACTATGTCTGGAGGTCAACTCTTAGAAAAAACGTGAAGACACACTAGGGGCCATATTTTTTGCTCAATCGGCAGGAAACTTGTTCAGATTTTTTTTCTTGATAAAATCATGGTCAACTTCCAAATTGGGTCATGCATGGTAAAAAACTAGGTCACAAGGTCAAATCTTAGAGAAACCTAGTAGTATACACTCTACATTCCATATTTCTTTCTCAATCAATCTGAAAATTGGTAAGATTGATGATCTTGTTGAATACTATGTCAGGTTTGAAATTGGGTAAAGGTGGGTAAAAAACTAGGTCATGAGGTCAACACTTAGAAAAACCGTGTAGACATTTTAGAGGTATTAGTTTTAGATCAATGTACCTGAAAATTGGTAAGAATGATTGTCTTGATGAAATCTAGGTCAAGTTCAGATTGGGTCAAGTCAGGTTATAAACTAGGTTACAAGGTTAAAAACTTGTTGACACTCTAGAGACAATATTTTTAGCTCAATCAACCTGAAAATTGGTCAGAATGATTGTTTTGATGAAATCTTGGTCAAATTTGAAATGGGGTCAAGTTGGGTCAAAAGTAAGGACACAAGTTAAATATAAGGAAAACCTTGTAGGCATTCTGGAGGCCATTTTCTTTTGCTAAATCTTGGTCATATTCGAAATTGGGTCAAGAAGTGGCAAAAACTAATTCACAAACTCAAGTCAAAGAAAAACCTTGTAGGTCAAATGTCAGCAAAACTTAAAAAAAAAATGCCTGACCAAATGACTGGCAAAATTTCCCAGCTTTCCAGAAGTCTGCCATACTAGAACAATGGAATTACCTCAATGCAACCCTGGTATTAGCAACTGACTACCGAATTACAATTGACTACATACAACTTATAGATTGAAGAGCAAATAGATCCTATTAAAAGCATCTTCAGGTTAATGGCAACAAAAGGGTTGACAAACAAGTGTTGCTTTTAATTGGAGTTCACTGTATAAAAACTGTTTTTGAAACCAGTAAATCTATGTATAACGTAATGACACTAAAATTATAGATTTGCAATGACTTCTCAGTTAAGAAATTTTGATTATCAGTCATTTGTGTGTTTGAAAATTCAGTCACGATATTTGCAGTTAATCATAATTATGCATGTTCTAAGTTGACTTGTGGCAAGATTTATGAATGATTAATATTGTAAAGAAAGGAAGGTATACAAAAGGGGTCTACCTTTATAGCTCACCTGAGCACAACATGCTCAAGGGGAGCTTAACGGATCACCTTGAGTATGTCTTGCCTTGCCTGTTGTCAACAACTTCATCTTCTCCTAAACTTCTCCTAAACTAAGGACAAAATTGTGTTGAATAATTCATCTTTGTCATAACATTTGAAATGGTAGGTCTTAGAGCCTTCATATTTCACATGATCATTGCTTGTGATAAGACCTTTCTGTAAGTACCAAGTTCAAGGTCATCACTCAAGGTCAAGGTAAATTTTCATGGTCAAATTTCTTTAAAGAATTTAATCTTGGTCATAACTTTTGAATGATTAAGTCATACAGCTTTCATATTTCACATAATTGCTCGGAACAAGACCTTCCTGTAGGTACCAAGTTAGAGATCAAATAAGGTCAAAGTCATTTTTCAAAGTTTAATTTGTTTAGAAAATTTAACCTTGGTCATAACTTTTGAATGGCAAGTCAAAGAGCCTTCATATTTCACATGATCATTGCTTGGGACAAGACCTTTCTGTAGGTACCAAGTTCATATATTTGCATTTGCCTAAGAATTAATACACAGCCAGGGGTTGGCACCCGCTTACGGTGCTCTTGTTTTCACTTTGAAATCTTTGAATGGCATCTCCTCCTGAACCAATGGGCCAATTTCAATGAAACTTTAACAGAATGTTCCTTGGGGGACATTCTTCAAAAAATTTGATTGGCCCATAAATATGGTTGTGGCAGGGTGAGGATGAGCCCAAAATCTTTGAACAACATCTCCTGAAGCAATGGGCTGGTTTCAATGAAATTTTGCCAGAATGTTCCTTGGATGACCCTCTTCAAAAAATGTTTTGATATTTTGATTGGTTCTTATGGGGACTTGGCATGGCCGGTCGAGGCTTATTTTAAGCCTGAAATCTTTGAACAACATCTCCTCCTGAACCACTAGGCCGATTTCAATGAAACTATACCAGAATGTTCAGTGGTTTTTCAAAAATTGTTTGTAAACTTTTGATTGGCCCAAAAGTGTGGGTGTGGCAAGGCTGGGCTTATTTTGGGCCCAAAATCTTTAAATATCTTCTCAGCTTTGGGCGGATTTTAAATGAACTTTGCAGAAATGTTTCCTTGGATGACCTTTCTCAAAACTTGTTTGAGGAATTTCAAATGACCCCCAAATATGGGGGTGGCAGATTAAGGCTTTTCTTGAGCCCAATACCTTAAAATGTCTTCTCCTCTGCAACTAATAAGCAGATTTAAACCAAACTTGGCAGAAAAGTTCATTGGGTGACCCTTCTCAAAATTTGTTCCTGGAATTATGATTGGCCCCCAAGAATGGGTGTGGCAGGGCAGGGCTTGTTTTGAGCCCAAAATCTTTAAACAGCTTCTCCTCAGTAACCAATGGGCAGCATACTTTCATTTTAATTTTTTTTGAATAACATCTCTTCAACAACTAGGCAAATGTGAATGAAACTTTTCCAGACAGTTAATTTGGTGACCGTGAGATCCAAACAACCAGTAAAATTCAGGTGAGCAGTTAGGGCCACTCTTGTTTTTACAAGCTGCTGTACCTTAATTTAATAATATTAACTTTACTTTACTCACTTAGCTGGCATCTATACATATATACCTATTTACAGTGGATGTAATTATAAAAGTTAAGGAAAAAACACTTTCTTTTTAGATGATGTACTTATTAATGCACAAGGAACAGATATTGTTTGTAGCACCATGATGTCAGATTTATGTCAAACTTTTCAAGGTAAGATTTTGTTGTTGTAAAATATGTGTGCTGAATTTTTTGCAAACTTATAAAATTTACAAGAACAAATAGTTTTTTGCTCCACAGGACTAAGTACAGCTGAGCTTATGTCGTGGCAGGTTGTCCATTGTGAGTCTGTACGTCCTTGCAGAAACTTTTCATTAAACATCTTTTCCTCTGAAACCAGTGGCCAGAATGTCACCAAATTTGATGATTGTCATTGATTCTAGATTCACAATGAACCCTTGACCCGGAACATGACCTTTGACATACTTTCTTGAATATAGGATTATAAGATTTAGGACTGTATTAAGTCAATAAAAAGGTTGGTAGATGATAGTCTTTGATTCTGGCATGATAATGAACACTTGACCAATATCTTGACCTCTGACCCACTTTTTTAGATATTGAATTATTATGTCTAGGACTGTATTAAGTCAATATTAATGGTTGATGGATGATGTCTTTGCTTCTGGGGTCATGATGAACCCTTGACCCTGAACATGACATTTGACCTACTTTCTTAGATATTGAATAACTAAAGCTAAGACTATGTTCTGTCAATGATAAAGGTTGGTAGATGATTGTCCTTGATTCTGGCATCATGATGAACCCTTCACCCTGACTTTGACCGTTGACATATTTTCATAAATATTTAAATATGAGGTCAAAGATTGGAAGATGATTGTCTTTGACTCTGGAATCATGTTGAACCCTTGACCCAGATCTTGACCTTTGACCTACGTTCTTAGATATTGAATTTTAGGGCTAGGACTGTGTTAAGTCAATGATAATAGTTGGTAGATGATTGTCTTTGAATCTTGCACCATGTTGAACCCTTGACCCAGTTCTTGGCCTTTGACCTACTTTTTGAAATATTGAATAATCAGGTCAAGAACTATATTTTGCCATTAATTTGTGTTCAGGGATGATTGTCCTTTATTTTGGCATCCTGGTGAACCCTTGAGCCTGATCTTGATCCTTGACCTACTTTCTTAAATTTAAGATAATAGGGTTGAGGTCTGTATTAAATCAATAGTAAGATTTACATTTTCTCAGACATTGAACTGCTTTCTAAAAGCATCATTTACTTAAATTTCACCTAATGCAAATTAATGTTTTTTTCTTGTTTCCTTGGTGCAGTTCCAGTGGAGCAAAACTTGACCATCTAGGGCCTCAATTATTTCTTGTTATGCATTGAATTTATAAGATAAGGGCATGTTTCTTTACTGTTGTCTGTCTGTTGATTTTTGACCTGTCTGTCTGTCTGCAAAATTCAACCAAATAACTTAATATTGCCACTTTCCTCAAGCATATTCAAGATACAGTGTTCATATTTTGGAGATGGGTCTCATTGATACACATCTGCTGATTCCAAGGTCAAGAAAATGTGAAAGGTCATCTGTCTAGGTCAAACTTCTGTAAAATTTCTGTTTGGGTGGACAGTGTTTCAGTAACAAATCTTGGTTTTAGTGCTACATCATTTGCAAATATTTTATACCACTCTAGTTTATAATAAGTCCCACTTTACCTCACCCTAGCACGACAAGCTTATGGTGAGCTTTTGAGATCATTAATGTCCATAATCAGCATTAATGTCCATCATCAGTCACATTATCTGTCTACCACAATTTTGTGTTTAGGGACCACAATTCTTCATCTTCATGAAACTTGGTAAGAATATTCTTCTTATCTCAAGGATGAATCCTGTTGAAAATGGGAAGCTTTCATTGAAAAAATAGGAAAAGCGGCATTAGTGACAATTTCTTTATTACTCTATTGGAGCCACAATTTTGATCCAATCTTTTGAGACTTGTCAGAATGTTTCTAACATTCGTCCAATAAACTGCTATCTAAATAAATAAAGATCAGTTTTGGCATTGATATCATGTTCTTAGATCATCTAAAAACTCATTATAGCCATTTAAGACAACTTTGCAATCGGCAAAAGTTCAAATTTATATGAACAAGATTATGTTGGTTTTATGCATTTTGAAATGCCCCTTTTTCACACTTCAAGTCTAATATAAAAATGTAATTCTTTATTGTTTATATCAGCAAAGAAGATTTTAAGTAAAACAGACCTTGCAGGCTGGTTGATCATCCTACCCCCTGAAAAGGTGGACGGATATTGTTTTGCCATCCATCTGTCCTGTCTGTCCATCCCTTGCATACCCTTCTGAGCTTTCTCCTATATTATGGACGGATTTCAAAATAATTTGCCTTATTATTCCCTGTTAAGCGTAGATGTGCTATTTGGAAGAAAATGTTCAGTAACATTAAGTTAATAGTCAAGGATGATAAATAGGCTTGTCAGGAGTATTCCTTCTACAAATATGGGTGAATTTCAATTATAATTTGGCACAAATATTAGAAATCATCTGTAGATTTGCACTACAAAACAATTTTTAGATAGCAACAAGTTCAAGGCAAAACATAAAAAATGAGCTAGTTTGGCTATTTTTCAACATTTAACGGATAGATTTCAGTTATTCAACACAATTATTTGTTCTCTGTTATCTGCAGATGTGCACTGCAAAGGATTTTTCTGGATAGCTTCAAATTCTAGGTTACATGCCAAGGTCAAAGGTCATATATAGACTTGTCCAGAGCAATCCTATTTTCTTGGATGTTTTTGATATAATGAGGCCTCTTTTCCTTTATCAGGGATAAATGTTCCATTCAAAAAGATGCATTGACTCAAGTCAAGGCCACTAGCCAAATTCAAATAACAATTAGCTATGAATTGAACCTGACCACATCTCTTCTTTTTTTCTGAATGGATTTCAAATTAATTTGCAGGAGTTTTACTGATTTTGAGTAGACAGTGTCACTTCCTATTTTAATCAGATATTGAAAAATATCAAAATGTACACTTAGGTGACAATACTGATTCAATGGAAAATCTCAGAAAAAATAGTAATAGTTATAGTAAAAACAGTAGTTGCCATCACTTAATCACTTACTCATGTAGTATGGTAATGCTGTCTTCCAAAAGTTTCATTTGTTAATCTTTTTCTCTCTTCTGTTAATTTGTGTAGGTCAAATATTTCAAATATAATCATTTTGATTTTATCGATTACCCACATGAAAGTAAATATTTATTCTTGTTGCCTCATAGTTTATTTCAGGTTTGTTTGTTCAATGAAACTGTATGACTGATTGGCAATCTGTATGGTTCATGAAATGGAAAAGAAAAGAAGATAAAGCTTCACCTGTTTATATCATCGTTAAGTATGATTACCAATATTATGGATTTGTTCTTTGTCCTTGCCAATTTGAGTCTTTGCTTGTCAAGACATGTTTTTAGCTCCACTGGCTGAAGGCCACTGGGGCTATTGTCATGGTGCTGTGTCTCTTGCATCCCTCTGTATGTGGGCCTGGTCGTAAACTTTTTCTTTAAAAATTTTCTCCTCAGAAACTACTGGATGTTTTCAACTTAACTTCACAGGAATGATTCTTTGGTGACCCTCTTTCATAGTTGTTCAATAAATTTAGATCCAGTGAAAAACAAGGATTTAATGGGCCTGGGTAATCTCCAAATGTGGTAAAAAGTGACTTTTTTCAGATGAAAAATATGCTTTTTGCATGGATGGAGGTCAGTTCTCTATCTGTTATATAGTGGTAACTTTCAACACCATTTTCTCAGAATCTTACCCGTTGACATCAACCAGATTTCAATGGAATGATCCTGTGGTGATCCTTTATCATTCTACAAAAAAATATTATACTCATATGAAAATATATATTTTATGGGGCGGAGGTCATTTCGATATAAGTTATATTGAAGAAACTTTGGAAATCATTTTCTCAGAATATAACTGATGGATGACGGATGTCAACCTAATTTCACTGGAATAATCCTTGGGTGACCCATTATCATTCTGCACAAAAAAAAGCAATTGGATGGAGTATATGTCACAAACAGATGGAGGTCAATTTTCTATAAGTTGTTCATCAATCTTGAAGTTTTCTTTGCACAAATATTTCTGCTTGTAACATTCAAAAACACTTATTTACTTGCAATTTAGATTAGTCAATGAATCAATTCATTCATTCACTGAATTTCTCATCATATCAACTAAACTTTACCAGAATGAGCTGTTTAAGCCAGTGGAGCTATACAGGCCCATTCTGGCTTCTTGATTTTTTATACGGTCGAAGGGTCGTATTATGTTATCGTCTGTCTGTCTGTCTATCTGTGTGTCCGTTAGCAAATTCATGTCCGGTCCATTACTTTCAAACTATAAGGCCTATAGTCTTGAAACTTCACAGGTGTATAGATCTCATGGCTAGGGTGTGCAGAGCACAAGAACCACAACTCTACCATTTGTAATTTTTGAGTTATTGCCCTTTGTTTGATTCAGTTAGCAAATTCATGTCCGTTCCATAACTTTGAAACTATAAGGCCTATCGTCTTGAAACTTCACAGGTGTATAGATCTCATAGCTGGGGTGTGCAGAGCGCAAGAACCACAACTCTACCATTTGTAATTTTTGAGTTATTGCCCTTTGTTTGATTCAGTTAGCAAATTCAGGTCTGTTCCATAACTTTGAAACTATAAGGCCTATGGTCTTGAAACTTCACAGGTGTATAGATCTCATAGCTAGGATGTGCAGAGTGCAATAACCCTAACTCTACCATTTGAGTTATTGCCCTTTGTTTGATTCAGTTTGCAAATTCGTGTCCGGTCCATAACTTTCAAAATACATGGACTACGATGTTGAAACTTCACATGTATGTAGAACTCATAGCTAGGGTGTTTGATTACATTATCTCAATCTGATTGAATTTGTGAATATTTTAGTAGTACTCGGGTACATATAATTACTTGAAAAATAGTGATGATATCCATAAGTAATCCACAGTTCTTTAATTGCCTAAGAACACATTTTCCCAAAGACAAATAGGAAAACAAAACAAACATTACCATCATAATAAATATAATATACTATAAGGTTTGCTAGAAAATACATCCTAAGGATCAATAAAAAGTTCAAATCATCACCCATTTATTTCTGAGCTTAGGGCGTATAATGCCACGCCCAGCGTTGCTCTTGTTCACTATTATCAATATTATACAATGTACATTTATAATGAATGGGTAATTGAAAAGGGTCTCATATAATGAAATATAGAGAAATCTTCTTAGAAATAAATCATTGGATATAGACAATTAAATGAATTTTGGTAGAGATGATCAATGGCTAGAACTTGGATTTCTTCTTTAATTGATCATACCCAATAGATAGAGTGCAAGCTTCTTGGTCAAGATATCACAACTTGATAGCTCAGTGTGTAACAGTTGTAACTGCATTATGTTTATAGACTGTTACAACTGTTTCACACTGAGCCATCGGACATCATTTCCTAAGAGAAGTATCGATCTTAGTTATTTCCATGACTTACAAATTCAGCTCAAGTACTAGTTGATTATGCAGGAAGCAGAATTGACAGGGATTGATCCTATTTGTAACAACTTGTATTCCAATGTATGTAAAATATTATGTTTTAACAAAATATAATCATTATATATTTTGATAACCCTGCCAAACAAAAGTTTATGCAGATAAACTGCAGTCTGACTGTCAGCACTGCCACTCTATTGTCAAAAGTTCTCTCTATTGAAATTGCACATTAATCTCAAACAAATGAACCATTACCTCTGCTTCCAACTCATTAATGATGATTTGTGGCATTAAACCCAGATACTCTTTGTATCTTTTTGCTTTCCTTATTTTGAATTATTTTCGGGGGAGCATATAGTCTCAGGCTTGTGTGCATGTCCTTCTGTCCATTTGATATCGCATCTCAGGAACCCCTTGGCCTTATTTGATGAAACTTCATATAAAATCTTCCTAGGAAATTTGCAAAAGACCTTTTTTGAATTCAAGGCTTTGTCATGGAAAAGGGGGCCTTAATGTAAAAATGTTTTTTTTTTTGCCAATTTCTATCAGTTGATAGTCCAAATTTTATGAAATTTCATGTTTGAGTAGGAAATTGAATCCTCTTGAGCCTAAACTATAGACAATTTATGTTAAAAATGTGAATTGGGAAAAGGGGCCCATGTGATTAGCTTTACGTAAGCTCTCTCTTTGTCCTGCAAAAACTAATATTGGCCATAACTTTTGTTTGGTTACAGATAAAGTCTTCATATTTCGCATGGTTATCAGTCAAGATCATGTGTCAAGGTCATAATTTAGAAATTACCATAAAAATATGCCTTTTCTTTTCTCTGGTTAGTGATATAGCCTTCATATTTCAAATGTTTATTTTTTGTGAAGAACTTTTATAAGAAAACTAAGGCAAGGATCTCTCCAAAAGTCAGGGTCAAATTGTCCATCATGAAAAGTCAAAGTTGGATATAACTTTTAGATGGAATGAGATAGGGTCTTCATATTTCACATTTGCTTTGCTTGTGACAAAACCTTTCTATTGGTACCAAGTTCAAGGTCATCAGTCAACATCTTTCAGTAGATATCTAAGACGAGGCTTTTGGTCAAGGGTAAAGTCAAATTGTCAAGGTGAATAATTTACAGCATAAAAACTCTAAATTGGCCATAATATTTAATTGGAATGAGATTTAATCTTCCTATTTCACATGTTTATCGTATGTGAAAAGATATTTTTGTTGCTAAAAGGCCAAGGTCATTTCCCAAGGTAAAAAAATGAAATTTAAAACTTTAAAATTAGCCACAATTTCTCAATGGTAAGTTATATTACCATCATATTTCATATGTTTATCACTTTTGACAAGACCTCTCAATAGATTATTAAGACAAGGCTCTCAGTCAAATTCAATGTCAACTAGTCAAGGTCAATAATTTCCATCATAAAAACTCTAAATTGGCCATAACTTTTAATTGGATTGAGATTTTATCTTCACATTTCACTCATGCATTACTTGTGATAAGACCTCTTAGTTGGTACCAAGTTCAAGTTCATCAGTCAAGGTCAAGATTTTTCTTAAGGTCAAAGTTTGAAAATTGAAAATTTTAAAGTTTGCCGTAATATTACAATGGTAAGTGAGTGATATAACCTTCATATTTCCCATGTTTATTACTTGTGACAAGACCTTTCAGTAAATAGCTTTCAACTGTGTCATTGTAAAGTGGTCTTGATGTTATTTTCATGTGAATGCAATTCCTCCTTTTTTTATTGACCTGTTTGGATTAAACTTTCACAAAATTTCCTATTCAACAGACCTTGCACATGAAGTCTAGGTTTTGTGACATTCTTCTTTGTCAGAAAAAAGGGGGCTTTCATGTCAAATTTCTTGTGAGTGCAACTTTTACTACTACCATTGTGGGAAAATTCGGATGAAACTTACACAAAAGGTTCCCAGTTTCCTTTCACATCTTGTTGTGTTTTTGCTTTTAGAGCTCGCCCAGGACAAAAGTCTCGGAAGAGCAATTGTCATACCCTCAGATGTCGGTGTCGGCGTCCACATTAGGTTAAAGTTTTTTTTTATTTCTATCAATATTAATCCTTGAGGCTTTATATTTCAAATAAACACTCATTAGGGTATAGGCTTTCATTTAAGACAAGCACCTATGTCAAAATGACCTTGAGACAGTGACCTAGATCCCTTTAAAAAAAAACTTTAACCAAAAATCTTTAACCAAAAAACTTCAACTTTGCTGATATTTTCTGAATGCTTTACCTAGGGACATCATTAGTTCAAATACACACTCACCAGGTGATAGACTTTTATCAGAGACCAAGTGCCTTGACGTTTATGACCTTGACATTGACCTTTTATGGACTTAGAAAAACTTCAACTAAATACTTTAACCAAAAAATTTTAACCATGCTTTTATTTTCTGAATGCTTTTACCTAGGGACATCATTACTTCATATATGCACTCACCACATGATATGCTTACACCAGAGACCAAGTGCCTTGACATTTTGACCTTGACTTTGACCTTTTATGGACCTTTTATCTTTAACCAAAAACTTTAACCGAAAAAACTTTAACCTTGCTTATATTGTTTGGAATGGTTTTACCTAGGGACATCATTACTTCATATATGCACTCACCACATGATATGCTTACACCAGAGACCAAGTGCCTTGACATTTTGACCTTGACCTTGACCTTTAATGGACCTTTTATCTTTAACCAAAAACTTTGACCGAAAAAACTTTAACCTTGCTTATATTTTTTGGAATGATTTTACCTAGGGGCATCATTTCTTCATATACACAGTCACTAGCAGAAAGGCTTTCACTGGTTACCAAGGTTCTTGACTTTTGACTTCAACCTTGACCTTTTATGGCTTTAAAAATTCTTTAATCAAAAACTTAAAACAAAAAAAACTTTAACCTTGCTTTTATTTTCTGATTGTTTTACTTAGGGACATCATTACTTCATAAACACACTCACTAGGTGATAGGCTATCATCAGAGACCAAGCACCTTGACATTTTGACCTTGACCTTTTTTGGGACTGAGAAGAAAAACTTAAACCCAAATCTTCTTTTTATTTTCTGAGTGTTTATACCTATGGCCATTATACCTAATATCCTTACTCAACAGACAAGCTAGGCTTTTCCTGTGATCAAATCCCTTGACTTTGTGAGCTTGACCTTGACTTTGAATCGTAAGCATATTACTTTTAACT
The DNA here is from genome assembly GCA_948146395.1 of Fragum whitleyi. NCBI lineage: Eukaryota > Metazoa > Mollusca > Bivalvia > Cardiida > Cardiidae > Fragum > Fragum whitleyi. The sequence continues at coordinate 20,282,857 of OX411551.1, read as the reverse complement.
TGCATTTTTTTTAATGCTTACAGCTAAGACAATTAAACTTCATAAATGCGATGATTAGATGATCAACCTTTAAATACAATGAAATTCCATTTGTTACAGGCTATAGGCTTTCTTTTTACCTAACATTTTACCGGTACATGTAGTTGAAACAAAAGAAATCCTTTTTTATCTTTCTTTCTTTCTTACTTCTAAATCTGATATATATTGGACCATGACCTTTAATGTAAAAAATATTACCTTGAACTTAGATCTTTTGTTCAGTGCTGTTTATGACTAGCAGCAGTTTGAGCGAGCTATGTTGTCCGCTGACAACTCTTGTTTATTAAACTTCTGCCATGTCAGAGAAAAGAGGGCCTTCATGTCAATTTTTTTGTATTTTTTGTATGATCATATCTTCAAAATGCTCACAGTCACCCGATGCTGAACAAAAAACTTGTAACTTGGTCTGATTGTTTGACTACATGTTATCTGAGACAAGTTAAAATTGGCATGCAGTGCTCCTTTCATGCCCAGCTTCGAAAGATTAGGGGCATATTGTTTTACTGTGAACTTGTGTGTCTATCTGTTTGTCTGTCTGTCTGTCTGTATGCAAAACTTAACCCAAAAACATATCGCCAATTACTTCAAGGCCATTCAAGTGTAAATCTATGGTATGTGCTGCTCTGCAAAGTTCTTGTTTTTTATTTCAGATTTTATGGTAGAATTACATTTTTGAGATGGCAGAAAACAATACAGAACAGACAAGAATACAGAATCAAAACTACTGTAAACTGAAACTTCTCACAATTGACTATGTTGTTGTACATAACATGCACCTTGAAATAAAGCTAGCTTTGAACTTTTTAGCTGATTTGCATTCTTGCTATGTCCAATGTTACTCCAGTGAAGTTATAGTCTATTAATTTTTCTACTTGATGTGATTCTTACTTTCCCCTCCTCCCACACACAACTTTGATGAATGTTTTTATGCCCTTGCATCAAAAGATAGGGGTATTATTCTTTTATCATTGTCCTTTGTCTGTCAGTCTGTCTGTCTGTCACATTGGTCTGTCTATAAAAAAAAATTAAAATTTGAAGCCCATTCAAGGATTATTGCTCATATTTGGTATGATGATAAATCTCAATAATACATTTTGATGTCAACGCCATGTGATGAGGTCTGGGTCAAATACACAGAAAAAAACCTTTACATTGCCAATAACACAGTGTGTATATTATCATGATGGTAGAACATCTGCTAATATCTAGGCCATGTTATAGGGTTGAGGGGATTTTTAAAAAAAAATTAAAAAAATTGACTATTACTTCAAGTATCATCAATGTTCATACTTTGTATGATTGTAGATCTAAATGTTATGTATCTGCTGCTGATATCAAGGTCATGTGATGAGGTCAAGGTCATTTATTACTTTTTGAAATACTAAATAAAAAAAAAAGGAGGGATAACACAGGTATAGATGCTATTCCTACGTAGCTTTAGATACCAAGATCAAGAGTGTATATTGAGGTTAAATTTTTGGAAAATTTCCTCTTCCAGGGCACTTGTGTTTCAAAAATTCATCTTGTTTGAATTAGAATACATGTGAATTTTAGCTGTGTGCTTCCTTAGAAATCGTGATGTTTTAATATATAACCTTGTTGTCCCTGTCAAAGTTTGTTTTCATATAACTACAAGTGTTCATTTGTATAGTCTGGCTGATGAGCACTGGCTGGTAGGATTTATCTGTTTATGGCCAATACCATTACTTTAAATGGGTACTCAGCTTTAAACAAAACCATTCATAAATTGAACATATTGTTCACTATTCAGATATAAATTTCAAACTTAATGTAACTGAATCACATTTACCTATGCTATTCCACTCTGCTCCTAGGACAGAGCTCAGTTTTGAAATTGGATCTATAACATATGATCACTATCAAAACATCAACCTATGTTGCCAAGGTAGATAACAGTGTCAACAAATAATTCCAAACTACAAACTTGGAATTTTGTTGAGCATAATTTGGGTGGGCAGGACATAGTTATCACAACTACATTTTGGTGTATGTGCATCCATTCGTCTGTTTATCTAGGCTAAAACCCCTACAATTGGGGAAAGATTTCAAGTTTGTTTGAAACAATTGTTCTCTATAATGAGTGGATGTGGTATTTGACCAAATGTTCAGATAGCTTCCAGATCACTCTTTAATTGTGTCTTAAATATATCAACTCCATTTCTTGTAAGGTTTGGAAATAACTTGGTATAATTTCATGCCCGCATCGAAAGTATTTTGATATGTCTGTCCATCCTTCCACCTGTCTGTCTGCAAACTTAAACTAAAAAAAACTTGGTATTGCCAATATCTTCAAGCCTATTCAAGATACAAGCCGCATTTTGGCATGGCAATAGATCTAAATGAAATACTTAGCTGATACCAAGGGCATCTGTCAAGGAGAAATATCTCAAAAACTTAACCAAAAAACTTGATATTACCAATATCTCCAAGCCTTTTTAAGATACAAGCTTTATTTATGGAATAGCGATAAGTCTCAATGATCTACATCTCCTAATACCAAGATCATAAGACAAATTCAAGGTCATCTGTCAATGTCAAACTACTAAAAAACTTTACCAAAAAATTAACATTGCCAATATCTTCAAGCATAGTATAAGGTACAGGCCTTGTATTTGGCATAATGATAAATTTCAATAATTTGCATCTGTAAGTACCAATGTCATGTGACAAGGTCAAGGTTATTTGACATGGTCAAATTTAGGAAAATCTTTATGTTAGAACTGAACATGTTCAGGTTATTCAAGCCTTTTTAGATATAAGCCATCAGCATGATGAAATAGCTCAATGATGTGCATCCATAGTTGTCAATGTCATGTTACAAGGTCATCTGTCAAGGTTAACATTTTGACCAAAAAAAATGCTGTTACTGTTTCAATACAATTTGGCATGTTTGTTCCAAAACACGTGATATGGCAATTAACCCAATTGTCCACCTAGGTCAAGGTCCTTTTGTAAAAGTGAGAAAAAGGGCTCACCAGACATTCATTCCAGTTATCTACTATTATGCTAGATTAGTCCCACCAATATTACTTGAATAGTATCGCTTGTACTGGTCACGAAATTACATGATATTATGGGACTGTCTGCAGTTTTTAAGATTACCTAGGCACGAACTGATCTGGGTGTGTTTCGTGGTTGTCTAATGCCGGTCGTCAACGTTTACCTTGTAGAAATAAGAAGTCATATTCTTTCCAATAACCCAATTCTATGTCAGATTTTTTTGTCCCCAGTGCGAACATCCTGACCAAGTTTCATGAATATTGGCCCAAAAGTGTATTTAATGAACTAGCAAGGATTTTGTCATTAAGGCCTCTTTTCCCGTGATATCTGACGGAACGTTCCCATTTTCAAAACGGTTTATCAATCCTTGCGACTATTCAACCATTCTGACCAAGTTTCATGATGATTGCCCCGAAAATGTGGCATCAAAAGAGCTTGTAATGGCTTTATTATTAACGCTTCTTTCACGCGATTTCTGACGGAAATTTTCCACCTTCGAAAATGCACATCCTATTCATCAGACATACATTCTAACAACGTTTCGTGAAGATTTTACCAAAGGTGTGACCTCTAGAGTTTTGAAGAAGTAATTGTCGACGGTCATTCAATGATAACAAAATCTCACCTTCAACACTACGAGCTCAAATGAGCAGGGAACAAAATCGAAAGCTGCTCTTGGACTCCGGTATTATAAACTAGGCGATCGACTAAAAATCGCCTTTTTTGTTGTGACTTTAGCTTATGGGACACTACATCTTTTGGCACTAACGAACGTGAACATATGCTCATACGCTTATGTACGCTAAGCGTTAGTCAAATACGGTTCACGCACGTTGCTATACGTCACAATTCTTATCCGCAGAAGCCCTAAAACATTTTTGACTTGTTAAAAAATTCAGTGGGTACCATACGCTACGCATACGCATAGTGCGATAGAGTTACGATGGAGGTACGTAAATGGTAATTTTAATACGCTTGTCATAAGTTGACAGAAAATTAACATTTTCTAGTCCAATTCCTCTGTTAATAGGCTGCTTTTCTTAAGGTAGATTCAGCTCCAGATGAGAGAAGAATCACGTGACCTCAACCAACAGGAGAGAATTTGAGATCTGTGAACTACACCCTTCACAAGTCCTATCACCTAGGCGGGAGTAGCAAGAGCTTTCGATTCCCAATCCCTCGTGACAAATTTTAGCTCTATTGACCCAAATTCAGAGGAGCAGTAGCAATGGCGCGTTTTCGTGTATCCTCTCGCGTTTGTCTGCTCAATAGAGTCAACTCATTTCATTTGATTTTTTTTCAATTTTTTACAGAATGAAAACCTCATCGTAAGAATCTTGCCTTTTGCAAATACACTAGGTCCTTAGCGTATCACGGGAAAGGCGGCCTTCTGAAAATGTGAATCAATTTCATCATAGTTAGAATTCTTAGTTTTCCCTGGTTTTTCTTCAAATATAAACGTAATTAGTGAAATGATCGTTCCTCTTTCGCTTCAAACTTACAGACAATTATTTTACCATCATATGGATCGTTTCTTGTGCAAACGGGTCAGGTGCGACAAGTATTAATCGGAATGGGGACTTTTTTTAGACTTGATTAATACTGTTTTGCCATTTACTGAGGACTAATGTTACTTAGAAATGGTCTTTTCTTTCACTATCATGTAATATGCTTTCTAAGGGGGCGTCTCAGGCCTATGTTATAGGCCGCTTGTTTCTTTCTTGGAAACAGATCGGATATATGTCAACCGTAAGACCTAGGAAACTCAGTCATAAGTTCTGTATACGTTATTTATACGCCTACATACGTTATGCATGCACTACTCGTTCGCTTGCATACTTTACCCACACGTCAATATGTTATAAACGTTATATTGATGATGAGATACGCTAGCGAACGTCCGGTTTTTTGTGTGTGTGTGCTTGCTGCGCATACGCTGGTCATGCAGTTAGAATAAAACAGGACTTTATTAATGCACTATTTTACCCTATAAGGGTTAAGGACATATGATTAATGAACGAAGCAATAAACAATTTACAACAACAAGATTTGTATGAGAACGATGAATGCCTCCCCGAAATTGCAGGTTTTTATTAAACGTTGACCTTGACAGATGAACTTGACCTTGTCATATGACCTTAACCTTTGTATGTAGATGCACACAATCAAGATCTTTCATATTACCAAATATGAGCTTTGTATCTTGAATAGCCTTGAAATAATTGAAAATGTTTCGTTTTCTGATTAAGTTTGGGAGGTTCGCTGAAAAGTTGTGCCTATGAGCTGGCTTTTGCACGTAGGGCATACGTTACTCTCAAACGCTGTATTGTAGTATCCCCTTTTCACTTGGTCTGTATATAGCCCGTTTGTCTCGCTTTAACCCATATATGTACGTGTGGCGGCTCAAAGTTTCAATGAGCTCATCGCACGGTTTACGAAAAACAAAGGGCGTTGTTTTTGACAAATATTGAAACATTTTAATTTTAAAAAATTGCAAGGCCTTCTCAATGCCGAAGCTAATTAATAGTCAGCGTAAGCATCTTGCACACGTTATCCGAAGCCTATGACATATATGGCGTCGAATATTTACAAGTTTTATTGCGTAAAAATTTTACATAAACAATCGCTCACTATCATAACACAAAGCGGCCAAGGCAAAGTTCTTATTTGTTTGTGCTTGTTAAACCGCTTATTTCAACATTATTGCGGTTATTTCGCGGCAGTTGGTGAAGCTACCCGTGTTCCATTGTTCTTGAAGTGCTGTTATTCTCATTCCAAATGATGACTAAAGCCTAGTTTACATTTGCCCCGGTCGCCATTACGATATCGCAGCCTGCGATTTTTTTTACGATTTTTTGGACATCGCAGACAGCTACGGTCTACGGCGTATGTGTTCACAATGCCGCACGGCGACCGTGCGATTTTGAGAATATTTGAGGGGGAACATACCTTTATGAGACCGTACGGGTCCCGTGCGATATCGCAAGGTAATCGTGAGATTCCCGTGCGAAGATCGCACGGGTTCCGTACGGATATCGAGAGGATGCCGCGCGGTCATCGCACGATTCTACGGGTTTTATATTGGATGTTTGATAGTTAAGATATCGTACGATTCCGGGCAGTCATCGCAAGGCTTCCGTGCGATGTCCGTGCGGCGACCGTGCGGTGTCCGCACAAGGCTACGGGCTTGCGATTTTTAAAGATGTGTATAACATTTTTTAAACGAGATCGCAGGTGTCTGCGGTGCCCGTCAGACCGTGCGATGATCGCACGGGCACCGTATGTCACCGCAGGATTTTATGCTTACGGCGAGATACGGACGCCGTACGGGCTCCGTAGGCCAAATGTAAACGAGGCTTAAGTTTAAGCGCTTTATAATGACATTCTGTTGGTTTAACCTATCTAGATGTCTGTCCTTCCAAAACATGATGCCGTTATCATATTTTGTTGTCATAAATTCATTTGTTTGATTGAATGGGCTTTAAAATATCTTTCAGTTTTATAGCGGCGGCGATATACAATGGATTCCTGGTATTTACCACACCAGTACTACCATCCCATCCCATCCTTTCCTAGCCTCCAGCTGCTATCCCACATATGCATAAGATTATTAAACCATTGGTGGGAGACGAATAGTCGAAAAGGATGTATACTGCCGTCGGGAATCGAACCCAGGACCTCTAGATTGGCCGTCCGATGCGCTATGGCGGTGGCTGTGTCATTCTTTGAACGATAATCCAATGTTAAAGTACAACTATGTTTAGACCATGTGATATAAAGTAATATCACTCATAAATTAAGATAGCTTTTAAGTTTGTCATATTCTCGTTGTCTGTTTTCGGGGGGCAAAAAATGTCCATAAATCGTGTTTGTTGTTATTCATATAAAAATAAAGGAATGTTCAAGTACATTATGATAAGCTTCGTTTGTACCATTCCCGTTGTCTGTTTTAGGGGACAAAAAATGTCCACCCAGCAGAATGCTGTTGCCATATTTTGACATCATTCTTAAATAAAATCGTTGTTTTATAGTATTGTAATAGTTGATCGGATTATTATAAAATAGTCACAAACGCATAAGCAGGATTTAAATAGAGACAATGGGTTAAGATTTTTTCATGTAAAAAAACTTGGTTCGCTCTCTTCTCCGGATGCGTATTTTTGGGACAAGAAATGTTAACCCAAAATATTTTCTGTTTTAATGACGTTAAACACCGCTTTTAACAATGTTACAATGAATTCCCGGCTGGAGCACCTAACAATAGATTTTCGGTATTTCTCGCACAGTACTATCATGTAATAGGTTTTCGATTATCAACCAATTGGTGGGAGACAACTTGTCAGAAAGGATAAGTGCCGTCGTCGGGTATTGAAAAACAACTTATCATTCTTTAATAATAATCCTATGTTTGGGTGCATTAAAGGTTAAGCCATAGCCCTTGAAGTTAGACAAGTCCAGTATAAAGCCCAATAAGTTTTAAGTTAAAAATAATCTCGTTTTTCATATTCCTGTTGACGGTACAGTTACACTAGCCAGTCAATCCTTTGGACGTGAGTCCGACCTCTCGCTCGACCAACTTTCATCCGATTTGACCAAAGTTATAGTGGCACGCTTCGTATTATACCACAATTCGGCGAATGAGGTTTCGCCAAAGTTGGATGGGCAGTTGGTGGCTAGGATACAATGTTGTGGTTGTATTGGTGTGAGAAACAACCAGAAACCATAGATAGGTGCATAATTCGTAGTCATATTGCTGGGGGCTGAAGCACTAAACCATAAATTCATAGTTATAATCTTACAGTTACCCACGAGACATCGTTTCCGAGGATCCTACGTATGATCATCCTCATATTATTGGGAAAGGGTCGAAACCTGGACCATACGAGAGTCCGACTCGCTACCAACTGCGCTACGACGGCGACTTTTAAACCAAGAAATCTGAGCCAATATCACGTCACACGCATACGAGGTTGCATTCAAAGTGGTCAAGTTTAGCCTATGTGAGCATTGAAAATTCGAGTTGTCAATAATTTCTTCGTGGTCGTTCTAGTCTCAAGGGGTCACAATTTCGGTTCAATCTTCATGACTAGGACAGCCGTTTAGGCATTAGGATACACATCTAATTGAAAATGGGTATGCTCATTTGGAAACGTGGTCTATGTGAACTACTCAATTAAAACTCAGATGGTATCAATTTTTGTCCTTGGACCATTCAATCATTTTTTCTCGTGATTGAAAATCCAGCCATAAATGTAGGAGTAATAATCTAGGGTAATTAAGTTGAATCAACACACCATGTTGCATGCACTGTCTTGTCAGAGTGAAAACTGTCTCGCTCATCGAAGGCGTGCTAGTAAAAAAACAAAACAAAATCTTGCTGTTAACGTTAGGCTCAATCTCATAAAAATCATTTCTACGTAACCACTGCGCTACTGCTTCGCAACAGGCAGGGGCGTAGCGGTAGGCAATATGGTGGATCTGATTTTAATGAGATTGCATTAGGCTGTGGGTGCTGGATGATGATGGTGCTCTTTTCTCACCTAGATGTACAAGCACACTTAGGTTCTCTCATTAAGATTCTCAAATATGCGAAATATAATGAAAATCTGACCGTAGGAAAAGGACATTGGCCTAAATTTTACCTACAGAAATGACCTTGACATCTCAATCCAGTACACAACACTTCCTATTTTCAAGATTTATGTGTCTGAGACTGTAGAGATTTAAGCAAGTTTAAAATTTGACCAACTTTCAAGGCCTTGACCTTCAGGAATCCAGCAAAGAATATTTCCTCTTGTCAAGATGTTTAAGTGTGTGATTTATTATACTGTTAAGGATCAAAGCTAGTAGAAACACTGAACACTGTCAAGGCGACGATAATAGCCTGGCCATTACTTACAAAACAGCTGAGCTAAAGATAATATTTTGTTTGTCTGAATGATTGGGGCCTTACGTTTTTCAGTCATATTGTACTGGCTTGAGCACCTTACAATATATTCCAGGGATTTCTCACACTAGTTCTTCCATTATATCCGTTCCTAAGCCTCCAGCTGACATCATGCTTAGGTTTGAAATTTAGCAACAAATGGAAGAAAACAAATGTCACAAGGGATAAGTGCCAACGCCAGGGATCAAAGAAACCTGGGAAGCGATCAACTTTCCTCAGCCTTGATTTTCTTAAAATTTGCTCTGCCACTATCTTATTTATTGGCCAATCAAAAATTCACTGACAATTTTCTAGAAGGGTCGGTCACCTGAGGATCATTTGAATCTTATTCATATAGCCCTAATGGTTGAGGAGACGAGGTTTAAATATAACAAAGATGAGACAAGAGGATTGATTGATTGATTGAATGGAGTTTAACGCCGCTTTCAACATAATTTCAGTTATATCGCGGCGGCTGGAGCACCTAACAATGGTTTCCTGGTATTTCTCTCACCAGTACAACCATCACATTCTTTCCTAGCCTCCAGCTGCTGTCTCACATAGGTTTTACGATTATCAACCCATTGGTGAGAGACAAATAGTCGGAAAGAATGAGTGCCGCCATCGGGGGGAGCCCGGGACCTCTTGAATGACAGTCTGACGCGCTACCAACTGCGCTATGACGGCGGTGAGACAAGAGGAACATAGTGGTCTTTATCGCTCATCCATTTCCCATACCAAAAATTGTAAACTACAAATAAAAAAAGAGGACCAGAATGGCCCTTAGCCGCTGACCTGAATTTTATTGTTCCAGTGGATCTCATCAAAGTTACTTTCTGGCAAAGTTTCATTCATATTTACTTATGTGTTGAAGAGGAGATGTAATTCAAGAATTTAAAGTGATAAAAGACCCTGCCCACCTGTTCATTACTGAGGAGATTCAAAATATGCCCTGCCTTGCCACTCTCATATTTATGGCCCAATCAAAATTTTGCAAGCAATTTTTGAAGAGGGTCAACAAAGGAACATTCAGGAAAGTTTCATTGAAATCGGACCAGTGGTTCAGGAGAAGTTTTAAGGTTTTTGACAATGGACTCAGGGTGATCCTAAAAGCTTCCCTTGAGCAGTTAAAGCTAAGGTGACCTAATAAGAGAAAACAATGTATGTGACATTGCTTGGCTATGGGTGCTTTATATTTGCAAAAAAACTTATTTGGAAATGGGCATTACTCAGGGGGGGAGGGAGGCTGTTCTGTTGACAGGTCCATTTTTGAGGCCTCCTGTCCATGGAAATATAAAACTAGGGCAAAACTTTGAGTGGCACTTAGCAGATCTATTAGATTAATCTGCCTAATGTTTGTATCAAAGAGTAGAAACATTGTTTAAAATAAAAAAATGCTGGGTTGATACTTAAGGAGATATGCATCAGACAAGTTTAGTGACAGAATGACTGATAGAGACCATTACTATATCCTCTTCACCTAAATGGTAGGTGATAATTTAGAAGTTAACTAGGGGATAATCATTAATATCAGAGGAAGACCAATTTTTCATTCATTGGGTGAACAACAAAAGCCATTTTAAAAACAGCTTCTCCATAATTTTAGCGTTGTTGTTCCCTCATTAAAAGATTTATCCATCTTCCATGCAAACAAGATGTGTTTGTCAAACACAAATGCCCCTGTAACAGCATTTTTATTTTCAAAATATTGACCTTGACAGATGACCTTGACCTTGATACCTACAAATCTACATTACGGAGATCTTTCATTGTGCCAAACATGAGACAGGGTATCTCTAATAAGCTTGAATAAACTGAACAATGAACGTTTTTGGCTACTTTTTTAATTATTTGACCTTGACAGATGACCTTGACATCAGCAGATGAAGATCATTGATCCTTGTATCTTGAATAGGCTTGAAGATATTGGCAGTGTTAAGTTTTTTGGTTAAGTTTTTTAGTTATTTGACCTTGATAGATTACCTTGTCCTTGTCACATGACCTTGACTTTGGTATCAGCAGATGCAGATCATCAAGATCTATCATTATGCCAAATATGATCCTTGTATCTTGAATAGGCTTAGCAATGTTAAGTTTTATGGTTAACTTTTGCAGACAGACAGACAGACAGATGGACACACAGACGGACAACGGTAAAACAATATGCCCCTGATTTTTTGATACCGGGGCATTGAAATTGGCTATTCGTTATCTGTAATGCAAAAACTCAACTAAGTATGGAAACTTAAAGAATAATTTAATTTGAAGCATGTCATTTTGCATGTGATTACTATGCAACATCATGATGTCAGTCGTTTAATGTCAAACAGGGTGAAATGAACTAAAGCAGTATTTTCACTTGTGGTGAGATCATCCAGTGATACTCTAATGATATTTCTAAATAATCCACCAAAACATTGAAAATTGCTAATACCAATGTAGCTTTTGATTGGATTCCAATGCACTTTGTTCAGTGAATTTCACAAAAGATTAGTTCAATTTAACATTAGCTACAGATAATGGAGAACAACTGTGTCAAATAAGTTTTAAAATCCACCTCTTAACGAAAAAGCTATGTGCAACATAAGCTAAATTTGAATGTTTGAAATAAAGCCCTGACCTTGACTTTGAATAAACATTTTGTAGGTTTCTGTTTGTTAGTGAAAATTATCCAGAATTTCAGGTTAATAATTTGACAGATAGAATGTAATGGAAAACCATAGTGTTCTGTGCTGACAACATCTTCACTTTTTCTTTCAGTTTTCTCAAATAACAGTTAAGTTGAAAATAATCATCAGATAGACAACAAAGTATCAAATTGATCTGTAGATAGACTGACATTGTGAAACCAGCAGTTACCTGCATTGCAATGGTTGGGGAGGTTGTGATAATTGCTTTCTGTTAAAGTATTTTCAAACAATACATGTTTCTCAGATAATACAGACTTATATATCTATAAAATAAAATCAACATCAAAACTATTAAAACAGATAACTTATTGACCTTGAGTATAAAAGATTGTCAAACATATATCTAATATCCACAAAAATATTTTTAACCATTCATGTTTTTGTCTTTTCAAGACATAGTATTGTTGAATGCCTTCTGTTATGTTACACAGATTAAGTAATGTCCATGAACAATATCTCCTGTTGAATCTTTTACCCCTGTTGAATCTTTTTCTCAACAACATCAGCATTTCTTTAAGCTAGGTTGATGGTAAAGAAGATTGAGTTTATCTGCTGCTCTGTTTAAACCCTCTGAAAATATAAAGGTAATGATGCAACATTGATTATTAAGCATCTTTAGGCACTGGTTCTGGAAAAAGAAAATAGATTCAAGAAAACATTCAGATAACTATCATGTGATTACTTCCCCTCACCTTTAACATTTCATGTCTTTAAGGCATAAAACAAGGACATTACTTAAACAAGATGCGTTTAACGAAACGTAAATGCATCAGAAAGGGAAATTTGTTAACAAGAGGGCCAGAAAAGGGCCTAAGCCAGTCATATTTTTAATTTTACTGGTTTAGTGGATCTCTACCCAGCAACGTTTTGGCAAAGATTCATTCATCTTTGTTTAGGAGGAGGAGATGTTGTTTGAATAATTCAAAGTAAAAGTGACTCTGTCATGCCCATATTTACAGCCCAATTAATCTCACCAACAAATTTTTGGAAAGGATCACTGAAGATACATTCGGGCAAAATTTCAACTAAATAGTTTTTTGGTTAAGGAGGTATTTGTTTGATTGAACAGGGTTTTACACCGCTTCCAACAATCTTTCAGTTATATAGCGGAGGCTGGAGCACCTTTCAATGGACTCCTGGTATTTCTCACACCAGTACTACCATACATCATGTCCTATCCCCCAGCTGCTATCTCACATAGGTCTACAATTATTGACCCCATTGGTGAGAGACTTATAGTCAGAAAAGATGAGTATCACCATCAGGGATTGTACCCGGGGCCTCTACATTGACAGTCCTACACCCTTCCAACTACAGGTTTAGGAAGTGATTATGCTCACAGATTTTATAGTGAAAAAGGCCCCACACTGCCATGCCCAAGTAAATGGTATTGATTTGAGTCTCAATAGTAATATATCTGCCAAGTTAAATTGAAATTGCCCACTGGTTACTGAGGAGAAGATGCTTAAAGATTTCAGGGTCAAAATCTTCTTCACACTACCATGCCATTATTTGGGGCCAAGTGTCAACCAAAATTTCACTTACAAGTTTTTAGAAGGGTCATCCAAGGAATATTTCAGCAAAATTTGGTTGAAATATACGCATTGGTTACTGAGCAGAAGATGTTTAAAAGTTTTCTAGGTCAAAAACAACCTGCTCTGCCACGCCAATATTTGGGGGTCAACCAAAGTTTCACGAACACGTTTTGAGAAGGGCCACACAAAGAACAAATATTCCAAATTCGGTTGATAAATGAGGAGAAAATGTACAAGTTTTCAGGGTCAAGAACTACCCCACCCTACAAGCCCATATTATGGGTCAATCAAAATTTCATGACTAAGTTATGAAAAGGGTCATCTAAGGAACTGTTTCCAAGTTTAGTTGAAATCAGCCCATTGGTTTCCAAGGAGAAGAGGCTTGAAAATTTCAGAGTCAAAAACTGCCCTGTCCTGCCACGCCCATTTTTGGGAGTCAATAAAATTTCATGAACAGATTTTGCAATTCATCTCAATGAACATTTCTGCCAAGTTTTGTTAAAATAGGCCTATTGGTTACTGAGGAGCTGAGGAGATGTTTAAAGAATTGTTGACAACTTCCAATGCACTACGGACAAAAGGTGATCACAAAAGCTCACCTTGGCATGTTGTGCTCAGGTGAGCTAAAAAGTTTGACTTTTATTAATCACCTAAACCTTGTAAGACGACTTTGAGATTAGTAGCAACAGATGTTTATCATTCAGATCTATCAAAATGACAAATATGAGCAATATCTCTTTAACCACCTTGAACAGATCAACATTTTGGTTATGTATTTACAATGTTTCACCTAAAATGACTTTGACCTTCTCAGATGACCTTGAGTTTGGAAGAAGCAGATGCTTACTTAAATTTTCCTTTTCATAAATGCAGTAGATACTAGTTAGTTTACATTAAGGCTTCATTCTTTGCAGCACAGCACAATTTCACTAAACAAGCAGGGATCATTCTGGGATGGGCCGAACTGATTTTGAAGACAAACTATTTGTGATAGGTCTAATCTGATGATAGTTTTGGATGGGCCCCATATATAAACTATTCAAATCTAATTCTTATTTTAATCTAGGATAGGTATTAAGGATTCTTCGGCCCATCCTTTTTTTCCAAATGGCCCAGCAATTTTGCAGATGGCCCATCAAAATCCTAAATTTTTATATGTAAATGAAAGGGAGATGGGCCATTGGCCCATTTCAACGGCCCACCCTTAAAAATTCCAGAAATATCCCTGACAAGGACAATATACACATGGCCATTTAGTGACTTTATTGTGCAAAGCTATATGATGACGGTTTTGTAAAAGTTTCATTCCAGTCTGTCAATTCTGAATTGCTCACTGGTTTTTCCTTGACCGCCTAGATTGACAGATGTCGATTTCTGAGGAGATAATTTGTTGTGTTTTTTTTTCAATGCCCTGAAATGTTTTTAAGTAATTGTTGAAATATTTCCTAAGTTGTTTCTACATAAAATTGGATGCACATGAGTTGAGCCCAAGTATACGATCCTAAGAGAATACATGAACAAACTTCATATAGAAAAAATTAAATGAAGCTTAACACCAAATTTCTAGCTGTCTATGTTTCTTGTTTAAAAGAAATAGATTTACACATATAAAGAATTCACTGTTTCTACGTAAAAGGGGATCACTCTGGCAGAGCCCAAAGTTGACCCCAGGGACATGATATGAACGAACTTGATAAAGGTTCATTAGATGATGTTGAGTACCAAATATGATTGATGTCCAACTTCTGGTTTTGGAAAAGATTTTTGAAGTTTTTTTGCTCTTTGTTACTATGTAAAATGGAATGGGCCCAGGGAAAAGCCCAAACATGACCCCAGGGGCATGAAATGAACAAAATAAGTAGAAGTCCATTGATGATGCTACATACCAATTATAAAAGCTATCTTTATCCGGCTTCTGCTCCACCCGATTACTATTAGCGGATGAAGGTCAAAAGAAAGATTGAGATATCTGGCAACAAGATATGTCTCGATACATCTGTATGAACATTTATTGATTAAAGAAAGTGATATTCAATTACTAAATAAATATAACATAGATTCGTGATGACCATACAGTAGGCTAGGGGAGAAAAGTTTTCCAACCGGGAATTTTTGATTTCAGTCGCTCGTGGTTAGACGAAATAATATGAATTTACCACTAAAAAACAAGTAAATTTCTTTTAGCTTCAATAACTAACCGATTTTTCTGAACGATCGCAGGGCATAGAAGATTTCTGTCCACGCTCTTTCCTTGACAATTCGTGTTTAACGTTTACACTTCAGCCAAGTCAGTAATGGCGGCTGGGATAAGATCATCGTCAATTTTCGATTTTTTCCGAAGCTCAGCGCATGCGCACTTTTTTCTGTGCTGTGATTGGTTACGCCCAGATTTTCCCATTCTTCATGTGGTACATGTGAGAATGAAAAATGGATAAGACTGTAAAGAGTCGAAGGACATTAAGGAAATATTACAGATAACACCAAAGCGTTAAGGGACAATGAACAAGCAAAAGACTAATCCAAAAGCGTTCCAGTACAGGAGAGAATGACGACAGAAATGGACTACAAATAGTATAGATAAATGCAAGAAATGTTATGAACAACAGAAAAGCGTTTAAGTAAACGGGAGAATGAAGATTGGATAAAAGGGCAAAGACTGGAAGGACATTGAGAATTTAATGTCAATCCACTATTTGGAGTCTTATTCAGACGTCACTAGGACCGTTACTTAAACGCTTTGGGATTATTGATTGCACTTGCTCAATGGTCCTCCACTCTTTAAATCTTATCAAGTCTTCATTTTCACATGTACTGAAACGCTTTGGGGTTGTTTATAACTTGTCTAGCATGTACCTATACTATTTAGTGTATATCTCTGTCGCCATTATCGTTTCAGTACATTTGAGAATGAAGATCTGATAAGATTTGAAAGAGTGGAGGGTCATTGAGGACCTTTACCTTAACACATTGGAATTATTGGTTGCACATGCTCAATGTCCTTCTGCTCTCTGCATGTAACGGTTAACGGCATCATCGGCATGTAACAGTACTATTTGGAGTCTATTTCTGTCGCCATTTTCACCTGTACAGAAACGCTTTTGTATTACTGTTTTGCTTGTTCCGTTTTCCTAAACACTTTGGGGTTATTGATTACATTTCCTCAATGTCCCTTCACTCTTTGAAGTATTATCCAATCTTTATTCTCACATGTAATAAATCGCTTTGGTGGTTAATAACATTTCTTGAATGTAACAGTACTATTTTGAGTCTCTTTCGTTGCCATTCTCCCCTGTACTGAAACGCTTTGGATTTACTATTTTGCTAGTTCCGTGTTCCTTAACGCTTTAGGTTTATTGATTACATTTCCTCAATGTCCCTTCACTCTTTGAAGTATTATCCAATCTTTATTATCAGATGTAATTAAACGCTTTGGGTGGTTTTAAACATATCTTGAATTTAACAGTACTATTTTGAGTCTCTTTCTGTTGCCATTCTCCCCTGTACTGAAGCGCATTGAGGTTACTATTTTGCTTGTTCTGTGTTCCTAAACGCTGTGGGTTTTTGATTACATTTCCTCAATGTACCTTCAGTTTTGAAGTTATTCTCAAATGTACCCGGAAACGCTTTGGGTGGTTTATAGCAGTTCTTGCATGAACATGTACTATTTTGGTCAATTTATGTCGCCATTCTCACCTGTACTGAAACGGTTTTGTATTACTGTTTTGCTTGTTCCGTGTTCCTTAGAAACGCTTTGGGGTTATTGATTACATTTCCTCAATGTCCAGTCACTCCTTGAAGTCTTATCCAATATTGATTCTCTATGTACTGAAACGATTTGGGGTGGTTTTTAACATTTCTTGCAGTTACCTGTACTATTTGGAGTCCCATCCGAATCCCTTTTGAATCCGCTACTGTCGAAAAAAAAATATTTTCTAGATATCCTTGAATTATAAGCAGTCTATTATCATCTTATCTTTTATCCTAAGCTTTAGAATTACTCTCTCTCTATATATATATATATTTCTAACGTTCCTGAATTATTTGGAGCAATAAACAGTCAATATATTGATTCATTTTAATAGGGAACAAAGGACCATTCAATCACATGTACTTTATTCATAAACTATTGGTTTTATTTCGAATTACCTGCAAGTTGTATCTTATGAATTTTATTAATATTTCACTGTGGGTCCTTGCAGTCAAGTTTATTTCGTTATACGGAAGGTCCCGGTCTTTAGCGCAATAATATTTAATACTGTTAAAAGTAGTTCTTCATTAAATCGTGTTATTTTGTATAAAATCGTAACGATTTCTTACAAAGATTAACATTCTTTCATTTGCCAATAAGTAACTAATAGAATAGATTTAAAAAGTAAATGTATAGATATATTTCAACAAAACGTCCCGAAACGATATTCAGTACATTTTACTGAGCGTACCAAAACTCTTTGCATTTTTATGCTAACCTACTTCAACATGGATGAAATAAGCAAATTCGCTTACGAAGGGAATCTTGAGCTGTTGAAAATGAAAGTTAGAACAGACAGAAATTTAGCCAGCAACGTCGATATGGTAAGTTTTTCTACGATTATTCACGAATAGGATGATTTTGATAACGAACTTACTTTATAAGTTAATTCGTACCCTAATTGCATCGTAATATTTGTTCAACAGTAGCAGTCGAAAATTATTTATATCAATCAAAATCCAAAACAAAATTAATATGAATATGTTGGATCTACTTAAACTAATATACAGCTAAATTGTTATTGGCTAATCCAGCACAACCAAGAAAATCGAGTACAAAATTAGTGTAAAGATACAGTGTCCCATGACGATACAAAAAAAAAGTAACTTACAAATAACGGTAAAAAGTATCGAGAATTGTTCGCCAGCCAGTACAGATAGACAGATAAACTCCGATGTCATGAGTCAAAAATGCATATTTGTTGGTCCAAAGTATGAAATCCAAAAATCTAAAATCCGTTACAGGTTGTTCTTTCATTAAGATGAAACTTGGTAGGGATGTTCCTTTGGTGAAGCTCTTTAAAAGTTGTTAAAAGCATTAAATTCTACCAAAAACTCTGGTTGCCATGGTAACAAAATGGCCAAAAATTGCCGAAAACCTTAGAAAAAAATTTTCTTCTCCTAAACCACTTGGCTTATCAAGCTGAAACTTGGCATTGATGTTCCTTGGATGAAGCTCTTTGAAAGTTGTAAGAAGAATTTAATTTCATTGAAAACTCTTGTTTCAATGGTAACAGAATGACTGAAAAAATGGTCGAAAATTACGGATTATCTTAGGAAAAATTCTTCTCCTCCTAAACCACTTGGCCAAACAAGCTGAACCTTGGAAAGGATGTTCCTTGGGTGAAGCTCTTCAAAATTTGTTTATAGAAGAAATTAAATTCATCAAAAAGTCTAGTTTCCAACTTTCCATGGTAACAGAAAGGCTGAAAAATGTCTAAAAATGAACTCCTTGGCCAATCAAGCTGAAACCTGACAAGGATGTTCCTGGGGTAAAGTTCTACAAAAGTTATTAAAAGAAGATAATTCCATCAAAAACTCTGGTTACCAAGGTAATCAAAGGCCAAAATTTGCTGAAAATCATAGAACAAATTCATCTTCTTCTAAAAATGAAAGACACTGATGGCTATTTTGTTAATGTGGATGATGTACCGACTGAGAAGGACCTTGGAATTACTTTTTCCCAGAATCTGACCTTTGAGGAATATATTTTGACTCCAACCAATAAAGCACAAAGAACACTTGGGCTTATCTACAGATCATTTGAGTACCTTGATAAAGAAATGTTTTTACCCTTATTCAAGACTCTTATTAGACCTACCCTAGAATATGCATCTTGTGTTTGGTCCCCCTACTTAAAGAAAGACGTGAAAAAACTTGAAGATGTACAAGGGCTACTCGGTTGGTTCCAGAGATTTGCCACTTAACATACAGTGAAAGACTGAAAAAGCTTGGTTTGGTTGAATTATATAGAAGGGATAGGGCTGATATGATCCAGATATACAAGTCCTTATACGGTTTGGACCAAATGAGATGGGATAACTTATTCTCACTTGCTGAAAATGTCTCAAGGGGACACCATCTAAAACTAAAAACCAAGAAATGCCATCACAACACCAGACTTCATTCTTTCAGTCAACGAACAATCCATCTGTGGAATGGTTTAAGTGAATATACTGTTTCGGCCAAAAGTTTAAATATCTTTAAGGCTTCACTAAACAGTGAGCAATGGAATGACACTAAATACCATGCAACATGTTACAGCACTCCCTAGCTATTTACCAGTTTTTGTAACAAAATTGATAAGTTTTAGTATTGAGACATTAACGAAGACATTCAAAAGAGGGGCCATAATAGCTTCGGCTAAGATGACGGCGCAACTATCCAGGTATACAGGTAAACCATTGGGCCAATCAACTTGGCAGGGATGTTCTTTAGGTGTAGGTCTACCAAAGTTGTCAAAGGACTTTAATTCCATCAATAACTTTGGTTGCCATGGTAAGAGAAAAATTGAAAATTTACAATAATTTAAAAAGTTCAAATTACTATAGGATAAAGACTGTTTCTTTCAAAATCACCCTAAATGTACACCAAATAATCTCTGGTATCTATAACATGGTTGACAAGTTATGAGTTGACTTACTCAGGTGAGCAATATAGGACAATCATGGTTCTCTTGTTTTTTGTAAATGAGTTTTGACAAAAAAGAAAAAAGAAATTGAATTTGTTTCACTCAAATTAGTTCCCCAAAAGAATTTATTGTTGTAATTTCAGTCAGAAAGAATGCCACTACACTGGGCAGCGTCTGGAGGACATGTTGACATTGTTGAGTTTTTACTGACATTGAATGTTCCTATTGATGCACGGGATGAGGTAAGGTCAGGGCTTGTGTTTGACCCTTAAACTAGGGGTTTTACCCCCTCTCCCGGCTCCTTTAAAGAATGAAAATTTCTATTCTGATTACAAGAAATCTCTATCAGGGGGCCATTTTTAGCCCTTTAATTCTTAAGTATTGCAGCTTGATAATTCTGAAAATTAAATGAATTTTCTTAAAATTCATTCTGACCCTTTAGAGAAATTACTAAGGGTCAAAGCATGGTTTTATACTTAAGATATTTACAAAATTTACAATGTAAAGTTTTACAATTTATAACCTCCTTCATATCATTAGAAGAAAAAGGCAAAGTGAGTCTTTAATATTCAAAATCCTACTTAAATTTGCCTTTTTTGTCATTTTGAACCCCTTTGAAATGAGTTTTGACCCCCAGAATTTCTTACTTGAGGAGTCAATGACTCTTCAATATCAAACACTAACACGAACCCTGCCTTCTTATTTCATTTGAATCTCTTCTAAAGATATGAAGGAGACAATTACAGAAAACAAGAAATATTTTCTTACTATCCACTCATTTCATTATTTTTTCAACCCTTCAACAGGGTATGACCATAGCACAGTTGGTTGTATCTCCGATCCAAATCACGAGGTCCCTGGCTTGATACTGTGTCAGGGGTGTGGAAATGCAAATTTTTTCCACTTGTCCCTGGACAAGTAAAAGCGGATTTTCTACTCATCCACGGTCAAAATGAACTTGTGCGCTAAAGATTAAATAGAAAAATTTGAAAAAAAAACATTGCCTTTTGATGAAGAAAATGCTGGTATCCAGCATTTTCTTCATAAAAAAACAATGTTTTCTACCCTATGATACGAAAATTAGGATGATTTCTCTCTTAATTCTTTTGAGTAACATTCCAAGATTTGCCCTGGTATTTACTTGTCCTTGGACAAGTGGCTTAGAAAAATTTACTTGTCCTCAAGTACAAAAGCCCAAGTCGGACAATTTGGACATTGGAATTCCACACCCCTGCTGTGTTGTGTCGAATATTCTTTAAGACACAAGTTTCTTCACCCTATTTATCCAGTCATTAAAATGACAGAGGGAGGGACATGATAAAGCTACATTGCAGTGATAGATGCTAGCACAGTTGGCCTGACCCAATTATGAAGTCACTGGTTTGAATCTGGATATTCTTTCAGACATTTCTGTGCCCCTGCATCAATGGGTCTTCAGGGTTTAAAGGGATGCATGTTTTGGGAGTCTGAGACCCTCAAATATGTAGCCAGGATCGCCCAAACTATCTTATAAGGGTCCCAAACACCCTATGGGGATCTGCCTCAGTAAAGACTTGAAGACTGTTCAAAACAGTCTTCAAGTCTTTCCTGAAGTTGAGCCCAAAATAGTCAGTATGGATCAAATTTTTTCTATATCTTTAACCAGAAGATAGCTCTAAACTCATATGAAAACAAGTTCAGGGCCTCAATGTTATAGTCTATATCTCAAGCAGGGACTCCCAGACTTCAAGACAGGACCCAATGACCCCAACTTTCAAGTCCTTTGGATCCCATTTCGTTGAAGTCAGACTCAAACCCTGGGTCTTGGACATATAGTTTTTGTCCTGTCTGTTTTTCCCCAAAAAACTTTAACATTAGCTACCCCTTTTGATATCTCATGTGTATTGCTTGTCTCAAGACCTTTCTGTTGGTACCAAAAACAATGTCATCAGTCAAAGTCATTTTAAAGTTCAAATTCGCGTTTGTGGAAAATGATGAATTTTATTTTGCTTTTGGCTTTAAACTACTGTTTATGAGAAATAGCAGTGCATGGCCTGGGCATTGACATTTTTACAAGCACACCTTGTTCTCCACACAATGGTTTGATTTTTATATAATGAAGAACTAGTGGAATGAACAGTTAGAGATTTGGAAAGGATGTGGTAGTACTGGTGTGAGAGATATCAGAAATTCCTGGTAAAGTGCTCCAGCTGCTGAAATATGATTGAAAATGTGTATTGTTAAATTCAATCAAACAACCAGACTTATTGATAAAGGGAATAATTTGGATTTTGAATTCAGGTATTTCAACACAACTTAGCTTGCAAAATCCTGTGTTGGTCTCTTAGAGACAATTCAAATGAGTGCTAACAACAAAGGTATTGGTGAAAAATTACAATTGAAGACTGGTGTTACTGTTTAAATCGTACTGCGAAGCAGTAGATTTATATCTACCGTTTTCCAGAAATCCAGTCTGTTTGACCCAGTACATTTTTACCATTATCTTCTGAGCAATGTGTTCAAACCAAATTATGTGTTTTCAAACACCGAAGAAACGGCCTTTTCAGTCACAATCTACAAACTTTGTTTATACCTTATTTACTTTTCGACAAATAGAGAAGAGAATAATACAAAATTTGATGTATTTTTCGCTTTTAGTAATTACCAGTTAGTATTTTCAGTGTTTATAACAAGATTTTCGGTTGAGTAAAGGAGTTGAAACGTACAATAGGTTAACTGTATAATTAATTTGTAGCACTTACAATATTACTGCTCTGAACTTTCTCGAACGGTCATTTACCAGTTGTAGGGCTGACAACCAATCAAATTCTGTTATGATTATCACTCGGTCAAAACCCACGCGTAAATTCAGACCACGTGTAAATTCAGATGGACATCGTCTGCTCGCAATGTGTCAATTAACTTGTTTGTCATTAATCAATAGTCGTCTGCACTCAAACAGGGAGCGTGGGAAGTTTACTTTTTTTTCGCATGTGTTAACAAATAGAAATAATTTTGTAATTTTGAAATATTTGATTTCAATGAGCACTCTGATCACGCTCCAATCCTATTTTCATTAAATTCAAATTTGAGTATGAAGAAAAATTATTCAACAACAAATAAACCGACAAAAACATACGATAAACTGAAATAGGATAGCAGCAAGAGCGATCTATTTTTAGAACAACTCATGAATAATCATAGAGTGCTGCTAGATTTAATCGATTGGTCAGAAACCAAAGATATAAATAGCATAGTTGGCGATTTCACGTGTTTCTTGAGGGAAAATGCATTTACAGTATTTGGGAAAACCCAATGCTTGAAATACAAATATGTTGGTAATCAAAATTGTAAATAGTTTAATGAAAAATGTTTGTTGCTAAACAGGCTTTTAAACTCTATAGAGAGAGGAATAATATTAACAGACAAGCTTTTAGCTTGGCGCGTGCTCATTATAACAACGTAAAAATTTGCTAGGAAATAATTTAGACTAGCAGAGGGCTATCGAATCAGCAAACTTTCAAAATCGGACCCACGAGGTTGGATGAGCTGGCGATGTCCTCGAAAAGATGGATTGTTAAGACAAAAAACTCACAAATTTAAAGATTTTACCAACTCTTATTGTCCAAATTTGAGCCCTTTTGATTGGCGAACTATTGCACTATCCCAGCCTCTCAATGATGTACGATTTACAGTGCTGACAGCACTTTGATTTAATAAATGTATCTCTGACTTCTACATAACTTTTACATTTCTTGTATTTCAAAATGAATTGAAACAGATATTCCCTTCAAGGTGTAGAAGTTCCAATTAAAGTAGTAACGGCTGTAGGTCAAAGGTCAAGATCACATTTCAAGATAAAACTTTTGTGGGCTCGACAGCAGGTGTCCCATCTAGCTGAGTATAATTTGGCTCAGAATATTGATGTTCAAAAATACATGTATCTCATTTAGCCGAATAAAATGAGAAATTAAGAATTTTTGGTGAGAGATTTTACCAAATCTTTCAATAAATTACAATTTGCTTTGAGATTTTTCTCTCATTAAAAGGGATTCAATAAGATTTCTGGTAGAAAAACGAGAGAATCTCTCAATATCTCGCCCCAAAAATGATCCTTCATCAAGTAGATGCATGGGAACATCACATTGTTGTATATTTGAATTTATGCGTTATAAAAGTGGTATTTTATCCCATTAAAAGTAATCAAACTGTTTGAAATATCATACTTGTATTCAATTAAAACCTTTCAGGCAAACTGGACGCCGCTGATGATCGCAGCTTCAGCTGGAAGAGACCAGATAGTGACTAAACTGCTGGCCCACAATGCACATGTTAACGCTGTCAACAATACCGGCCAGTGTTCACTGCACTATGCAGCATCAAAAGATAGATACGAGGTAGTACAATTTTGGTTTGAAATTTTCGTTCAACAAACTTCTCAATTGCAGTCACAGAACAGTTGATATTGTGTTTAATTTCAAAACACCTAGTCCCAGATTTGATTCAGCAACAGACATTCTTTTTTACTTTTTATGGTAGAAGAATTGTGATCCTATTTGGATGAGCACCTGGGTAGTTGTAAAGGATGTCAAGGTAGAACTGGTGTGAAAAATACCAGGAATAAGAAAAGGTTCTCCAGCTGCCGCAATATGACTGATTAATTGTTCAAAGTGGCATTAGACACATATTCAAAAATTCAACCCTCCTCCAGGTTTTCAGATAAAGGGGAGTGATGCCAATCAAAATATATCTTATAACTAAGCAAATATCCATGTCATAACATCCCATATGATATTCTTCATATCACATAGTTATTTTTAGAACAATGATATAATATGGTTATTTTAAAAAAACTTGCATTTCAATTAGAAACATTGACAAAAACAAGACAAATAGAGGTTACAAGATAAATATAATACGTACTTAGTGTATTGTATGAAAAAAATATCTAACTCAGTTGTGAGAATTGAAAATTGTCTTGGCAGAGCCTCGACAATGATCAATTCTCCCGACCTCGTTAGATATTTCTTTTCATATAAAACACTAAGTATGTATCATATAGAGAAAACCTCGGGTATTATAATCACCTTGTTGTCATTCATATTGGTGTTGGCGCTGTCATGACAAACTTGAACCTTGGTCATATCTCTGACTGTTGTTGTTGATGAAGTCATATTCAACCCCTGTCATGCTGAATAATTTTTGGCCAAAAATTTTCATCAAAATCAAAGGGCAAAAAGTACTGAAAGTACCAAAGGTAGGTCAATTCTTATTTGAAAAACTAAATCTATTGACCATTCAGGTTTGAAAGTGAAAAACAGGTGGTGTAGACTAACGTCAGACTGCACATATGTGCAGGCTGATGTTTTTCTTTAACTCCTGCCAAAGCAGGAATATTCCGGGTTCTACATGACAAGGGTTAAGATGCAACAAAGAAAGTCAATGCAACAACTACTCTGTAGTTCATTTTCTTTTTTAATATCAAGCTTTGTTCTTAAACTTTTATAGATAGCTGAGAAGCTGCTTCAATCAGGAGCAGAGGTCAACATAGGAGACAGATATGAACACACACCCCTACATAGAGCAGCGTCCAAAGGTCATGTAAAAATGGCTAAATTATTGTTACAGTACAGACCTGATGTTAATCATAAAGATGTTCAGGGAAATACACCTCTGTAAGTAGCATATTTCTAGTGATCAAGGGCCATTGTGGCCCTCTTGTGTTTATAGATAGCTGAAATTTGTTACATTGTGAAGCAGAGGTCAACATAGAAGACAGATATGAACACACACCCCTACATAGAGCAGCATCCAAAGGTCATGTAAAAATGGCTAAACTATTGTTACAGTACAGACCTGATGTTAATCATAAAGATGTTCAGGGAAATACACCTCTGTAAGTAGCATATTTCATGTAAGGGCCTTTTAGGCCCTCTTGTGTTTAACCCCTTGCTGTTTAATCCCTGCTTTTTAAGTGCCTGTGATTTTATGATTGAGAAAATTGTGAAAAAAGAAGAAATTGCTTTTGACAAGCAATTTCTTCTTTTTCCACACTATTTTCTTCCCTACTGAATCGTTATTTTTCAAAATTAAATCCACTTTAAATTTTAGTCTGCAAAACCTTTGAATTTGGACAGATCCAAAATTTTGTAAAACAGGAAAGAGTTAAGCTTAAATTTGCTACATTGTGAAGCAGAGGTCAACATAGGAGACAGATATGAACACGCACCCATACATAGAGCAGTGTCCAAAGGTCGTGTAAAAATTGCTAAACTATTGTTACAGTTCAGACCTGATGTTAACCATAAAGATGTTCAGGGAAGTACACCTCTGTAAGTAGCATATTTCATGTGATCGAGGGCCATTGTGGCCCTCTTGTGTTTATAGATAGCTGAAATTTGCTCTATTGTGAAGCAGAGGTCAATATAAGAGACAGATATGAACACACACCCCTACATAGAGCAGCATCTAAAGGTCATGTAAAAATGGTTAAACTATTGTTAAAGTACAGATCTGATGTTAACCATAAAGACGTTTAGGGAAATATTGCTCAGTTAATAAGTTAGTGAGATCGTAATATTTGTTCCTTGTTTTCTATGGAAATAATTGTCAAACATTCTTAATACTAATGGAATAAGGAAAATATGTGAATTCATAGAGTAGGTTTTAATTTCACACTCCAATAAAGGCAAACTTAAAAGCTTGTCCAGGGAGAATTTTTATCAAATCCGCAAACATTTTACCTTGAAGTGCGATCTTGACCTTTGACCTATAGCAAAGACTAGTTAAAATTGTTTAAAAGACTTTGCCAAATTATTTGAAATTCACCAATAATTGTAGAAGTTATGCACTGTCAACAGACAAAAAGTTGACATCGACCTCATGTGTGACCCTGACCTTTAAGAAACAAAATAAAACTTTCAAATGGCACAATTATTTATTGTGGGAAACACTTGTGTGAAGTTATTGTGAAAATTGATTATAAAATGTGGGTTAAAAGTAGGACTGATGCTCTGGACGAATTTGAAATTAACACACACAACAACTTGTCATAGTGATGTCTATGTCTTGCGTACCAGATGCGGGCCCGACAAAAAATCCCTCTTTATTTTTACATGTATAACCAAAAACAACAAACCAGCTTTTAGCTTCTTGCAATTGTTTTTCTTGGCAAAATTCTTTGTGTCAAAGCACCTAAATCAATTCCCACATCCGAGTTAGATATTTTTTCATACAGAGTGCTCTAAGTATGTATTATATTTATCTTGTAACCTCTATTTGCCTTGTTTAAGTCGATGTTTCTAACAGAAATGCAAGTTTCTATAAATAACCACATTTTGTCCTTGTTCTAAAAATGTCCATGTGATATCATGAAAAATATCAATGGGATGTTATCACACAGATATTTGCATAGTTATAAAATAAATGATGATATTCTCAATTGTGGTTTGTTGCAGACATTTGGCATGTGAAGAGGAGCGAGCCGAGATGGCCAAGTTGTTGATAGACCAGGGAGCTTATGTCACTATCATGAACAAGGTAATGAAATCATGAATCATTGTTTAGTAAACATAGTAAATTGTTTTTGGGTAATCAAAAGATTGTATCTACATTTTGAATATACTTACAAATATTTAGTGTTGCGCCCCCCCCCCTCCCCATTGGGTTGATAACCGTAGATTTATGTGAGATAGTAGCTGGAGGCTAGGAAAGGATGTGATGGTTGTACTGGTGAGAGAAATACCAGGAAACCATTGTTAGGTGCTACAGCCTCCGTGATATAACTGAAAAATATTGAAAGCAGCATTAAACTCCTTTCAATCAATCAATCAATCAAACCTCCCCCCATTTGAATATTGTTTTGCTTAAAATGAACCTTGAAAAATTATTTCATGCATGTTGTATTATTAAGTTATAAATAGGAATTTGAATTTAAATCTTTAAGTAGATATGTTTAAGATCCAAAGTTATAAGTTCTGATTGTAAGTATCTTTTTTGTATCTCTTCATTTTAGAGGCTACAACATCATGGGATTTGTTGAGAAGTCAAAATCAAAAGATATTTTTCCTAATCTAATCTATTTCGCTTAATAGGCAGTAGCCAGTTGCTTTGATGAATTTTTGTGGCTGTACTTGGATGAGAAACAAAAGGATAAAATTGACTGGTGCAACAGCTGCAATGATATAACTGTTGAAGTTTATGATTTTAACTTCCATAAAACAAACAAATCTCTTTCTAAGGTTTAAGTCATGAACTTTCACAATGTTGACCGAGATTTCCTAATAATTTCATTAGGAAACCTTGGTCAACATTGTGAAAGATTGTGAGCTCCAAAATGTTGCCTAACTTTAAAGGGACCAATACCTTAAGCTACTGGATGAGAAAATTGTTTAAATTTTACAGGAAGAGAAAACACCTTTAGATTTAGCCCCTCCCACATTGAAGAAGACTCTACAAAGACACAGTGAGCAAGTACAGATCATACCCATAGACAGATAGTGTTGGGCTTGAATACATGTATTGCATCTTCACAGTCATGCTGCATAAAAACCTTTGCAAATTTACTTTGAAATTAAAGGACTCAAAGCACTAAATGCACTGAGCATGAGTCAGTATTTATATCAAAAACATAATTGTTATATTTTTCTGGGTTTAAAACAGATCATGAGGTGTGGAATAAAATCAGACTGCATATGTGTCTAGGCTGATCTTTGTCTGTAGTACCTTCTGCCAAAGCAGGAATATTCTGGGCTTAACAAGGGTCAATATATACTTGAAATTTGTGCAGTGTCACTCACAAGACCGGCAATGGGTTGATAATCATAGACATATGTGGGTAAGAATGTAATGGTAGTACTGGTGTGAGAAATAACAGGAGTCAATTGATAGGTACTCCAGCTGCTGTGATATAACTGAAAAAATGTTGAAATTTGTGTAAAACCCCATTTACAACTGAAATTATGGATATCAACCAAATTTCATTGGAAAGAACCTTTGGTAACTCTACATCAGACTGCATGAAATTATTGTGATTGGACAAAAATAATTGTTAAGCAGACAGTTGTCAATTTTCTTTTATATTATAAAGTGGAAACTTTCAATATTTTTCTCAGAACCTAATTTGTATATATCAACCAAATTTTACATGAGTGATCCTGGTTATTCTATACCAGACAGTAAAAAGGTTTTTGGTCAGGTGAAAAATCTGCCTTTTATTTGAATGTATCAACCGAGAATAATGAAGACAGGGCTCGTGTTTGATCCTCAAACCAGGGTTTTGACTCTCAAAAATCTGGAAATACCGTATTTTGACCTCTGAATTTTTCTGCAAAGGGGTCAAAATGACCCTTCAATGGTTCAGTATTGCATCCTGATACTGCTACACAATGAATGTATTATATCTTTATAAGAGATTCACATGAAATATAAATCTCTTATACAGATGTGTAGGAAACAATTAAAGAAGTCAATTGGCATAATCAAGAAAAAGTTACAAATTATCCACTTACTTTATTGTTTTGACCCCATCAAAACCAGTATTTACCTCTAGAAATTCAAAGTCAAGGGGGTCAATGACCCCTTAATTTGAAAAGCTAGCACAAGCCCTGGAAGATAAGATGGAACATACGTTTTTCATCGGTGGATGTCATTTTCATACATTAGTTATATTGAAAATTTGCAAATGAATTTCTTCTAAGATAAAAGATGAATTTTAATCAATTTGTTCAAGAGCTATTATTAGGTGATCTTTTATCTTACAACAAAAAGGTATTTCAATTAGATTGAAAATGTGCCTCTAAAATAATTGACCAACTAATTTCCAATTACATAGTTAAACATAGTGAAAACTTTTTGAATCACCAGAAGGTATGATTGTTTGATTTCAATTTATTTCTCTTGATAGTTCTGAGGGTGGATTTCAAAAAAACAACACAACGCTTAAATGTATTTTGCATGTGAGTTTCTACTCTTTTGGCCTATGGAGTGAATCAAGGACGCAAGTGCCATTAGTGTAAAATATTTCTGAATTATCTTTTTCTTGGGAGTAAGGAGTGTATTAGTGTGAGAATTAATTAAATGAACTTAAATCTATTTGGAAGCCTGTAGAAGTATATGAGGGAACATTCATTTCCATTTTCACAACACAGATGTATACTTGTTAAATCGTTAAAGACTTTTCTTTGAATAAAGTTAACAAATGTATTAATTTGATCTTGCTGAATTTTGCCTAACCCCTTACAATGAGCGTGGCATAACCATGGTTAGATCCAAATTTATTTTTGTTAACCACTAATCCGTCGACCAAAATGTAATTACAACTTGAACAAAACTGTAGTTATATCTATAACCCATTGTCATGGCAGTGTGTCCGTCGTGTGTGTGTGCGCGCGCGCGTCCAACCGCCTGTCAGTGTGTCCTTGTGTAAAATTTATCTTTAAACATCTTCTCTTAAACCAACAGGCAATTTTAATCAAACTACGAAATCTCTGAGCAACATCAAATGGAACTTTGCCAGAATGTATCTTTGGTCACCCTTTTCAAAATATTTTCGTGATGTTCTGATCAGTGGGCCATAAATATGGGCGTAGCAGGATATGGCCTATTTTCACTTGAATTCTTTGAATAACATCTCCTTCTCAACAACTAGGCAAATTTGAAAGAAACTTTACAAGAATGTTACTTGGTAGGAACCCACTTGACCAATAAAATGCAAGTGAGCGGTAAGGGTCATTCTGCCCTTTTATTAACGACTTATTATGACCGCCCCCCACACTTTCAAGGAAGACGGGGTATTTTGCTTTGCACTTGTCGGTCAGTCCGTCTGTAGACCGTTTATGCTCGGAGCATATCTCATAACAGTATACAAGCAAGAATTTTATAACTTTACAGGTGGATAGATCATTCGGAACACCACTCGGCCAATCTTACGAACAACCTCTGATGTACATAGACGGATTTTTTTTTTTTAAAAGTACGGGAAAAAACCTTGGAAAACTCGATACCGTCAGTAAAAATTGCGTTAGCCTTCGAAACAGTGAATGAAAACATTCGACATCGCCAACGCTACTCATTAAGTTACTGACGTGAAACCATCGTATCCTATTCTTAAATTACGGCTGTAAAAATCTTAATTTTGAGAATGATTCGTCATTCTCAAAAATTAAGATTTCCCAGTCGTTATTTACTGTAAAAGATATAAATCTTCAGTGCTAGTTTTTCTTACACTGTTTCCGCCTAACACAATGCACGATTTTGTTACATACCCTTCCGCCTTACATACTTCCGAGGTCGCTTGCAGTTTACGGAAATGGCCGAGTGATGTTCCGAATGGTGGATAGATGCCATTGAGGAGAAGTACAGAGCACACGAACCATACCTCTACTCTTAATATTTTTTCAGTTATTGTCCTCTGTTGAATTTTAAACTTGATTTTTGTCCTGATCATATCTCAAAAAGTATGCAAGGTAGAATCTTAAATTTTGACTAGTGGATAGATCTCATTTAGGAGAAGTGCAGAAATCAAAAATCGTAATTCTAATCACCAAATTATATGGTTTATTGTAAATGTCATTTGTTAATTGACTAAGAGTATGCCACCAACCTGCATTTACGGGGGTAAAAATGTATTATAAAAATCTCTCATTAGTATTACCTTTCATGTCCGTACATTTCTTACAGTAACACAACAGAATTTAGGCTTGAACCTTATGTTGAAATTTAAGAAATTTCTCAAATGAGCATAAGACAGGTTTGATCAGCTCGGGGCTCTGATGACATTTAAAAGCCAGTCCGGGGAAGTATCTACGGCGTTTGGAAATCCGTCGCAGCCCATCGAATGACAGGTAGTTTCCGACCGATATGTATTTCGTGGAAGGTTCCCGATTGAGTCTTCAGTAAACAACCGTCGACTGTACATATGATCGTGGCCTATTAAACTTTTCATAATTATGACCCGCAAGACGAAAAGTGATGATCTTAGCAGACTAAATAGGTTCATAACCTCTCGTAAACAACATATTTTCTGAATCTAGAAATTCATTATTTCTCCTTTCAATGAAAAGATTACGAAAAGACGCCATTTGGTTGAATCCTGCTGGATCCAAACCGTTTGGGCTCGCCTGATCACATGTGAGCTAGTATTGATCGTCAACAATTTTGTAAGTCATCCGTCAACAATTTCTTTCAACAATTTCTTATCTTGAACTATATATATGTAGCCGGGTTTAGTATAAGGGGTGTTTGTACTGCCTTGCCGTACAGGCTAGCTTTTATTGCGACGTGGTAGGGCAGCCGCTTTGGGACACAGAGTTTCCGGGTTCGAATCCCGAAGGCCTGAGTCAAATATTTATTTGCGGGTTACATTTGGCACCAAACGTGGGCCATATATACCGTATCAAACAAGCAGTAACTTGACGGTAATGTTCATTAGGGAAGTCCAACCAAGATTGTTAAAATAACCTTATATTCTTTATAATAAGTGACCCGTCACAAAAAAAAAAAAAAACATCAGGGGCCCGTAAGTAAAAATATCAAGTTGCTTCTATGGTAGTTACTAAATATGGAAATCTGCCATGCATCATCTCATTGTAATCGTCTTCTACAGACGACTCCAATGAGATATTGCAAGACAGAATCTAACAATAGATGAAAACACCAGGTGCGGTTTGTGATTTGACTTAAGATTAATTATTTCGTAAAAAGTTTAGTAAAACGGCCCCCTGGGAACTCCGTAATATAAATATTCCAATTCAAGTACAGGTTAACCGGAGATCGCATTTCACCGGAGTCTCTGTTGACTGTTAAACTGTCAGCCCGATTAGCTCAGTCGATAGAGTATCGGAAATAAAAACAATTGAAGGTGGATCCCATGGGTTCTATTCCCCGACTGGCACTCGTAGAAACAAATTGTCTTTCGGATGTGATGTTAAATCGGGGGTCCGTGTAACGGTGCTTTACACCGAGCACGTTAAAGAACCCTGATCTTGCGACGGTGAATGTGACGCCTGGTTCCATATTGACTGCCTCGACTATGGGACCATATCTTACAGTTACCTTTGTAAAAGTGGCGTAAGCTGGATTTGTAATAAATGCGGTGTACCTAATGTTATCACTAACTCAACTATAGACATACGTGAATTTTCCACCTTGAACCCATTCAGTGAACTTTCAAATGAGAACAGTTATAACCCAACATCAACACCTATTAAAGAAACCAACTCTCTTCATGTGGACTTAAATCTGACTACAATATCGAAAAGCAGTAGCGTGTCATCTCATGAAAATAGCAACATAACTGAAGTAGAGTCGACATTGCCGTCAACACCGAGTACTGAACCCTATACAAGATCTTGAACAGGTAGTAACAATTGTAATACCACACGATCCGTGGACAAAGGTGACAACCTGTCATTCTCAGTGATAAATTTTAATAGAGTGAACAATAAGAAACCAGAACTATATAACCTTATTTCAAGCAGAGAACATGACATCATTCCCACAACTGAAACACACTTACGCCCTGACACGCATGATTCTGAGATTCTACCTTACAGCATCCCGCCCAACCATAACTATCGGATATTTCGCAAAGACTGAACTCCTGTAGATGGTGGAGGTGGTGTCATGATTATGATAAAACCAGGACTTACATGTGAAGAATGCCCTGACCTAGACACAAACTGCGAAATCAAGTGGGTCAAAGTCACAACATCTAAGAACAGCTCTATTTTAGTAGGTGCATTCTATCGTCCTCCAAATTCACATATTGAACATCTCCATGAACTAAAGAAATCCCTTGAATTTATTGCAAACGGAAATGAATATAGAAACTGTAAACTCTTCCTCGGTGGAGACTTCAACCTTGCTGATATTGAATGGACTCGTGGTTACCCAATTACTGGCGCTAGAAAGAAAGAACATTGTATAGAACTTTGTAATATTTTGAACTCTCATTACCTAGAACAAGTGAATTATTTACCAACAAGGATAGATAATACCCTTGACATATTTATTACATCACATCCAAACCTAATCAATGGCTGCTCAACAGGACCCCCCCTTGGCAAAGGAGATCATGATGTACTATTTGTATCGACAAAACTACGAGCTGTGATCAATAAGAAACATGGTAGGACAGTATATGATTTTAAAAAAGCTGACTGGGTTAAACTGGACAAGCTAATGTCTGAGTTCAAGGAAAACCACTTAACACCATACCCATTTGAAAATACTGTGAATGCAAATTGGCAGAAATTTAAAGACACGCTATTTGAAAGCATGGGCAAATGCATCCCCAAGAAAAAACTGAAAAACAAACAAAATGCCCCATGGTTAAAGAAAGAGACCAAGAGAATGCTACAAAAAAAGAAGCGGATGTGCAAAAAAGCTAGGAAATCAAAGAAACCAAAAGATTGGGAGGAATTTGTCGAATTTAGAGTTAAATGCAGGAACAAACTACACAGTGATTACCACAAATATCTAAATGAAATGCCCAACCCTTAAGAAGACTCTGTCAACAAAAAGTTTTGGAAATATATAAAATCGCGGAAACAAGATTCAGTAAGTGTTGGAACTCTTAAAGACAATGGTACTATTGCTGAAGATGCAGAAAGCAAGGCAAACCTTTCGAACAAATAATTTAGCTCAGTATTTACAAAACAAGACACAAGTAATATGCCATGTAAAGGTAAATCTCCCTTCAAACCAATGCCAAATATTGTGATCACAGATAATGGTGTCAGGAAATGCATAGACCGCCTAAATGAATCAAAAGCCATTGGACCAGACAAAATCCCTATTAAAGTGTTAAAACAATGTGCCACAGTGATTACACCAATTCTGACAAACTTATTCAACCAGTCATTATCAACAGGTGAACAACCATCAGAATAGAAACATGCCAACGTAGTGCCCATTTTTAAATCAAAGTACTGAAAGTACTGATAAGTTGGAATGCGTTCAAGAGACTATGACATGAAGCCACTAACGAAGCTGACGCCTCCCGCCCAGGTGATCACATATTACGTCTCGACTTTTGACTAAATTATTCACCAAACCGCGTTAAAATATGCGCTAGGTCAGATGACTAGGAACATTTTGTAAAAGTTTCATCCAAATCGGTCCATAAATAGAGGAGGAGTTGCTTTCACAAGATTTTTCTAATGAAGGCCTCTTTTTCCATGACGCGGCCAATATTCACCAAACCGTGACAATAGACACTAGGTCAGGTAACTAGGCCTTTTCTGTGAAAGTTTCATCCGAATCGATCCATAAATGAGGGAGAAATTGTGTTAACAAGATTTTTTTTACATGAATGCTCTTTTTCCATGACACGGCTGAAATTCACCAAACCATGACTTTCTGCGCAAGGTCAGGTGATTAGAAACATTCTGTGAAAGTTTCATCCAAATCCAACCAGAAATTTTGGAGGAGATGTGCTCACAAGAAAAGTGGACGTACGTACGGACGGACGGACAGACGGAAAAGATGACGCCAATATACGACCGCCTCCAGCTCTGTATGAAAATGAAATCCGAGAAAATACTATGCTTGTACAGTCAAAATCGCAAAATTCAAGACTAGCCTATAGGTAACGCAAATTTATGCGTAAATTTTAAACGATACATGTTTTTTGAAAGCCAATAATGTTTCTTGAAAGCCGATTTCAATCGTACGATTGCGATAAGATCAAATTTCGGTCGGAGGACCTTTCTTGAACGTGGCCCCTGAAGGCAAAATACGTGGGGTTGGTAAACTCGTTCAGATATTTGATAAAAACAAAGGGTGTAGTTAACTTGTGTTTATCTTCAATGATATTTAAAGAAATTGCGCACGTGCGTATTTTTGCACAAGTGAATTTATGTCTAAGCAATTTTAAAGAAAATGGACAAAAGCAGAAAGAGAAGATAAATGTTTGCCTATAGACCCGCAATTTAGAGTGAGTGATCAAAGGTAAATTTTGTCTATAGACAAAATTGACCTTTGATCTATCACTTAAACTTGTGGATCTATACCTCCATCGATCCTTGCTACGTCCACCATCAAGTGAAATTGTCGCTCGATTTGGAAATGGGGTTCCATTTTTTAAGAGAAGTAATAAAAAGAGAATATTTGCTGGATCGGGTTGTTTATACAGATAATTAATCTGCAGATTTTGTGCTTTTCTAATAATGGTTTACGGAACAATTAGATAAAAAAACATTTGAACTACGGTATTTTGTTGAAGTGTGTAAAAAGTTCGTTCAGAAAGAGAAACTAGACCTCTAAAAGAAGCTATAACATAGTTCTACGAAAAACAGGTCGCGACGTTACCAAATAAGTAGATCACGTGATTGGCTTGTGCTATAGCCACAATTCTACGAAAAACAGGTCGCGTATTACCAAATAAGCAGATCACGTGATTGGACAGTGCTGTTGTCAATAGCTTACTTTATTGGACTTGACTTATCACATGATTTCCAAATATAGTAATGAAAACATTTGCTACTATTAAATTCATACGCAAGTTTCAATAAATTTCGTTTAAAACATAAATTAGCGTGTTAATAAATTGCATGAAGTGATAGTCGCGTAATTGTTCAACATTATTACTTCTTGATGAAATAAACTGTATGTCTGTGTCAAGTTGAGATATACAAAATAGGCCGGAGTGTATTCACATCCTGGCCACGTGATATGTGTTATCAAAAAGCCCGAAATGAAATTATCTTGTGTTCATTTTTGCGGTTTTGTTAAATCTCAGTTGGAATTGCTCCGCATTCCAACTTAAAAAGGTAGTCGTGCTAAACCAGAAAATTATCGCCCAGTGTCATTAACTGTTGTGATATCAAAAATGCTAGAACATATTGTAGTTTCGCAAGTCATGGACCATCTTGACTCTCAAAACATCCTTCTTGAAAACCAGCATGGATTTCGTTCTAAACGTTCCTGTGAATCTCAGTTACCAATGACCACCGACGACATTGCTAAAATCCTGAACAAATCTGAAAAACATGGAAATCAAGTTGATATGGCATTTTTAGACTTTTCAAAGGCTTTCGACAAAGTTTCTCACAAACGACTATCTCACAAACTTGAATATTATGGCATTACTGGATACACTCGGAAGTGGATTGATTCTTTTCTTACTAATCGTACACAACAAGTAGTGGTAGACAACGCATCATCTGATATAGCCCCAGTCACATCAGGCGTACCCCAGGGTACTGTCCTCGGGCCGACATTATTCCTGATTTATATTAATGACATTGCTGACAATATTTTATCAACAATTCGATTATTCGCAGATGACTGTGTGATTTACCGACCCATCAAAACTGAAGCCGACCAAAAGGAATTACAAAAAGACCTGAAGACTCTTGAAAATTGGGGATTAACATGGCAAATGCAATTTAATGTGAAAAAATGTGCTACAATGCAGTTTAATAAGAAAGATCATCTTGCCTTTGACTATAAAATGAAAGGGGAATCCATCGAAATAGTGCACCATCATCCATACTTGGGAGTTGAGTTGAGTGATAACTTAAAATACAGTAAACATATAAACTCTATTACAAATAAAGCCTCATCTGTTCTCGGTTTCTTGAAACGCAACCTCAGATACACTCCACAGAAAGTTAAAGAAAGAGCCTACACAAGTCTAGTTCGCCCAAAAATGGAATATGCCTCCCCGATATGGAATCCCCACCAAAGAACACAAATAAAACAGATTGAGCAAGTGCAAAGAAATGCAGCAAGATGGGTGGAAACTAAACCATACAATCCAACCAACCTAACAAGTGTCAGCAAACTTTTGACAGATCTTAAATGGCCAAGTCTACAACAAAGAAGATCCTGGGCAGATAACATCCTATTGCTGTACCAGTGATATACCATCCAATAACAGCTACTATTCGATCCACCAGGCACAGTCACAGCATGAAATTCATGACATACCAAAGTAGACTAGATATAAACAGATACTCTTTCTTTCCAAGAACTGTCATCACTTGGAATTCATTGCCGGAATCCTGCATTACCTCTGGGAGCCTGGATGCTTTCAAATCTTCAATCCAGCTAGTTCCAACCACCCCATCCTATATGTAAATGAACATCACTTTGTACAGTGTACATGCAAGTTAGTCATCAGACTTTTAACTGATTGGAGTGAACAATACTGAAGTGATCGTGAACTGATTCTTTAGTGTAGATAGTTTTATTTGTCGGAACACTTCACTCCACACTGTTGTACATATCACCCCCTCCCCTCGGCGTAGATGTCTACATAGTGGATTTTGCTGAGTACTACCATTGTAGTTGAAGTAGTTTCGTCATGTTTCTTTGCACTATCCCCCGTAACAACTAATCGTCTTCTTGGGGCGGCGCTCATATGTTTTACATGGGGCAAAATGATGTAAAATGAAACAATTGCTTGTAAAACACACTTCTCTTTCTCGCTTTTCTATATCTTTTTCAGACACATCAATTCATTCATTGACTGACATCTTTCAAATTGGACCTATCCAAAATTTCGAAAAACATGAAAGGGTTAAGACAAAATGAGGTTGCGGACTAATGGTGACAGTGGGGGTAATAATCAATTGAATGATAACCCACCGTCTTCGGTCCTGCCTGGTGAATATGTGCTTAAATATTCAATATAAATGACCTTTTTTTCAAAATATTTAATCGGTAGCTTAAATTAATGCATAAGACTTTTGTGCACTGATTATGATAATTTGGTTTCAAAATCACACAAATGTTAATTTATTTGTTGCAGTTTTGTTTTAGGTACCAAAATTTACCTTGAAGTAACCAAACAACATGATTATGATTTATTATTTTCAATTTCTTCACAAGAAGTTCTCGATTTACTCTATTAAACCTACATTTAGATACACGCAATGAACTCAAATCAGGAAGCTTAATTGAGTCTTACCGTAGTATAAATATAGTTACACGCAACAATTCAGATAAGCTTATAAATGGAAACGAAACTAGAAAACAATTGAGCCTGTGCGTGACATTTCCAACAATTTGTAATTTTCGTGAGCTGCAAACATTGAGTAGCGTAGAAATCCACATACTGACGGTAAATATCAAGTTACCTGGTGGTCTACAGATACTTTGAGACCTTGTTTATCTACTTAACGCATAGTAAAGACTTTGGACAGACTGTGCGGATGCACAGGCTGGTCAAAGTCTTTGCTTTGCGCATATTTGAAATTGTTGGCAATCTCACGCTCAGGCTCAATTTTTAAATTGACAAGATTCGTTATATTTCAAAAAAGCCATAGTTACAGGTGCTATGTACTAAATGGAAATACAGATTCGACATCTGAAACAGAGCTTAAATTCTAGAAATTAAAACGTTTTGGCGAATTACCGTAGTATGAAGGCTAAGAATAAATATTTCATAATGCAACGTACCGGGGGTCCAACGCCGCCTAGCATTTTTAGCTCCACTGGCCGAAGGCCACTGGGGCTATTGTCATGGTGTTGTGTCCTTCGAGCGTCCGTCCGTGGGTGCATGCGTCCTGTTGAAAACTTTTTCTTAAAAAAATCTTCTCCTTAGAAACTACTGGATGAATTTCAATCAAACTTCACAGGAATGATCCTTGGGTGACCCTCTTTCAAAGTTATTCAAGAAAATTTGATCCAATGAAAAACATGGATTTAATGGGCGTGGCTAATTTCCAAATATGGTGAAAAGTGAGTTTTCTCAAATTCTTATTGATTGATAGCAATTAAATTTTACAGAAGAACAGAACAGAACAGAACATATCCTTTATTAAGTCCAAGTACAACGTG
This sequence comes from Fragum whitleyi, assembly GCA_948146395.1. Lineage (NCBI taxonomy): Eukaryota > Metazoa > Mollusca > Bivalvia > Cardiida > Cardiidae > Fragum > Fragum whitleyi. The sequence goes on along the minus strand of OX411551.1, from coordinate 20,243,221 downwards.
GTACAATACGGACAATAAATACATAATGAAATATATAACAGTACAATAAGAACTTCCGGTAAATCCTACAAAAAGATCACAGAGATTTGAGAATGACAATTTTTTTGGAATCATTGTGATCGAGGGATAGAAATAAGGAATTAATTAGTCTTTACAGATTATGAGATAATTGATATTTTTCGATGCCATTGGATACTATATATCCAAGGAAGACCAAAGCATCACAATCGCAGCTCAAATAGCGTAGTTGAACTGTAGTTTTGACATTTTTGCTTTCAGTCACATAATCATGATCTTCTTACTTGATGTGTGGATTCCATTTTTTTCTGAATAGCATCGAGATTTTGTCAACATTGTACATAGTGTAGCCTTTGTATATTTACAATCTTCGTGTGCCATGGCGGCTGTTTCCCCTTTCTTTCCCAGCCTTGTTCGAAATGAAAAAAACAAGGCTGTGAATATGGGAAGCTTGACATGAAATAATAATGAAAATGAGTAATTGTAACAAATAAAGAAAAGATTTACGCAATATTTTATAATCAATAGAGAAACTATATGAAATGGGGGCAATTGATCTAGATCTTTTAGTAAAAATAATAGTCAAAATAATGATAGAAAAAAAAATCTAGATCTTATCAAAGGCGTAACTCCCATTTCGCAATATACGCGAGTGTTTAGATGAAATAAATCCTCTTTCGAAAAATGTCATCGGTGAATGATCATAACATCAAAACTACAAGCTGTAGTTACGATGTTTGACCACCCATCAACGTTCAAATCATGGCAAGGCAGCGGACGGGAGGCATTCATCTTTTGTCAAATTCCTCATGATATCGCCCTTATCCTGTATATTCTTTAGTTGTCGCCTTCGGGGTGCGTATGAATTTTAAATCATAGAGTTAGTTACGCCTTTGCTTATATAGTAATGATTCTTTGAACGGACTGTGACGGGTGATCATAATAAGAGGGGAGAACGTGAATGATCCTTGAGTGACCCTTTATCAGTTTACCAAAAATTATGTGATCGGACGGAAAATATGTTTTTATGGGCAGAGGTCAATTTGTATATGTTATTTTGTGTAAACTTTGAAAATCATCTTCTCAGAATGTAACTGATGGATATCAACCAAATTTCACTGGAATGATCCTTTAGTGATCCTTTATCAGTCTACCAAAATTATTATGATCAGATGATAAATATGTATTTTATGTGCAGAGGTCATTTCTCAATTTGTTATATAATGTAAACTTTGAAAATCATTTTCACAGAATGTAACCGATGGATATCAATCAAACTCTATTAGTATGATCCTTTGGCGACCCATTATCATGCAGCCAAAAAATATTGTCACTGGATGAAAAATATGTCTTTTATGGGCGGAGGTCATTCTTCTATATGTTATATGGTGGAAACTTTGAAAATCATTTTCAACATCAGTAGAACCCAAAATATCTAAAGATTTCTAGTCAAAACTTTGGTTTTTTATTACAAGAATTTCAAGCCTGTGGAGCCATTCGTGGCTTTCTAGTTGTGATATTTCCTCTGTATTTTTTTTTATTTGAATTCTTTGTGGATTTCGAGTCTTTCTGTGCGCTTTTATTTTTCAAGTGTTTCGCATAGATCTACATACATACGTAATCTGTAATCTGCATACCCAAAACAAATTACACCTCCTTTAAACCTTTACTCTAACCCCCCCCCCCCCCCCTCCTCCCCCCGAACTGAGACGCGGCTTTGGAGATTCGTGGGTAAGGCAACTTTGGTCTGGAGGATGTCATCATCCCACCTCTACCATGATCGCTCACCATTTTTGAAAGTCATGTCAATCAAATTGTTCTACGGTTTTATTGGCTAGCATGGATTTTAAACAGTCTGGTAAAATTATTTGGGTCGTTTTGACCAAGTTGTGGGCCGTTTTGACCGAAATCCGTTTGGACTCTGGGCCATTTAGACCATGGGCCGTTTTGACTTTCACCCGTAGGCCTATATTTTATTAAAGGGAGGTAATAAATATCGCTCATTTTGTTCATCTTGAACAAAAGTATCTATATTGGATAACCTGCCTTTAGTTTCACTCAAAACTCACTCCATGCACTCATTCAATTTCATCAGTCAAAACTCATTCAAAAATAAATCATTTTGTCAATTTCACGATATTTTGTACTCTTACCAAGCAGTTGTTGAAATCAGAGACATAGATATACAGTTATTCTATGTCTCTGTTGAAATCCATTCAGATGGCCGGATCATCCAAGCGTTCAGAATGACAAAAATTTGCAAACTCGGCTTGCAAATTATGTCCACTTTGCGGCATTCAAATCCGTAGGCCTGCCAGATTGGCTCTCTGTTTAATGCCCCCCACTGATCAATGATTTTCGGGAATAGTACGTGCATTTACAAACTAATGAGTATAAGAAGAGGAAAAACACGCAGACATTTAAAATTGAGTTAATTTTAAATGATATTATATTCAGAGTCCCGGCCTAGGCTATCATCATTTGTCAAGTATGAGTGGGCTAATCTTAAACAATGTCTTTTTCATCGGACCCCTTTTTTACGTTTTTTTGTGCTACTAATTACCCTTCCTTTAAGCACTGATCCTGAATATAATACGTATTGAGAGTCCCTGCTTTAATGTATACCTTGCTTTATATTCTATGTGCTATTGAATCGGTCACAGATTTTGAAAAGAAACTTTCAATAATCATGCCATGCCAACGGTGGTCGTGAGAGCGGAGGGACATGTCATTGGTACCTAGACTCGGCCTTGCTCGACCGAATTTGAAAGCCGGATCATTATGAGTACTTTGCTTATTTGCCACCAAACTCCCTTTTTTCATAATTATTCGTTTCATGTTATTTATTAATACCGGGCTGTGACTAGAAATGTTTGAGCAATTAACTATCGGTAAATAGCGATACATCGCTAGTGTTATGTTGTTATATAGATATACCGACTGTAAATAAAATTTGTATTTGTTAGCAAACTTTGAATAATATAGTCTATTGATACGATTATAAAGGTCCAGTCTAAATATCCTTAAAACAACAACAACGTCAGTTGCAACAACAACAAATAAACTTTTTGGTAAAAATTGAACTTTTTTTACTAATCTTGCAAATAAATCGTTTTCTAGCCAATTTGAAAAGTTTGTTTTACGTGGCAAAAAGTTTTCCCCCATCTCGCTGTCTTTATAAGTTTATAAACAATTCAATGATTGAAACAGATGATACTTCATTGAATAGCAAGCTAATTTTTGTCCTATTCATCAGTAACTTCATTGCTTTGATATGAAAATGAGCCTGGGAAAGAAAGTGTAATTGACAAAACACTAAAATTGAAACAGTGTTAATATGGGTACATTTGTTTTTAAACCTAATGGGTCGAAACTTTCTGGGTAAATGCAAAGTATCCCTGTTTCTCATCATTTTGTGCCTTTTCATAGGATTTGTGCCTGCCAAATCTCTATTAATATGAGGATTTTTGTAAAACCTAACTTTGTAAAGTTTTAATTTGTGTAAAAATGACCAAATTTCCAGTATAAGCAACTGATTGATGTAGTGTATTGGATATTATTCAATTAAGAAAGATAACTCTGTCTAGTTTTTAGATCTATACATTTGGGTTTAGTAAGAGTTGCTTCCCTTGTGTTATTAAAGATGTCTGAAACTTAAATGTGTGACTTTAATGTGTTTGCGTTCAATCGCTCCGATATCCAGCAGTATAGCGGTCATCGTTGGTCAAACACCACAAAATTGGCGACGAGGATAACCAAGGTACATTATGGCTGAAGGAGGCACCGTTCCGTTAGGTGACATAGCGGGTATTTCAAAGTTTGATACCAACGGGGATCAGAATTCATTAGGAATCACGTGGCAAAAATGGATTCGTTCGTTTGAATTGTATGCCATGGGCAGAGGTGTGACAAAACCTGAACAGAAGAAAGCGTTGTTGCTGCATACAGCTGGTGAGAATGTGCAGGACATATATTTCACCCTGGAAGAACCAGCCCCAGGGGAAGGGGAGACGGTTTACTCAGTGACAAAAACTTTGTTGGGTAACCATTTCAAGCCCAAAGTGAACATTCCGTATGAGAGATCAATTTTCAGATCGATGAAGCAGGAATCAAATGAATCTATGGAACAGTACATTGTTAGATTACGACAGAGAGGTGTGTTATGTGAGTTCGCGAATCTTGAGGAAATGATAAGAGATCAAGTCATAGAGAAATGTTCATCGCATAGACTGCGTAGAAAATTGTTAGAACAAACAGATCTCAATTTAGATAAAGTACGTGAACTTGCACAGGCAATGGAACTGTCAAAAATTCAGGCCGAATCTCTTGAACAATTAGGAAATGGACAAAAGTCGGATCTTAACGCTGTCCGTGACAAGACAGGAAAGTCATCAATGCCATGGAATAACAAACAATTTCCGTACGACAGTAAATCAAAGTCAAAAGTGAAGTGTTACTCGTGTGGATATATTGGACATACGAAAAAAGATCCAAAGTGTCCGGCTAGAGGCAAGAAATGCAGGAAATGTGGTTTTAAGGACCATTTCGAGCAATGTTGTAAAACTAAAGACAAATCTCGGGGGAGAAAGAAGAATTTTAATGCTGTGGAATTGGAAAATGACAGTTCAAGTGAAAATGAAAACTCAGAACACACTAATAATGAGGGATATACATTCAGTGTAAGATCGCACAGAAGATCGACATCGGTAAACATCGCAGTAGGTGGTATATCGGTAAATATGATGATCGATTCGGGGGCAAGTGTAAATGTGATAGACAGGAAGTTGTGGGAAACCCTCAAACAGGACAAAATCCAGTGTAAATCGAGACTTACAAATAAAAAACTATATGGATATGGAAATCCGAAACCCCTAACAGTGGCGGGATGTTTTGAAGCTACTGTTTCCGTAGGTAATCGGGAAACAAGATCGACATTTTACGTGATCGAGGAATCAGGCGAACCCCTGCTAGGTAAAGAAACAGCCATCGAATTGGGATTGTTGAAAATCGGAAACACTGAAACTGTTAGTCAAATAAGTGATACTAATTGGACAAATGACTTTGTAATGAAGAAATTCCCAAAATGCTTCCAAGGAATAGGGAAATTGCGAGACGTTCAGTTGAAATTGGCAATAGATCAGACAGTTGAACCTGTGATACAACAGTTGCGTCGAATTCCTTTTCATTTGAGAGGAAAACTTGAAAAGAAACTAAATGAGTTGGTAGAAATGGACATAATTGAGAAAGTCGACAATCCAAGTAAGTGGGTCTCGCCGGTTGTTGTTATCCCAAAATCGAATGGAGATGTTAGACTGTGTGTTGATATGAGGTGTGCCAATGAGGCTATACAGAGAGAAAGGTATGTGATACCTACCGTGGACGAAATTTTGCAAGATTTGAACAATAGCAAAGTGTTCAGCAAACTGGATCTGAAATCAGCATATCATCAGATTGAACTTGAGCCAAGTTCCAGAGAAATAACAACATTCATGACACACAAAGGGATGTTTCGATACAAACGGTTAAATTTCGGAGTAAATTGTGCGCCCGAATTGTATAACAAGTTGATTCACCAGGTTCTAGAAGGGTGTGAAGGGGCTCACAGTATTTTTGATGATATTATCATTCAAGGATCATCAGTTGAGGAACATAACGCGAGGCTTGAAAAAGTCTTAAATCGGATCTGTGAAAAAGGATTGACCTTGAATGCTGATAAATGTCAAATTGGACTGAAAAAAGTGGAATTTATGGGACATATCCTATCAGAAAAAGGTATTGAACTATCCAAATCGAAAATTGAAGCAATTTTGAGTGCAAGAGCTCCACAATCAGCGTCAGAGGTAAGAAGTTTCCTAGGCTTGGTAAACTTTAGTAGTCGATTCATACCAAATCTAGCAACGATAGCAGAACCAATGCGAAAACTGACGCGAAAGGAAGAAAAGTTTCATTGGGGTCAAAGTCAACAGGATGCGTTTGAAAAACTCAAGTCAGAAATGGCAAAAGTATGTGTTCTTGGATACTATGACATTTCGTGTAAAACGCAAGTAATAGCAGATGCTAGTCCTGTAGGATTAGGTGCGGTATTAGTCCAGGAGCAGGGAGATGAGTGCAGAATTATTTCGTATGCAAGTCGAAGCCTGACTAGTGTCGAGAAGAGATATTCACAGACTGAAAAAGAAGCGCTAGCATTGGTGTGGGCATGTGAACGATTCAGCATGTATTTACAAGGCTCGGATAGTTTTGAACTTGTGACAGATCACAAACCGCTAGAATTCATATTCTCGAAAAAGTCAAAACCGTGTGCGCGTGTGGAGAGATGGGGCCTAAGATTACAGTTGTTTCCGTACAAGGTAAAATATGTCAAGGGTACCAACAACATAGCTGATGCGCTTTCGAGGCTAATATCCGAAACCAAGAAATCAAACGAGTACGCGAGTACTAACAAAACAGAAGATTACGTGTATATGGTTGCGAAGGAGAGTACACCGGTAGCTATGACAACCAGACAAATTGAAGAAGCGAGTGATAGAGACATTGAATTGAAAGAGATAAGACAATGCTTGTTACATGGAAATTGGGAACAATTAAGCAAAAAAGAATATTTGCCAGTTAGACACGAACTGAGTTCAATAGGTTCTTTAGTGTTACGTGGTACGAGAATCTTGATTCCAGAGTCGTTGCGTGAAAAAGTACTGGAATTAGGTCACGAGGGACATCCGGGAATTGTGTTAATGAAACAAAGGTTAAGAACCAAAGTATGGTGGCCGAAAATGGACAAAAACGTGGAACAATTTTGTAAGTCGTGTCATGCATGTCAATTAGTTTCAAAACCGAACTATCCAGAACCGTTGCAAAGGACTGAATTGCCATCAGGACCGTGGCAGAACCTAGCCATGGACTTTTTAGGGCCATTACCCTCAAATGACTATTTGTTCGTAGTAGTGGATTACTATTCAAGATGGGTAGAAGTCATGATTACAAAGTCGACTACGTCAGAAAAGGTGATCGAACTGTTAAATCAGATCTTTAGTATTCATGGACTGCCCATAATAATCACTAGTGATAACGGACCACAGTTCATTAGTGATACGATTTAAACATACATGGAGGAAATGGGTATAAAACATCACCATACGACACCGTTATACCCACAAGCAAACGGGGAGGTGGAACGCCAAAATCGTTCTCTTCTAAAGAGATTGAAAATCGCCCAAATCGAAAAGAAAAAATGGAAGGAAGAACTTCAAACATATCTTATGATGTATAGATCAACTTCGCATTCAGTAACGGGAATAAGTCCAGCCGAGAGTCTGTTTGGGAGGAAAATTCACACCAAACTACCAGAATTATCAGAATATCGTGGTACAGATTACGAAGTAAGAGATCGCGATAGTGAGAATAAGGAAAAAGGAAAGTTGTATACAGATCAGAGAAGAAAAGCAGTTGAAAGTGATTTAAAAGAAGGTGATAAGGTTTTAGTAAAAAAAAATCGCGAAAATAAGTTGTCAGCAAATTTTCATGAAAAGCCAATGTTAGTGAAAGAGAAAAATAAGAATAGTGTAGTGGTAGAATCCGAAGAAGGTGTTCAGTATAGAAGAAATGTTACACATCTGAGAAAGTATAATGAAAGAAATAGTGTAAAATTCAAAGAAAATGAAAGGGAGAAAATTTCTGAGCAAGAAATTAGTGAAAAGTCTAGTTTAGAAAGCAGAAGAAATTCATTTGGTGGAGAAAAACCAAGTATTCAATTGGAACCGAGTGAATTACCTATTCAGGAAGAAGAAGGAAGTACAGAAATTACTGAAATGACTAGAAACAGACCATCAAGGGAAAGAAGAATGCCGCAGAAGTTCAAAGATTTTGTGTTTTATTGATTTTTGTGTAAGAAGCACTTAGAAGCTAGTAGAAGCCAGAAGCTGCTTATTCAGAAGTCGTCTGCTAAAAATGTAAAGTTGAGTCAGACAAGTATGTCAGTAAAATTGTAGTTAAATCTAGTCAAAATGAGGATTGTTAAAAAGAAAAATAGTGTTTTCAGTAAATACAAAAAAAAAGAAAAAAAAAAAAAAAATACATTTTGTATAGATTGAGCACACTATTTTAGAAAGAATATCCAGGATGGAAAGAATAGAAATTTAGAAATATGACTTTTTGTTAATTTGTTTACATGTAAAGTATACATGAGATTCAATTGTTTGTACTTGTTCAAGGGGAAATATTCATCTAAAACATTTGATATTTGAAGACTTTATAATCTGGTAAAAAAAAAAAAAAAAGAAAAAAAAAAAGGAAGGGATTGTAGTGTATTGGATATTATTCAATTAAGAAAGATAACTCTGTCTAGTTTTTAGATCTATACATTTGGGTTTAGTAAGAGTTGCTTCCCTTGTGTTATTAAAGATGTCTGAAACTTAAATGTGTGACTTTAATGTGTTTGCGTTCAATCGCTCCGATATCCAGCAGTATATTGGTCATCGTTGGTCAAACACCACAATTGATGAATTTAAAAGAAATTACAATCTTTCCTAAAATGGCCAACAAACTTCATCATACCATCTTTGAAAATAATGTCTGTGTCTGCAACTTGTGAAAATCTTAGCGTTGAAAATTATCATGTGGACTATCTTTATATTATAGAAAGTGAAGAGAAAAAAGATTGTAACAATTCTTTGTTATGACCCCGAATAAGCTCCATCAATTAGATGCATGAATCCAATGTGAATCTCTTGTCAGAATTAGACTGGCAACCCCAGTGCACTTTAGGGTAAAAGTTTAAAATAAGTTATTTTTTGTTTATTTTACATTAGATAACATAACTATGCAATAGAAAATCAAGTAAATATTTTGAAGCTCACTTTTAATCAATGCCCACACGGGTGTTATTGTTTAGGGTGATAGTAACTTCGGTAAATTACAACTACGGTAAATTGATAATATATAGTAAAAAAATGGAGACTTCGGTAAAAAGGCTATTATAGTGTAATTATATATAATTATCACATTGGACCTGGTGCTGGCACGGGTCATATCAATTAACTACGCATGTTTGTAGTAATTAGTCAATTAAGTGATTAAGTGATTGAGCTTGAGTAAAAAATCGAATAAGAAGAAAAAATTTATTAAATTTCACGAACTTTTTACGAATGCGGAACTGATGGAAACATTTAACAGGTCACATTGTAATGAAAAAACATCGTTGAAAAATTGTTCCTAATCATTCTTTCTATTTTTTTCAATTATTTACAATCAATTATACATAGTCAAATTATTGAAGAAAGGTATCCTAAAATTGAGTTATAAGAATCTGTTAAGAAGATATAGTTATATAGAAATTATTTTTATCCTTTAAAGCTTGAAGATGCGTTTCCTCATATTTTAAATTCAAAAGAATAAGAAAACAAAGGAATGGAGATGAATGAAGAGATTATTTACAAGACCAAGAATCACAATTTAACTTTAATCGGAGCATTGTCCTTGAGCGACCAAAACATCGAAACTACAGAACGAATACGTCCCTATTTACGAAGTTTGAGTCGCTCACTGGCCCGTTTTAAAATATGAAACATGCATACATACATTTAATAATATATATTACAAGATTCCAAAAGATCCAAAGAATATATAGAATATAATAAAATATGAGACTAACCCCTTTTGTGTAGGTGAATCCGTCACTACTGACGAGTTTTGGTGCGCCTCTGACTGTCTCACTGGGGACGATTTCGTAGGTTGTAGGTGCTTCTGGTGGAATGTCGTCTGTTAGATCTCTGTCTGAGATTCGTCCAAAGTGGAGCAGGAACAGTATCAAAACTCCTGTCCGCAACGTTAAAAGAGACGTCAGGGAAGACGTCTCCTCGTGCGTCTTGGGTGAGAGGTGATACATCCATTTCCAATGGTGGGATGTCATTGTCGGTGAGGTCGAGTTGAGTCTTTGATTGACGCATTCTGGGCACTTCCACTCGATTTCTAGGTCTCCACGGCGTATTTGTAGGTACTGTTGGTGTGAAATTCCTGTATAAAAAGAAATTAACATCGTTAGATGATTATTTAAACGTTAATACTCGATCGTTTATACAACTTCCGATTTTTCCTTTTCTTTCTTTGACTTATATTATTATTATATTTACTAAATTATTTACTATTAGTTTTTTTATTATTATCATTTAAAGATAAATAAAATGACGTGAAAAGGTTTTATGATCGGCACTTATTTCGAATATCTAATATCTTTAATATTACCTTATATTTCTTATCTTAATAAATCTAATTGACGGAACAGTATTCATATTAAATTTTGTTCCAGTTAGATTTCAATTAAACCAAACTTATGTTATATCTACATCTCGTTTTTTTTTTTTTTTTTTTTTTATATATAAATTTCTTATTTCATTTTCATATATCATTTTATAAATATGTCAAAACATACATTTACCAAAATATCGTCGATAATTATATATATAATTACACTATAATTACTTTTTTACCGAAGTCTCCATTTCTTTACTATATATTATCAATTTACCGAAGTTGTAATTTACCGAAGTTACCTGAAATCATTATTTAGATGCATGAATCTAGGAGAAAAGAGGATAAATAAATTTTATTTGTGATTATTCTACAGTAAAAATTGTAATTTTCGGGTGAAATTAAACAAATTCTGACTTATCCTCTTCAATGATGAAGTGTCCTGTCAACTGGGCCTTTAAAAACTGGTTGGCCTAAAATATGAAATGGACTTCCTAGCACAAAATGGGTCGTAATGGACCTTCCAGCGGCCAAATGGACATTTATATACGACATAGAGTACTATTTTTCAATAAAAATACCAGTTTAATGCTCTTTAATAGATCATTTTTACTAAATATTACAATTAGAAATGAGAGATCTTTGCATTTTTTCATCTTTTCACAGGAATTTCACAATTCTTTAAATATCTGAATCCTAATTTATAATTGAGAATTTCAGTCACAACTTCAAATTTATGTAGGAGCCGCCTTCAAAGGGCAGTTGGTAGCGTGTTGGACTATCACTCAAAAGGTCCAGAGTTAGATACTCTACAGTGACACTCATCCTGTCTGTACCAGGAATCCATTGTTAGGTGCTCAAGACGTGGGATATAATTGAGTGATTGTTGAAGGCAGCGTAGAATATTTTTTTGAGTAAATAGCTATATAATTTCAATTATTTCCATCAGAATTTGTGCCTTCTAATTGGCTTAAAGTTGGTTTTTTTCTGCAATGAAGAAAAAATTGAGTGCACAGTTGTTTTGTAAGCTTCCACAAAAAGTAGTCTCTCATGAAATCTGTTCTTAAATCAGAAATCATAAATTTTTTGCTTTATGATATTAAATTATAAGATATAAAGGTAATATTTGATAATTTCATAGACGTATGAAACTAAAAAGCCTAATAATACTCATGTGTGAATCCTCTTTGTCTATTCATAGAACGTGATTAGTTTTTTAGTTTCATACCTGGATATAATCAATAAATACTCTCTTCATCTCTTAGTTATTGTAAGGGTGCACACAAAGTAATATGAAATATTTCTGTGTAGAGAAATATTTACATCTTAGCCTCTTGATATCAAATTTTTAAATGTAAAAGAATTCATAGCGGAGGTACATGCACAGTTATATATAATTCAGCTTCACATATTTCTTACGTTTGAATGAATTGCAACTCTTAAGGTAGTGAAACCATATTCCCACAACATTTCTAAACTCATGATCTTTCACCATGTTGACCAAGGTTTTTTAATGAAAATCATTAGGAAACCTTGGTTAACACACTTAAAGTTCTATTGCTTCTAAACATTGCGGAACTAATACAGGTCCACTACCTTATATACATTTCTTCTGTGATTGCAGATTCTAATTTGACGCAGAACAATGACTCGGCATTCCAAAAATAATACAGCTGGTACTTGTTACACTTATCATGAGAGAAAGAAGGACCAGTCACAATCAGGATATGGCAGTAAAGAAGTCAGGATTGGAAAAGATTCTGTCAAGGTACTGCATGAGGGTCAGTGCAACACGATTACAAGTGCCTATAAATATATAGGCACTTACAATAGTGTTGCATCGACCCCTTCAATTAGTCTATTCATTTTAAGTTTTGGTGTTTTTGAACAAAATGTATAAATGTAGGCAGTAAAGAAGTCAGGATTGGAAAAGATTCTGTCAAGGTACAGCTCTAGGGTCAGTGCAACACGATTATAAGTGCCGATAAATATATAGGCACTTACAAAAGTGTTGCACCGACCCCTTGAGTTAGTCTATTCATTTTAAGTTTTGGTATTTTTGAACAAAATGCATTGTTGTAGAAATACCCTAAAAGCTCTAATAGAACCCTGGGGTTCACTTATGATAATGACATTTCTATTAGTAAGGGATGGGCTTTTATTAGAGGCTACGCTGCATATCCATGGCTCAGTGTTAAACAGTTGTAACTGCCTATAATCATATTGGAAGTTACAACTGTTTGGCACTGAGACGTTGATAATTCTTAAGATGATAAAACAGACCAAATATAAACATGATTCATGCAAAATATTAACATCTGATTTGGAAAGGTGTTTAAACCCTATGTTGAATTCTTAGTGACCTTGATTTTATGGGTTTATAAGAGGCTTCAAGACCTTGTAAAATCACATCAATAATGGTCAAAAATAAATATAAAGGGGATAGGGTTTTATAAGAGCATGGGGCTCTTTGAGAATTTTATGGTATTTTGATCAATTTGTTGATTGCATATTCATAGTTGTAGATGATGGTGGCATAAAAAGTTTAGAATTGGCTGTATACAGGTTAAGAATATTTTCTGGAAACTTGGCGTACATGTTTGTTGTTGTACATGTTTGTTCACTACCACAAATAACCTGTTTTAATTATACCCCCCACCTACGAAGTAGAGGGGGGTATATTGGTTTCACCATGTCTGTCTGTCTGTCCATCCGTCCGTCCATCCGTCTGTCCATCTGTCTGTCCGTCATTAGACCTTTTCTTTTCCGGACTCTAAGTCAAGAACCAAATGACCTACAATCATGAAACTTTATACAAATGTTCCTTATGACCCAAGGAAGTGCACTTTCGTTTTTGGGTCACATAGGTCAAAGGTCAAGGTCACAGTCAGCCTTTGTTCAATTTTCGTTTCCGGACTCTAACTCAAGAACCAAGTGGCCTACAATCATGAAACTTTATACAAATGTTCCTTATGACCCAAGGAAGTACCCTTTTGTTTTGGGGTCACATAGGTCAAAGGTCAAGGTCACAGTCAGCCTTTGTTCAATTTTCGTTTCCAGACTCTAACTCAAGAACCAAGTGCCTTATATTTTTTGGGTCATAAAGGTCAAGGTCACAGTCAATTTTTGTTCAATTTTCATTTCTGGACTCTAACTCAAAAAACAAGCGACCTGGAATCATGAAACTTCATGCAAATGCTGCATATGACCTCAATATTTGTTACAAACACATCCTGCACTAATAGCACTTGCATTCTGACAAAGTGCTTGTGGGGGGTATTAGTCCGCTCTGCGACAGTTCTAGTTTGGACTGGTCTGGATTTTCAAACAAAAAAAACAACCACCACTATCTTAAGTCATAAGCTCAATCACATTTCTTATTGTACTATTTCTCTTTTCTTTCACCAGGACTTCGACTGCTGCTGTTTGACTCTACAACCATGTAGCAATCCAGTTGTTACGTATGTATTTTTTCAAGTATCAGTAATGTAACTGGGGCTCAAGTCTGGGATCAAGAATTTGACCTTGGGTTCAGCCAAAATTCACTATCACACCTACCATTTGTTTTCCACAATAGACAAGCAATTTCAAGTGAGTGATCAAAGATCTATTCTACATTGAAAATGAAAGGAGCTAATGGTTTCTCAAACCTCACTCTCTCTTGTGTGACAATTGTTGGGGAATGATATTTCAAAGTAGGATTGGGTGCTGCTGGCTTGGATGAATTTTGTGGTAACACTGCTGTGAGAAACAACAGGAAAACATGAATAGATGCCACAGCCTCAGCAATATAACTTCAATACTGTTGAAAGTTGTGGAAAACCCAATACAAACAAAGAAACAGATGAATTTTCATTTTATTGAAAAGACTAAGCTTCTACTAAGCAACAATTTTTGAAAGTGTTTAGTAAAAGTGAATTCTAAAGTAATAAAAAAAGTTGTTACACGCTTGTTGTTGGAAAATAGTTGATTCTTCAATAGGGAGATAGATTAACCATTGTAGACTCAGATATTAAGCAAAGTGCGAAAAGTTTCAACCCTAGTCAGTCTGCGAAGTCCGCGCAGTCTGACTAGGGTCGTTACTTAAGGCACCACCCTGATAGTCCCTTTTCTTGTGACAGGTCACATATAAGAATGATAACCAATAAGGCAATTCTAATGTGTTTTTAAAAAACTGTAAAAAATTCAGTGAAAAGTTCTGTTATTTCATTATTTTACAGAAAAGATGGATATTTATATGATAAAGAGGCCATTTTAAACTACATACTGCAGAAGAAAAAGGAGATTGCAAGAAAACTGAAGGAATATGAAAAACAGAAAAATAAACAGAAGGTAGATCTTACAGCTATAAGCATCGCCTTATTGTTATGCCCTCCTTCGAAGAAGAGGGGGTATATTACTTGTTGGTCGGATATCTGTCCGTAGACCTTTTTTCAGGGCATATCTCAAAAAGTATTCAAGCTAGAATCATGAAACTTCCCAGGTGGAAAGATCTTATTGAGGAGAAGCGCAGTGCACAGGAACTCTACTTATCATATTTTGTGAGTTATTGCCCTTTGTTGGTTGACAAAGAATAGGCCATTGACATGCTTTCATGGGGGGCATAAATGCTTTATAAACATCTCTTATTTTGTCTGGATGTAAGTAGCCGAGTATGCTTATATGGGCAATTCGACAATTCGAGCAGATGTTATGTAAATTTTGGTAACAAATTTAACTATTTATAGAACAGGATGTAATAAAGACCTGTATGGTATGCTGGTAAACGTCGGTAAATTTGGGACTCTTGACATTTTAGGCCGAAGAAGAAGAGATCCGTAAACTAGAAGAAGAACAAAGAGTAAAGGCATTTTCTAGTAGAACTCTGGAGGCTCCATCATTGCCAACGACAAAGAATGGTATGTAGATTTCTTATACTTAAATTAGATAATGCAATAAGCCTTATTTGTCAAGAAGAACAGAGAGTAGAGGCATTTCCAGCAGAACTCTTGAGACTCCATTTCTGCCAGCAATAAAGAATGGTATAGAGGATAATCATTTGTTTTAGTGTAAGATCCATTTATATTCATTGAGTGAACAACAAAAGCTATATTTTCAGGTGTTGTGGAGCCACAAGTGAAAATATAGCTTTTATTGTTCACAAAATGCGATCTTACTTGAAAAACAAACAATTAATCTATTTCATTATTGCAAAAATGACATATTTTTGGTAAAGCGCGTCATTTTGTATGTGATTGCTATGCAACGTTTATTGTGACGTCACTAATTTGCCCCACATAGATGATGTCAGATAGGATGAAATGCAAAAAAGCAGGGTATAAGTTTTTGATAATTTCACTGCTTTTGCGATGAGATTATCACGATTATTTCACGATAAACCACCGAAAAGCACTAAAGAAATTTAGACTTCTTAAAATGGTACTTAGATAAGATAATACAATGATGTAGTAATTTGTAAAAAAGAACAGAGAGTGAAGGCCTTTTCCAGTAGAACTCTGGAGGCTCCATCCTTACCAACAACAAAGAGTGGTATGAGGATTTCTTATACTTAATACATGCAACTATACATACATGTACTAATTTGTCAAGAGGAACAGAGGCTGAAGGCATTTTCTAGCAGAACACTTTCTAAAACAGAGTGAACTTCATTCATTGGTTGAATATTTGAAGATCGGGATCAGAAGCATCAGAAGTAACAATGGTTAATCCTCCATACTGACTGATTTGGTTGCAATCGAGATAAATTTTGTCGGAAAAAATTGACAATTATAGAAATTAATGGCAAAGAAAATCAAGGAGGAAATCCATGAAAATGAAATTTTCTTTGTTATTATTCCCAAAACTATAGGAGTCAGGTTGTTGGTTGGTTGGTCCTTCTGTCTGTTGGTCCATTCGCCTGTAGCTTTTTAGCTCACCTGAGCACAAAGTGCTCAAGGTGAGCTATTGGGATCGTAGAATGTCCGTCGTCAGTCGTCAGTCGTCCGTCGTCCGTCATCCACAATTTCTTTAAACATCTTCTCCTCCTAAACCAGTGGGCCAATCTTGATGAAACTTGGCAGGGATCTTCCTTGTGTCAAGCTCTACCAAAGTTGTTCAAATAAATGAAATCCACCCTTAACTTACCCTTTACCCTTAACAAAAAGGGTGAAAATATGAAAATCTTTAAAAATCTTCTTCTCTGAAACCAGAAGGCAGACAGCTTTCATATTTGGTATGTAGCATCATCTAGTGTACCTCTACCAAGTTTGTTCATATCAAGACCCTGGGGTCATATTTGGGCTTTGCCCGGGCCCAACCCTTTTTACATAGAATCAAAGAGTGAAAATCTTTAAAAATCTTCTTCTCTGAAATCAGATGGCAGACAGCTTTAGTATTTTGTGTGTAGCATCACCTAGTTGGCCTCTACCAAGTTTGTTCATATCAAGACCTTTGTGTCATATTTGGGCTTTGCACGGGTGCATCCCTTTATCTCTTATGAGCATGAAGGGTAAAAAAATGAAAATCTTCAAAAATCTTCTTCTGTGAAACCAGAAGGCAGACAGCTTTCATATTTGGTATGTAGCATCATCTAGTGGACCTCTACCAAGTTTGTTCATATCAAGACCCTAGGATCATATTTGGGCTCCACCCGGGCGCAACCCTTTTTACATAGAATGGAAGAGCAAAAATCTTTTTAAATCTTCTTTAATTGAAACCAGAGGGCACACTGCTTTCATTTTTGGTATGTAGCATCATCTAGTGGGCCCCTACAAAGTTTGTTCATATCAAGACCTTTGGGTCATATTTGGGCTCCACCCAGGCGCATCCGTTTCAGCTCATCAGGGCATGATGGGTGAAAATAGGAAAACTGTCAAAAATCTTTTTCTCTGAAACCAGAAGGTAGACAGCTTTCATATTTAGTATGTAGCATCATCTTATGGACCTCTTCTAAATTGTTCATATCAACCCCTGGGGTCACATTTGGGGTCCACCAGGTTGCATCCCATTTTACATAGAATTAAAAGGCATATCTGTCTTGCTCTTTGCTGAAAACATTCCATGGTATTGATCTTAGGCAATTTTCTTCTTTTTGGCATCTGCCTATCTAATTAATGTGTTGTCCCAGGGGTCAAAGAGACTCAGGTGAGCGATCTAGGACCATTTTGGTCCTCTTGTTTAGCTTACCTGAGCAAGAAGTGCTCAAGTTGAGCTATTGTGATCGTGCAATGTCCATTGTCAGTTGTTAGTCGTCCACAATTTCTTTACACACCTTCTCCTCCTTAACCAGTGGGCCAATCTTGATGAGACTTGACAGGGATGTTCCTTAGGTCAAGCTCTACCAAGGATGTTCAAAAATAAATGAAATCAACCCTTGACATCCCCTTTAACCTTAACAAAAAGGGTGAAAATTGGAAAATCTTCAAATCTTAATACTTCTACCAAGTTTGTTCATATCAAAACCCTGGGGTCATGTTATGGCTCCACACAAGCGCAACCCTTTTTACATAGAATCAAAGAGCAAAAATCTTTAAAAATCTTCTTTCTGAAACCAGATAGCAGACAGTTTTCAAATTTGGTATGTTGTAGGCCTCTACCAAGTTTTTTCATATCAAGACCCTTAGGTCATATATGGGTTTTGCAAAGGTGCATTCCTTTACTCTTCTGAGCATGAAGAGTAAAATAAGGAAAATCTTCAAACATCTTCCTCTCTGAAACCAGAAGGCAGACAGCTTTCATATTTGGTATGTATGGACCTCTACCAAGTTTGTTCACATCAAGACCCTGCCGTCACATTTGGGCTCCACCCAGGAGCAAGCTTTTTTACATAGAATCAAATGGCAAAAACCTTTAAAAATATTCTTTTCTGAAACCTGAGTGTACACAGCTTTCATATGTGGTATGTAGCATCATCTAGTGGGCCCCTACCAAGTTTGTTCATATCAAGACCTGGGGGTCATATTTGGACTCCACTCGGGCACATCCATTTCAGCTCATCTGAGCACCATGGGTGAAAATAGGAAAATCTTCAAAAATCTTCTTCTATGAAACCAGAGGGCAGACATCTTTCATATTTAGTTTGTAACATCATCTAGTGGACCAACGTTGTTTTTATCAAGACCCTGGGGTTACATTTGGGCTTCACCTGGGTGCATTCCTTTTTACATAGAATCAAAGAGCGAAAAGGCATATCCTTCTTGCTCTTGGCTGAAAATATTCCATTGTATTGATCTTATGTAGAAATTATCTCCTTGTTGACATCTGCCTATTTAATAAATGTGATGTTCCAGGGGTCAAAGAGACTCAGGTGAGCGATCTAGGACGTCATGGTCCTCTTGTAGTGTCATACGAATTTCTCAGTAACTTATTGGTGGATTTCATTCAAACTTTACACATATGATTAGTGTCAAGCAGAGATTTGGGAGTGATATTTTAGTTATGATCCATTGACTTTTGACAAAGTAATGGCCTGGTTTTCAGGTTAGGGAGGTGTGGGACCAAAGAAATCCTTATTTTTAACCTTGAGGCTCCCTCTGTTAGATGAGATAGTAAGAATTTGTAAAAAAGCAAAGATAAGTAATGAAAACTAATATCTTTGCAAGACAAGGCTCTTCACTTTGTTCCTTACAAACGTAAGGAACAAAGTGGAGTTGGAATCTTGGCTTGGAGACATTACATTTCCATTGAAAGGAAATATGTATTTAATAATTATAGAAGGATCCTGCAGGCATACCTTATGTTGAAGTAATGGGATCCCTCCCAAGGTCTTTGGATCCCTCCCATGATTTTGGGATCCCTCTCAAGGTTTTTGGATTCCCATTCAAGTAAATCTGTATTTTACAATTATAGAAGGATCCTGCAGGCATACCTTACGTTGAAGTAATGGGATCCCTCCCAAGGTCTTGGGATCACTTCCATGGTTTTAGGATCCCTCCCAAGGTTTTGAGATCCCTCCCAAGGCCCTCCGAAGGTTTTTGGATTCCCATTGAAAGGAAATCTGTATTTTACAATTATAGAGGGATCCTGCAGGCTCCCAAGGTTTTGAGATCCCTCCCAAGGTTTGGGATCCCTCTCAAGGTTTGGGGATCCTCGGGAAGCAAAAGCACTATGAATGTCTATCCCTTGGGGTTACTGACCTAGAAATACTTTATCTTTTTCAGGCAAGCCTGGAGATCCGTCAGTATCCAATATGAAGGACGGTAAAAACAAACATCTGCCAAGTTTCTGGATACCTTCACTTACACCAGATGCTGGGCCTAAAATTGAGGAAAAACCAGTAAGTTTGAGTCTGGGGCTGAGGGAACATATCCCAAATTGGGAAGCCTACAGGCATATTCCACAATCAGTATACAATATTAAACGCCTGCCAAGTATCTATATCCAAATTCAAAGAACCGAGTCTGAATTTTAAGAATGGGGAGTACATTATGGAAAAATAGAAATTGCTTTTAACAAGCAATTCCTTCTTTTTCACAAGTTTCTCCCAAAGAATAAGATGGGTTTTCTTTCAAATTATGAAGTAAATGAAAGCAAAAGTTCACTGCAAAATCTTCTGCTGTGAACAGATCTTAACTTTTGACAAACAGACAAGTGCGGGACCTAAACTTGAGGAAAAGCCAGTGAGAATGGGTCAGTGATGATGGACTTTGTCTCAGATGGGGCTAAAGGGCACATTTTACAATCAATATCCAATAGAAAATATATTTGTCAATTTTTTCAGTATTTTCCCTTCCACCAGATGCTGGACCTAAAATTTAGGAAAAAACAGTATGTAGCAATTTTGTGTCATGTTAGTAGTGATGGCAGATTAGCTCCAAAATTTACTGTAAAGCTCTAATAGAACCCCAGACTTCTATTTGAATCATGATAATGCTGTCAGAAAGGGGGGGGGGGCTATTATGATGGCTATGCTGAAAAACATTTATGAAGACAGTGAAAAAATAGCCAAAAATTAGCACAAACTGCACAAAATATTAACATTTGATTAATGAAAAAGGTGCATAAAACCTCTGTTGAATTTTAGCTTGGATGTTTCGAAGAAAACCCAATGTATTATGATCACCTTGGCATCATTCGGGTTGTTGGCGTTGGCGTGACAAACTTTAACCCTGGTCATAACTTTTGAATTGTACGTCATAGAGCCTTCATAATTTACATGATTATTGCTTAGGACAAGACCTTTCTGTAGGTACAAAGTTCAAGGTCATCAGTCAAGGTCAAGGTCAATTTTCAAGGTCAAATTTCTTTAAAAAATTTAACCTTGGTCATAACTTTTGAATGGTAAGTCATAGAGCCTTCATATTTCACATGATCATTGCTTGGGACAAGACCTTTCTGTAGGTACTAAGCTCAAGGTCATCAGGCAAGGTCAAGGTCATTTTTCAAGGTCAAATTTCTTTGAAAAATTTAACATTGTTCATAACTTTTGAATGGTAAGTCACAGAGCCTTCATATTTCACATGATTATTACTTGGGACAAGACCTTTCTGCAGTTACCAAGTTCAAGGTCATCAGTCAAGGTCATTTTTCAAGGTCAAATTTCTTTGAAAAATTTAACCTTTGTCATAATTTTTGAGTGGTAAGTCATAGAGATTTCATTTTTTACATGATCATTGCTTGGGACAAGACCTTTCTGTAGGTACCAAGTTCATATATTTGCATTTGCCTAAGAAATAATAAACAGCCGAGTGTTGACACCCGCTTAAGGTGCTCTTGTAAGTGACCTTGATTTTGTGGGTGTAGGCCTTTATTAGAGGCTTCAGGAGTTTGTTGTAAAATCATGCCAAAAATAGATAATTTTTACCTCCAAAAAAGGTGATGGAGTTTTATTAGAGCATGGGGCTCTATTAGAATGTTTATGGAACTCAAAAAAATAGCCAAAATTTCAATTTGATTGTTCAAGAAATTCTTTACATGTAACTCAGGTCATTTGTTTATAGATTGTACTTAACCTGTCAACATACATGTAATTGTTTGTTTTAGCGAAATATTGATTGAACTACAAGGAGTTTACACTCTTAAGTGTAATTTCACATATGAATTACAGTAAAACTTGTTTTAAGCAACCACTAATGGGACTACTAAAAAGTGGTCGTTAAAGAAAATTATAGCTTTATACATATTTTGTTTATAAATAAGAAACATGCTTTATGATTGAATATGCATATTATTGCCAAATTACGAAAAATCTTTTGTTGATAAAACTCAATAGAATAGTCTCATTGAGACAATTCTGGTGAGTTTTAACAACATTGCATCCATCTTCAATAATTTTAAGACAAGTTATACCTACCTTGAAAGATCTTTTATATAAAGAGGGGGATTTTGAAAACGGTGGCTTAAAAAAATGGTCGTTTAATAGATATGGTCGCTCTAACAAGATTGACTGTACTCTTCAATTGATGGTGTCATTAGAAAGTTTTGTTCACTCTTTATTTAAAGCCTTGGGGGATTTACACCCGTGGGTGTATACTTTAGTAAATATTGAGGAAAAGTTCTTGTTAACAAGCAATATCTTCTTTTCCCTTAGTATTAACTGCCACATAGGATTCATAGTCTTTGGCAAACTCTTTCACTATTGACCAGTCGGAAATTTGAAAAAGCAGTAAAGGATATAAAAATTCTCATTTTGCTTTCGTACATTCTAGGATGAGAAGGTCCGGTGTCCGATGAGTGGAAAGCCAATTAAACTAAAAGATATGACAGATGTACATTTCACACCAATCAAAGACAGAGACACAAAAACAGCCCTTATTAGTAAACAGGTAGGGAAATTAAAGGATATCACTTTTGCTAATTTGGCTCTGAAAAAGATTTTACTTTGTTTTGAATTTAGAAATTTTAGAAAGAAATTTTCTAAGAACATGTTTTGTTTTCACATTTAGGAGTTGGTGCAAAACTGGTATTGTACTTACTGTGCAATATGCAAATTTTAACCTAATAGGGAAAAATGAAATTAAAAAAAAATTCAAATAATATATTATAAAATAATGAAAGGGATAGAGTGGCCATCAGAAAATTCTTAACCCACAATTTATATTGAGCATGGACTTATCTGCAAATAGATTGATATCCATCTTACAAAATCAAGATCTCAATCATGATAAGGTCAAGGTCATTGAAAAAAATATATTAATATTTTCAGGCCCGCTATGTTTGTGCTGTAACAAATGATGTCCTTGGAAATTCAATACCTTGTGCTGTTTTAAGAACTTCGTAAGTTAGCATTCCTTTATTCCTTTATTTTGTAGTAGAGAAAAATCAAATAAACATAATTGTGTTATTCTACTAAATTTAATGTATTCAATGAACTTTATCAGAAAAACTTAAAGAAATGATACGAATACTGACTTTAAGACTCTTTGAAGAAATGAAAAAGCTGGCAGAAAGGAATAACTTTGCCTAGACCCTCTCCCCCTTCTTGGATTTTGATTTAGGCTGAAGTGCTCAAGGTGGGCTATTGTGACAGTACAATGTCCGTCGTCAGTCGTGTGTTGTCTACAATTTCTCAAAACATCTCCTCCATAACCGGTGGGCCAATCTTTCTGAAACTTGGCAGGGATGTTTCTTGGGTCAAGCTCTACCATAGTTGTTCAAATAAATGAAATCCACCCTTAACTCTCCCTTTACCCTGAACAAAAAGGGTGAAAAAGGAAAATCTTGAAAAATCTTTTTCTCTGAAACCAGACAGCAGACAGCTTTCATATTTGGTATTTAGCATCATCTAGTGCACCTCTACCAAGTTTCTTCATATCAAGACCCTGGGTTCATATTTGGGCTCCACTCGGGCACAACCCTTTTTACATAGAATCAAAGAGCGAAAACCTTTAAAAATCTTCTTCTCTGAAACCAGATGGCAGACAGCTTTCATATTTGGTATGTAGCATCACCTAGTGTGCCTCTACCAAGTTTGTTCATATCAAGCCCCTGGGGTCATATTTGGGCTCAACCTAGGCACACCCCTTTTAGCTCTTCTGAGCACATGGTAAAAAATGAAAACCTTCAAAAATCTTCTTCTCTGATACCAGAGGACACACAGCTTGTATATTTGATATGTAGCATCATCTAGTAAGCCTCTACCCAGTTTGTCCATATCAAGCCACTGGGGTCATATTTGGGCCACATCCAGGCACATCCCTTAGCTCATCTGAGCACAATGGGAGAAAACAGGAAAATCTTCAAAAATCTTCTTCTCTGAAACCAGAAGGCAGACAGCTTTCATATTAAGTATGTAGCATCATCTAGTGGACCTCTACCAAGTTTGTTCATATCAAGACCCTTGGGCTACATTTGGGCTCCACCTGGGTGCATCAGCATCCTTTTTTACATAGAATCAAATGTTGGAATGGCATATCCTTCTTGCTCTTGGCTGAAAACATTCGAGGGTATTGATCTTATGAAGAAATTATGTCCTTGTTGACATCTGCCTATTTAATTAATGTGATGTCCCAGGGGTCACAGAGACTCAGGTGAGAGATCTAGGACCATCATGATTCTCTTGTTTGATAAATTAAAGGTATTGCTATAGCCTTAGCATTGGTGCCATTGTTGTTTGCAGACAAAAAGATGACATTTTGTGATAATCTCTGGTATTACTAAAAGCAGTCACTTGAAACTTGGTACACATATTAACTACAAAAAGAGCAAGATCTGTTATCAATGGGGGTATTATTAGATGCATTTTGTGTAAATTATACCCTTTTTTTCCACCTATGTTTTATCCGCTCTCCAGCTCCCAACGGCTAAGTGTATTCACATGTAGGCCATGCTCTTGTAATAGAGCTGCTGTTATATAGGCTGTTACAAATCAAGGGGTTTTTGCAAGACTGTAATAAGCATCTATACATTGTATAGACACTTAATACAGATTTACGCAGAACCTCCAAATTGTTTTATGTTGAGACATTGATATATAAAGTAGTTTTCATGGGTTATTAGGGATTGACACTAACACCAGTCCTCAGGCCAAAGACCTGTGGATTTAAGGAGGACTGGCAAAAGTTGCATCTTGAAGGTCCTTCAGGCCTGTTGGTAATAACCAAATTATTTTCAATCTATTGTGTGTTTTAATGAAAGTTTGCCTTTCCAACACTAGAATTATCATCCATATGGAAAAAATTGTGGAGAAAGAAGAAATTGCTTGCAAC
The DNA here is from genome assembly GCA_948146395.1 of Fragum whitleyi. Classification (NCBI taxonomy): domain Eukaryota; kingdom Metazoa; phylum Mollusca; class Bivalvia; order Cardiida; family Cardiidae; genus Fragum; species Fragum whitleyi. Next base: position 20,218,838 of record OX411551.1, on the reverse strand, counting down.
AAGCAATTTCTTACTTTCCCACACTGTTTTCCTTGCAATTTACTCCTGAAATGCTAAGAAATTTGCATAGTTTCTCTGGATGATACTTGTTTTCATCAGGGAGGACCTGTGTAGTTTAGAGCTAAAAGGTCCTGCAGGCTGGTGGCGAAAATAAGTTAGGGTCAAACACTGGTTATACAATATGAAATGATTTAGAATCTAGATTATTATATTTTCAGTGGCTGTGTAGTTACAATGGAGTGTGTGGAAAAGTTAATACGTAAAGACATGCTGGATCCCATTAACAGTAAACTTATGACAGAAAAAGACATCATACCTTTACAAAGGGTGAGTTTGAATTGTATTTCAATGTCTATTTATAATTTCTTATCAAATCAGTTTTGTATTAAACAACTGCTGTAGTGAAAAAAAGTTATCTTACATGGAATAAGCAAGAAGAGGCAAAAGTGAAAATGCTGTATTTGTATTTCACAAAATAAAAGATAAATTGATCTTGCATGAAAAACAAATTATTATTATAGCCCCCTTCAAAGAAGAGGGGGTATATTGCTTTGCACTTGTCTGTCGGTCCTTTGGTCGGTCGGTCCATTGACCTTTTTTTGTCCAGAGCAAATCTCAATAGGTATGCAAGCCAGAATCATGAAACTTCACAGGTTGATAGATCTCATCGAGGAAATGTGCAGTGCACAAGAACCATAACTATACTCACTATATTTGTTTGCTATTGCCCTTTGTTGATAGACATCAATTAGGCTATTGACCTGCTATTATTAGGGGGGGGGGGGGGGCACAAATGTTTTACAAACATCTGTTGTACTTTTTCAATGCCCTCTTCCCCCCTAAAAAGTAGAATGAAATCTCAAAACATCACCATTTACCATGTGAATAGAATAATATGACAAATCGCTGACATTATTGGTTTTATGGGCTTTGGTGATTCCATTCCTGTTAGATGAGGCCCATATGGAAGATTGGGAAACCAAATATGCAGCCTCTTTAAATAAAGTCGTTATTATTATTATTATTATTATTATTATTATAGATGAACTAGATAACTATATTTCTCCTAATAAACACTCCCAGGAGCTATACATAACAAGGTCCTGGAGCTTTTATTTAATATGCATTTTCTGATTTAGAACCGGAAAATATTTTAAACTATACAAATCCTATGTTTTGGGTACTTATTAGAATCATCTTGACAAAAGGATTCAAATGAGTACCAATAACATAGGATTTCAATGAAAAATAAAGATTTTAGACTGCCATTCCCCCCTCTTAAGGACGATTTCGGGAGTTCGTTCTTGCGCAACATCTTTGCGCATCGAACTCTTCAAAAAGGAGTAAGCGCTCTAAACTTGCACTTATCGCGGACGTAACAAAAATACAACAAAACCCCTCTAATTTTTCATATTTCGAGGAAAATTCTTTCATTAAGACGATTAACAAATCCTATCACTAAAACTAATTATATATATTATCGCAGCCATTGTATTTTTTGGAATAAAGGATATGACGTCAGCGTCGTTTTTGTAGGTATTTGTGACGTTAACGTTCCCGCGCATAATCAGACATCAAACAACGTTATCAGTCGTGAATCCGATAGCTGCATGTAACCGCCACATTTCATTTTGACGGGGTGAATTTTTGAACGGTTGATCTTGATAAACGATCCTGTCGTTGTCAAATGATCTTGTCAGATTTTTAATTTCCAATGTTTGGATTAATTTTTTAACAGACCTGGGTGTATTTGAAATTTATTATGGGATGGGGGTGTGAACGAGGTAGATGACCTTGATCTCATCAATTGACTTCGATCAAGGAATTTGATGATGCTTATTGACAAGATTAATTATTATCTCATATTTGAGTATTCTATTTTCAATAGGCTTGAATATTTTTGAAATTACTAGATTTTTGCGTGATTTATGTAACGTTGGGCTTGATATACGACCTTGACCTTTTCATACGATTTGACCTTGGGATTTGTTGACGCCAAACAAAGAGATACCCTATTTTTTGAGGAATTCAACTTCATAATCGATCAATTTAAGAAGGGTTGAATATCATTGATTTTGTTCATAAAATTGGCACGAGAAAAAGGATCAGGGGTGATTTTTTTCCTTAGCGTCAAAACTGGGTGACCTAGAATTTTGCATTTTTCTAAAAAATTAGCACGGTGACCATACCTTTTTAATATCAATATCACACGAATATATGATTATCTACAAAATATAGAAAAAATAAAATTTTCTATTTCAGGGTTTTTGAGAAATTTGATCAAAAGTAATAAATTTTGAAAATATTCTCGTTCATTTTCGATTTTCCCGGTTTTTACGAATTGGGGAAAAATACCTAAAAATCACTATGTTTCATTTCAATCGATAATTGTGTATTATATTCAGTGCAAATAACTTCTTATCTATGAAATCAAAATAAAATTGATATGAATTGTTTGATAAGATTTGCTTGTGTTATGGTTTTATGTCATTACCAATAAATGAAAATCGGGGAAAAAATCGGACAAAAATTTACTCGATACCTATGCCATTCTATGACATTTTACGAAAAATCTGATTCGGTGACCCCCTTTTTTCTTTCCAATTTTGCAATCGCCATACTTTAATCTACAAAATATGAAAATATAAGAAAATTCTATCTCAGGAAATAAAATCTAGAAATCGTCCTTAACTGTACCTCTGAATTAATACTATCTCTTGATGTTCGGCTAAGGGGTTATAGTAATGGTCTCCGTCCGTAATACTCTCATTCCATCCTTCTGTCCTTCTGTCAGTATACCCCAGCAAAACGAATGTTTTTGGGGGTATACTGGAATCAGCCCGTCTGTCTGTCCATGCGTCTGTCTATCTGTCCGTCTGTCTGTGGACACATATAGTAGTAAATTTGTGTCGCGAACTCCTCCTTCAGTTTTCCTTCAAAAGCCTTGAAACTTTATAGAAACATTCATCACATGTTGAAGTTTTGCAAGACACAATTTTTAGGTCCCAACTTCCCCTTGTTCATGAATTATCTCCCCTTGAACTTAGACATTTTTTCCTATTTGTTATACCCCCGCAAAACGAATGTTTTCGGGGGTATACTGGAATCAGCCTGTCTGTCTGTCCGTGTGTCTGTCTGTCTGTTCGTCCGTCTGTGGACACATATAGTAGTAAATTTGTGTCGCGAACTCCTCCTTCAGTTTTCCTTCAAAAGCATTGAAACTTTATAGAAACATTCATCACATAATGAAGTTTTGCAAGAGGCAATTTTTAGGTCCTAACTTCCCCTGAATCATGAATTATCTCCCCTTGAACTTAGACATTTTTTTCTATTTGTTACCATGTACTTATCATATTGTATCGCAAACTCCTCCTACAATTTTCTTTCAATAGTTATGAAATTTTATACAAACATTCATCACATAATGAAGTTTTGCAAGACGCAAATTTCATGTGTCAACTCTCCCAGGTTCATGAATTATTTCCCCTTGAACTTTAGACATTTTTTTCTATTTGTTACCATGTACTTATAATTTTGTGTCGCAAACTACTCCTTCAATTTTCATTCAATAGTTATGAAAGATTATACAAACATTCATCACAAGTTGAAGTTTTGCAAGACACAAATTGCAAGTGTCAACTCCTCTAGGTTCATGTGTTATCTCCCCTTGAACTTAGACAATTTTTCCTATTTGTTACCATGTACTTATAATTTTGTGTCGCAAACTTCTCCTGCAATTTCCATTCAATAGTAATGAAACAGTATACAATTATTTATCACATGTTGAAGTTTTGCAAGAATTAAATTTCAAGTGTCAACTCCAACAGGTTTATGAATTATCTCCCCTTGAACTTAAGACAATATTTCTTTTTGAACACGTATACTTGTAATTTTGTTTCCCAAACTCCTCCTTCAGTTTTCCTTCATTAGCTTGAAAACATTTATAACATGTTTAAGTTTTGCAAGACGCAATTTAGAGGTCTCAAATCCAAGAGTTATCTTTATATTTGAAGCATTTTTTGCTTCTTCTGTCAAAGTATCTCATTCTCTGAAAGCACATGCAGGGGTATTTAGTCACATTCAGTGACAAGCTCTAGTTAAACTTGTCCAGAGCATATACCCTAAAGTATAAAAGCTATCAGCTTGAAACTTAAATAGGTGGGTAGATCTCATGGAGGAGAAGCGCAGCACACAAGAACTACAACTCTTGCTTTCAGAATTTTGGAGTTATTGCCCTTTGATTAGGCTTAACTTTACCATCAAGCTTTGATGGCAGGGGATAGCCATGTCTGACATGGCTCTTGTTTAAAAAGTGAGCTTACCGATTTGATAATTTTGCTGGTTTGGCAGTAAATTACATGAATGAAGTGAAAATTAGAAAAATGAAAAATAAATTGTCTTCCAGAAATCATTGATTGTAAATGCTAATTCTTTTATCAGAATAAGTTTTGTGTGCAACAATTAACAGAAAATAAGCTTAACCTGATTTCAAACTGTCAAACTAATTGATGTGCCATAGATGTTATAAGGAAAAAGTAAAATTTTGTCACAGAATGAAGAAAAACTTTCTAACTTCATAGGAAAGATTTTAAAGAAAACAACAACAAAAAACTAGTGCTAATTGCAAGAAAAAAATAACTGTTTTTGCTATGTATATACAGTTACTCACATTTTACTCCTGTCGAAAGACGGGACAAACCATAGGTTGAGAGGATGGCATCTATTTCTTTGTTTGGAGGATATCTCTGTCACCTTATATCCAATTGACTTGAAACTTGGCAGTTATGTTCCTCTCATAAAAACTGAGTGCAGTGCACGAGAACAGAAACTACATTGGCTTAATATTAGAGTAATTCCCCTTTTTGTTTTTCATGCTTGGATATCCAGTAGTGTAACAGGTGTATATTGTGACAATTTGCTACCTTGTTGTGAAAAAAGACAATATATATTCTGTTGTACAGAGAAAAAGAATTGATATCAATAATGGGTCAATTAATATCTAGGTGATTGACATAGCTAATGTTCCCTTGTCAATGAGACAATAAAATGTTTTTGACTTGTCATACAACTAGGTCTTACAGTTAATAACATTGTGAAATTGACAGTATGAATTATTTTCAAATGAACTTGAACAAGTGAGAGGAGGTAATACAAAATTGCTAGTTTTGTCCAAATTAAGTAAATTAAATTGTAAAATTGACAGTGTGAATGTAATTTGAATGTTTAAGGAACTAATTTGAATGATTTAGAGGAGTAAGTTTTGAATGAGAATAAGGGGAGGTAATACAATATTGCTTATTTAGACCTAACATGTAGTTGAATTTATCAATATTTAATTACCTCCCTCTAAAAAACTGGATAGTTTTATTTGAAAAGGATTTGTGTTTCATCACAACTTCACACAGTGTGTCTGGAAATCAACACCAGCTCATAACTAATGAAGACTGATTTGTTCAATCAGAATGTATTTTAAGCATTTAAGCAATGTGAACACTTCTTGGGTTCATTGGAATGATTTTGGAGCATTTCTGAATGGTTTGAGTGAGTGTTTGGACCGAATGAATGGAGAGTTGAGTGAGCGATTTAGAATGGTTTAGGATTGGATGAGTGTCAAGGTCATGATATTTCTAACTGTAACTTTAAAACAAACATGAAATGTTTGTAAATCATTTATGCCCCCCATAAAAGAAAGTCAATGACCTATTCTTTGTCAATCAAGAAAGGGCAAAAACTCACAAAATATGATAAGTTATGGTTCTTGTGCACTGCACTTTTCCTCAATGAGATCTGTCCACCTGTGAAGTTTCATGGTTCCAGCTTGCATACTTTTTGAGATATGCTCTGGACAAAAAATGGTCTACTGACCGATGGATTGACCAATAGACCTACCATCGACCGACAAGTGCAAAGCAATTTACCCCTGCTTCTTCAAAGGGGGCATAACAAAAAAGGCAGCCTTGGTCTGGAGAAGATACAGGAATTTCTGTCCTAGTGCCAAAAGATTATAAATATAAAGTGCTTATAGGTACTTAAAACCTTTTAGCGCTGTGCTGTTAAATTTATCTGGAGAGTGTAAAGACAATGGCGTAACTACCAATCATGATTAGTAGACATGCTAAATAAGAAAGATAGTAAAAAGATGTATGTGTTTGTCGTCAGTGTGTAATCATTACATTGTAACTACAGCTTGACCAAGCTGTAGTTATGATGTAATGATCAATCATCTACAATATTTTATTGACAAAATTATTTTTATTACATGTGTGCATACTAAGCATAATTGGTAGGCACGCCTTGGAAAGAAAATTACAAAAATACAGTAATTGTGCAGAAAATTGTGCAGAAAACTTTGCTTTAAACTATGTCACATTATATGATATTGTCGATTTTCAACCAAAACCTCGTAACTACAGCTTTAAACAAACTGTAGTTACGAGATTCTAGCAGAACACTGATGATATAGTGCTTATAAATAAGTCTTGACTCTTATCCTGCCAAACTTTGCTATAATTTGGCACAATAGATTCACATGTGATATACCATACTTTATTATCAAAAAGTTGTATGAGTGACAGTTTATGTGAGTGATCAATTAGGGCGATCATTTTGTATTTCCTTATAAGGAAAAATTCTCGACCGATAAGTGTAAACAACCTGTTTACAGTTAAACAATAGAATGACCTTTACAAATAAAATACACTTATTTTCTAATAGATAAGATGTGTTTTAAGCTCATGAGGCATGTTGTGAAAATTGATAATAATCAAAATAAAAGCACCTTTAAATGCAAATTAAAGTAATGACTGAAAATAGTTTGTAACAAAGAGGAAAGAACAATGAAAAGAAACGATATTCAAATCATTCTCTCTGAAAATGCCTCCACATCAAAAGTTCAGGCCCATAATGTTTTAGCCTTGTCCGTCTGTCTGTCTGCAAAACTTAAACAAAAAGCTTGACATTGTTAATCGGTTCAGGGGCTATTCAAGATACAATGTTCATATTTTGTATCATGATAGATCTCGATGGTGCAATTCTAAATATACCAAGGTCAAGGTCATGTGACAAGGTCAAGGTCATTTGTCAAGAGTTTGAAAAATTGCTATTTTTGGGGTATTTTTGTTTCACAAACGCATCTTGTTTATATTGTTGTAATCAACTTCTATAGAGCTGTTAGCTCTCTCAAGGATTTTGTATAACTATTAATGTATTGCATTTCATTAAAATGCCCTATAAAAGTGTATATTTGTGATCTTGCTGGTAACCTTCCTCATGCTGTTCATGACATATAAATATGAGCCTTGGTGTGACATTTCCAACAATTTGCAATGTTTGTGAGGTGCAAACATTGGTAGCCTAGACAGCCACATACTGTAAATATAAAGTTACTTGATTACCTACAGATACTTTGAGACCTTATCTATCTACTAAACACATAGTGAAGACTCTGGTCAGACTGTGCGGATGCACAGGCTGGTCAGAGTTTTTGCTTTGCGCATATGTGAAATTGTTTGAAATCTCAAACACAGGCTCATATATAATACAAAATAAATTTTTTGTTTGAAAAAAATATCTAACAAGATTTGGGGATTGATAATTGTCGAGGCTTTGCTGAGACAATTATCAACTCCGATAACCAAGTTAGATATTTTATATTTTACACTAGTGTGTATTATATTTATCTTATAACCTCTATTTGCCTTGTTTTCGGCAATGATTCTAGCAGAAATGCAAGTTTCTAAAAATAACCCCATTATGTCATTGATCTAAAAATATCCATGTGATGTCATAAAAAATATCATGGAATGTTATCATACAGAAATTTGTGTAGTTATAAGAAAACATGAGCAGGCTGTTTAGACTAAGATCTGCCTGCAAAGACGTGCAGTCTGATCTCATCCGATTCTGCATGCTTTCTAATTGTTAAATGTGGGGAAAACTTGAGCCAGAATTGTAAAAATATCCCACAAATCAGCAATTTATTTGAAACAAAATTTACATTTATCAGGATATTGATTAAAAGAGATTTATTTCCGTTTGTAATTTCAGGGGGCCTCAGGATTTTCAGGATCAGGCAACACTCTACAGGCCAAGAAAGAAGGTGCAGCCATACAGGCTTAAGTTATAAACATGTGACTGTTCTGGACGTTGATCTTAAGCTTTAGAGAGGGCTTATAGGAGCTTGTGGTCACCCTATGTCTTTGTGTCCTTTCACCAGGACAATTAATGAATCATCGGCCCCACCCATTGTCCTCCCCTTGAAACATCCCCCTTATATTAAGATGTTATTTATCTTTAAAATATGTGTATATACAGGGTTTGACACTAAGGGGAGTCTGAGACTCCTTGTTTACCGCTTTGGACTTGTAGCATTTGCAAGTGAGGAGTCATATGAGAATATTTTGAAAAACAAATGCACAGAGCAGTGTACCTTCAAACTCTTACCAAAACTGTAGATCTTTTCACTACAAAAGTTGTTGAAGAAAACATTTGCTTGCATCCTTTAGGATTTTAAGAAAAAAACACACTTCTTTGGAAGAAAATTGAGGAAAAGAAGAAATTGCTCATAACAAGTAATTTATTCTTTACCACAATGTTCTCCCATTATGAAACTTCGGACTCCTTAATTTGAGCTTAGACTCTTTGATTTCATGTGTTAGGCTTCCAAGTTACTCCTTTATCTCAGGTTAGTGTCAACCCCTGATATATTAATGGACATGAAACAAAGTGCAAATTGATTTTGGGCAACTTGAACATAGCAACTATCTCTTATAGAAGTTTAACTCTCTCATTCAAAAAAATGATTGGAATGAAATCATTATAAAAGGTCAGAGTCATCTCATTATAAATAAGTGTTTCGATTGGCCAATCTATTTATTGATAGACAGCAGTGATATGTTAAATTTTAAATGACCTTGATGACATACTTCCTAGTATGTAATGTCCTTTACTGCTTGACCTCTTATCAATTCACAAAATTCTTTTGTTCAGTGCCAAACAGTATATAGTTATTTCATGGTGTTTAGTGTAACAGTAAAACTATTGTCCCAAGGTGGAGGGGATGACATTTGGAACTGTTGCCCAATGCCAAAGGCAGAGGGCAACATTTCACAATGTCATCCCTGACACCAAAGGATTCTTATGAGTTCCAACACCACAAAATTCCTTAAAATACATTAATTATTCAATAATGTCCACTTTATCTGAGATTTTGCTTACAGTGATTAGGCTTTTATGATGGTAGCTGAATAAAAGTGGTCGCTTCATAGAGGTGGTCACTCAAGCAATATTGACCGTAGTTGTTGCCCGTTGATGATATATTTAATTGCAGTATATGATGGAATTAAATCAGAATTTACTTGATAAGGAGATAGAAAAGGCTAAGTCCAATGATGATCTCTTTCTTTTTAAGATTTCAACATTTGTAAATAAATGTGAATAAATATATATAGTTATATGAATGAATATCTTTTTTTGAAAATTTGAAGTAAAAGAAATTTGATACAATAATTATAACCCCCCCCCCTACCTATGTTTATGAGGTATATAGGAGTAAGCTTGTGAGTTGGTTAGTAGAACAGTTAGTCCATATTACTAATTTTATTTCATTCGTTTTACTTACTTATTTTACTATACAATAGGGATTCCACTCTATGTTTACATTCGGACTCGCTTAGACGCTTAAACTAAAAATAAAGCGTCTGCGTGATCCTGATCACCAACAAGGAAACACATGGTAATCAGTTTTTACTTTAGCGTTGAAACGTTCGGACGTGTTTTTTAATTGTTTTTTCTAACTTAGTTTATTATTTGGATTATGGCTGAAGCAGCGGTGAAGGCTTCACGCGAGGAACAGCCGAATTCTCCCTCGTCGGTTCGCTCGGAACCTGTTGACAAGGTGAAACGCACGACAGTTCGCGAGTTAGAGGCTAGAATGTGTCAAATGCAGTCGGCCACGGATGCAAAATTTGATGCAATTATGAAATTGTTGCAGGACCGGCCTTCGGGGCAGGGTCAATCAACAAATTCACAAGACAAAGACGAGAATCGGGCTCGTCGGTCTTCCGCGAAAACCGATGACAATTTGAATGTCGGCAGTTTTGTGCCGGACATAGATGCAATTTCTATCCATCCGAGGATGTCGGAATATGGAAATATTTTTTCAGAGGAGGAGAGAGATGATGATAGTTCATCTGTTTTGAGCTCCGTTTCTAATTCAAGAGAAAATAAAAAGAAACGTGACTTGGTCAGTTCTTATGTCATTGAACAGCCTAGTGGGTGTAACCTAGCTAGCATTTTCAATACAAATGAAAAAGAAGAAGAGAAAAAAGGGATTGTTTTAGACAATTTACAGACTTCTATTCTAAAAAAATCTTGGAGATCTGAAAATCCAAGCAAATTGAGTGCCTACAGAGACGAATATAGACTTAACTTTCCAGTTAGTGAATCGTCTTCAGATTTTTTACAAGTCCCAGGGCTTGATGATTTGGTGGAACCCATGCTTAGAAAATGTCATGGTTCTAAGGCGGTTAAGACTTGGACCAAAGGCAAGCAATTAGTTTCGCAGCCCTTAAAATCAATTGAGTCACTTGGCTATCAAGGACAAATGGCTAGTCGCTTTGGTATCTTAGCCTTGTCTTACCTTCAACAAGGGCTTGGTTCACTCATGAGTTCATTAAGTGGCCCAGATTCAAACTTTGACCGATCTATACAGACTGTCAGGGATTTATTTGACATGTCATCCAAAGCTTTGGATCAAGTTGGTAGATCAGGAGCATACCATCATATTATTAGACGGAAGGCTGCAGTTGCAGACACAGGTCTAGACACTTTGAAAGATATCCACGTCAAAGTACTTGATCTCCCACTTAATAGCAAGGGTGTCTTTGGGCAAGGCCTAGAGGAAAAACTCAAAGATAGGAAAGAGAAAAAGGATCAATTGAGTGATCTTGTGCCAGAATTGTTCGACAGCAAGAAAAGAAGCTGGTCAGGCAGTTATGATAAGCAAGATACGAAGAGGCAAAAGACTTCTTTTGGAAATAAGCCATCAGCCACTGTCACCTCTAATTCGAAACCTAGCTACAACAGGGTGGGCACTTCGAATTTCAATCTGACAAATCTTACGGAAAGGAGAAAACCGAACAGACAGTTCCGCCTTTTCGTATTCCAAAGAAAAAATGACTTCATGGTAAGAAATGTTCAAAACTCTATTCTGGCAACTTTTCCTCAGGTACCTGTTGGGGTTCGTCTGAGTTTGTTCCTGGACAATTGGAAAAAGATAACTTCAGATCAATGGGTTCTGTCAGTCATACAGCATGGCTACAAACTAGAATTTCTGAGCATTCCACAACCATCAGGGATTCGTCCCACGGTTGTACCTGTATAAGATCAGGAATTAATTTCAGAAGAAATCGATACTTTACTAAAAAAAGACTGTATAGAAAAAGTGCCTGTACAATATGCTCAGAACGGTTTTTACAGTACATTTTTCCTAGTTCCGAAGAAAAATGGGAAAATGCGTCCAGTTATCAATCTCAGACCCCTCAACAAGTATCTAGCAAAGAAACATTTCAAGATGGATACTTTATCAAAAGTAATAAATCTATTGAGACCACAAGATTGGGCCATAACAATAGATCTTTCAGATGCTTACTTACACATTCCAATATTTCACAGCCACAGAAAATACCTGAGATTTTGTTTCAAAGGCCAGTGTTATCAGTGGAAAGTGATGTGCTTCGGTCCCACATCAGCGCCCAGAGTCTTTACAAAGCTAGTGTCAGTAGTGGCAGCATATCTCAGGATTCAAAATGTCAGACTGGCAGTCTATCTGGACGACTGGTTAAGTCTAAATCAAACAAGAGACAATTTGATGCAAGATCGCAGGTTATGTCTGAATCTTCTGGTCTCCCTAGGTTTCATGATCAATTTAGAAAAATCAAACCTATACCCAAGTCAGAACCTAGTTTATCTGGGTGCTCTTCTCAGCCTGAGCAGAGGGCTGATTTTTCCAACAGAGGAAAGGTTTTTGAAAATTCAATTAGCACTGAAACCATTTTGTCTTCAGTCTGTCAAAGCCCGAGACTATCTACATCTATTGGGTCTAATGGCGTCCTGTATAGAACTGGTCCCAAATGCACGTCTGTACATGAGACCAATTCAGCTTCACCTACTGCACTTCTGGAAACCTTCCAAAGACCCTCTGGAAAAGTTGGTTCCTTGCACTCACCACCTCAGATCTCATCTGACTTGGTGGGAACAGAGAGTAAACATTTTCAAGGGTCGGTCCTTTCAAAAACCTCTGTCAGAAGTGACAATCACTACGGATGCTTCCAAAATCATGAACGGGGGTCATATGGACAACCAGATTGTACAGGGCAAATGGAGTATACAGCAACAAAGTTGGCATATAAACCTCTTGGAAATGGAAGCTATTCTTCAGACAATTACACATTTTCTGCCCCAGATAACTCAGAAATCTGTCTTGGTCAAAACGGACAATATGACTTGTGTCCAATATATCAATCGCCAAGGGGGCACTCGGTCGAGCAAACTGTGCATGAAAACTTGGGAAATATGGAATCTTGCCATTCAAAACCAAATGCCCTTAAGGGCAGTCCATGTTTTAGGAAAACAGAACATTCTCGCGGACCAGCTCAGTCGCCAGAAAATTTTGGCAACGGAATGGTCACTGAAGAGGGAAATAGTTCAGAATATTTTTGCACGTTGGGGTCACCCTCTGATGGATCTGTTTGCTTCGGAACAGAACAAACAGACGGAAGTATTTTGCACATGGTTTCACTCTCATCTAGCTTTTGCAACAGATGCTTTATCTATTACCTGGGAGAACATGTTTGCGTACGCTTTTCCCCCAATTTGTCTCATTCCGAAGATACTGAATCACATGTCTCAGTTTCAGTGCGAGATAATTTTGATAGCCCCGTGTTGGCCACGCAGACATTGGTACACGGAGTTACTTCAGTTTCTCATTGCAACACCAATAAAACTACCAATTATTCCAGATCTGTTGGTTCAACCAAGGTCACAGATCTATCACCCAAATCCCCAGATATTTCAGTAAGTGGCATGGAAACTGTCGACAGACTTTTCCAAGATAGAGGCTTTTCGGAACAGTCTAGAAAGCTTCTCAGAGCCTCCTGGCGTAAAGGGACACAAAAAGACTATAATGCCAAATATAGAAGGTTCTGTAGCTGGTGTTGTCAACGGGAAATTGATACCAATAATGTGTCTTTGACAGTAATTTCAGACTTTCTCACAGATTTATTCAATGAAGGTCTGCAATACCGCACAATTGCGGGATATAGGTCAATGTTATCAAATGTTCTTCCACCTATAGATGGTTTTAAAGTAGGTCAACATCCTGACTTAATCAGACTGATCAAGGGAGTCTTCAATTCTAGACCTCCACAAAAACGTTTGGTACCAGAGTGGAATTTACAAGATGTTTTGGTTTCATTGCAAAAGAGTCCTTTTGAACCAATGAAAAAAGCATCATTAAAAGATACTACATATAAAACAGTATTCTTAGTCGCTATTTCTTGTTTCAGAAGATGCAGCGATATTCAGTCTCTGCAGCTGGGCGAGGGTTCAGTGAATGTGCAGCAAAAAGGACTAACTTTTGTAAGACATGGTTTATCAAAACAAGACAGAGAAGGTCATTATGGTACTTCCATCTTCATTCCTACTTTCAAGGAGGACAAAAGACTTGATCCTAAAAGAAGCATGTATTATTATTTGAAGAAAACAGAAAGTTTCAGGAAAAAACCTGATGGAACAGAGGAGCTAAGTGTTTTTCTTAGTATAAATGAGCCTCATAAGCCTGTTAGTTCTCATACTATTTCAAATTGGATTGTACAGACTATAAAAATGTCACTTAAGGACAAATCAATTAAAATTAAAGGTCACAGTACAAGAGCTATTGGATCCTCCTATGCACTTTTCAAGGGTGCTTCCTTAAGTTCGATTATGGCTGCTGCAGATTGGAGTCGTGAATCTACATTCATAAAGTTTTATTTGAGGGATATGTCCTCTCAGAGCTAGGCAAGCTCTGAAACGGGTGTTGTTTTAGACTTTAGCGAGTCGCGATTTGAAACCTGTGTTTTGTTCATTACAAGTAGTAATATTAACATGTTGTATATAGTGTTCTGTACAGAAGGGATATAATGTGATATATTGGTGAAATGTACAGTTGGTATGTTGATGTATTTTACTCTGCCAAGAAATATACAAGCATCTCCTCCAGGATAGAAGGTAAGCATTGCTTTGAAATCTATCCCTATTGTATAGTAAAATAAGTAAGTAAAACGAATGAAATAAAATTATTAAATTTTATTTCAAGTTTGAATTTTATGAAAGAGTTTTACTTACTTATTTTACTTGTTTCCCACCACCACCCCTACTTGTAGTTTCTTGGATGAGAAACGTTTCAACTTAAATACAAAACTGATTACCATGTGTTTCCTTGTTGGTGATCAGGATCACGCAGACGCTTTATTTTTAGTTTAAGCGTCTAAGCGAGTCCGAATGTAAACATAGAGTGGAATCCCTATTGTATAGTAAAATAAGTAAGTAAAACTCTTTCATAAAATTCAAACTTGAAATAAAATTTAATAATTTTTATGAGTGTCTGACTCATTGGCTGAGTGGTTAGCGCACTCAACTTGTAACCTGATGGTTGCGCGTTCAAGGAGGTGGGTAGTGTATTTGGGCAGGACTTTTTACAAACAGGGCCCCAGTCGACCCAGCTGTAAAATTGGGTGGCAGTTGATTGAAACCATTGCCTCTCTATGTGCAGGATAAGATCTGGAATGAGTTAGGACCAAGATAGAAATAAGAGTCATGTGACCCTTTATAGTGTTATCCTCTAGTAAAAAGAAAGAAAAAAAAAAGAAAAGAAAAAAAGCTCAATTTCTCAGCAACTAATGGACAGATTACTTTTAAACTTTGTAGATGTGATCAATATCAAGCAGAGACGTGTATGTCATATTTTGGTTTTGATCCATTGAGTTATATGATAGCCCTTCGATCCAAAATAGTATTTCATCATGGACAAGCACTTGTGGAAGGTATTATTTGGCTTTTTGATTATTCTTGTTTAATTCACCAGGATCACATTTGACCCTTAAGCCTTGGTTTTGTCCCATTGTTGACACCTGTAATTTTCCGTCAGAAGAGTAATTTTGACTAGTTTCAATATTTCATCTTGATGCTGTTGCAAATTATAAATGATCCATTATCCAGAATTACTTGCCTAAATGACTATAGAATTGAAAAAGACATAAACTCCTTTCTGAAAAAAAAAATACAAAATATATTATTCATTACATAAGAGAAAAATGTTATTCCCCAAAAGAATTAGATGCTTTGTACTTTTTATTCTACCATTTTCTTAAAAACTAGATTTTTTTATACGCTGAGGGTACAAAGAAGCAAAACTTTGAGGGAAAAAGAGCAATTTCTTGATTATTTGTTAACTGAAGCCAGCCCTGCATTCTGGATGATGAAACTATGCAAATTATACCCTGCTTTTCAGTTTTCATGCAAGTGCACATGCAAAGTGGGGTATAAATTGCAAACAATTTGCACTATTTAGCCATCCTAGATGCAGGGCTGTTTAGTTATGAAAAAGTCAGATAACCAAAAGATGTAATGCTTGAGCTGTTTGAACAAATTGCAGTTACTTATGACAAATTCAAACTTGGAAATGATTTTATAAAAGAACTACATGTATGTATTTTCTTTGACAAAGTCAGATTGTGAATGAATTTTGATAAATGTATGAAAGAATAGTATATTTGTTAAGATAAGGTCAGATTACGAAATGATTTTACGAGATGAATAAAAGAACTTCGTATCTGTTTGTTTGTCAGACAGTATATGATTGGATTAATCCAATATGAGTTTGTTCCAGTATAGATTAATACACTATGTATCATCGGGTCCACTTTAGTCATTGTTGGGTCGTACATGTATAGAAGTATAAACGGCAGACGACTTGCTGCAAACACGAGAATTACTGCCAGAATTGTGAATGCCATCTTCACTTCAGCTTTGGTCAGGTTAATTTCACAGTGAAGTCCATTACTTGAAATTCTGGATAGCTGTTTCGATAGGGTTTTAATGGATGCAGATTCTCTTGAACGATTTACCCTGTTCCGTATTCTAATATAGACATATATGATGTGTAAATAACAGCACACTATTATTGGTATAGTTGAGACTAAAGCCAATAGGAACACAAATAAGCAATACCCAGTACAGTCTATTCCATCACTTCTGAAAGGATGACACACTAGTTTTCTTGGAGCGTACTGATATTCACTCCAAACTCCAAACAATGGTGGTGCCAGAATGATGGGATAAATCAACCAACTAATTACCCATTCCCATGCAATTAGCTTTAAATTCCCATACAAGCGATCATATAGCGTTCTATTCACCACAGAAAAATATCTATTCAGTGTAATACACACATATCCCCACAGTTCTGTTCCAAGATTAGCAAATAGTCCAAATGACACAGCATTGCAAATTAGTGTATTATGTGTCCAAAATCCAGTGAAAGCTTGAGCTGCCATTAAAGGCAGGAATATAGAGCAATGAATCAAATTACAAACATTTAGATTGAGTATTTTGATAAACGAGGCTTGTTTGTGGAGTCTCCCGTGTATAATAGATGCGATGGTCAGCGAGTTGGTCAGTGTACCGAGTATAGCTATGATGATTGTGTACACTTTGATGACCAATAGTTGTTTGTCTGATACTACGACTGAATCATGGTCAGCACTGATGTTGAATGTTTCATTGGCCGGAGAATTGTTTGACAAATCCCTGAAAATTAGAAGAAGAAAAAATAATAGATGAAATTTGTCATTGTTCCCCATGGATTCCGCCCTGTGTTTGACTTTTAGTTTATAAGCCCTCGTCATTCTGACCCCAGTATATATGGATTGGTTAGATGCATAGAAACAGGCCTGCACATAGTTGCAGTCATATCTTGGTATGCACCACATTTTCATCCCTTTTAATCAAAGTTGTTAATTGAATAAATTTTCAAAGTTAAAAATAAACAAAGAAAATGACCAACAAACAATTCTTTCAGTGCCTCCAGCACTCTGATTTTGATTAAATTCTCATTTGGCATTTTATTAAACTTAAAAATGAAATTCATTATGATTCGAATTTGTGAAAAATAAAACCAAAACCAATTGATTACTTAATTTCGAATTATCAGTATTATTAAATGTTTTTATCAGTGTCTGTCAGGTCATTCTCTTCCAAAGTTTTTTTCGGTGAAACTGAAAGAACATGATAATTGAGCCTGTGTATGGCATTTCTAACAGTTTCACTTGCGTGCAATATAATGAACAGTCTGTGCATACGGACATTCCTATCAGAGTCTTAACCATGGGCTTGTTAGATAGCTTTTAACTCATCATGTCTTGTAAAAATCAGAGAATAATGGATAATGTAGTGTGCGGCTATCCAGGCTGCACAATTTCTGCGAACCATGCACACATAAACTCGTTGGAAATGTCACACACAGGCTTAATTGGTACATTGAATGAACAAATAACAATAAAATGATACTCACATTCTAGCTGTCCACACTACACTATACACACACCAGATGGTACTAAAATTGTTGACAATTGACTGTTATATGAACTCGTAATGACTAATGATGGGCTATTGTGGTCATTATTAGTTTATTACTAAATCATGTCATAATGTTTTTATCTTAGTACTGTTCTTACTACTTTTTCTCGTGTATGGCTAATCAGTAGTTTTTGCTTTTAACTTGATTTTTATGCAATAAATAAATGGCTTTTGAGTACGAGGGTTGTTCCAGAAATACTGTAAACGGCTTTATATTGGCGGTGCCCACATTTTGCGGTTTTTCGATTACGATTTATTGGCGGTGATTTATTTTGGCGCATCTGACTTTCACGCCAGATTAAAACGCTTTATCTATATTTCATTTTTTCGTCGTTCAAAACAACGGATGTAAAAGAAAGTCAATTTCTAGAGTTATGTCAACTTTCTACAAACTCAACAATAGTTTGTTTTCGCACGTTTTGTTATAGTTCTAACGCGTGTATAAGTTCTCACACTATTTCGCTATGATTTTCATTACAGTGTATCAACCAACTTGGATCTGGAATCTTGAAATTGAGGGTTCAGCGCAATACGATTGTAAGTGCCTATAATTTATAGGCACTTACAATCGTATTGCGCCGACCCGTCGATATAACTACGTTGTCAGCAGATTTTCCTATTCCAATTTGAATAAGTATGTTACGTGAAATTCGAGTGGTAATAACTTTATACAAACACTAGATTATGTTATAAACTAATTGGAAGTGTGCAAGAATTCCTTTTCCGATGCAATTTTAACAACATACCGGTAAAACTCTCTGAAATGTGCTAAGAAGTGTTACAACAGTAAATCGCCGCTATCAATGTCATTCAAAAGGCCGTTGCAACGTAATTTCTTTTAGAAGCAGACTGCAAGCTCCATATACTTAAAGCAAAACAGAAAATTCGACAAATGTACTCTGGAACGGAATTTCCTCGACATAAAAGTGTGCAGCACAGAAGCAGGGGCCCGTCTTACTAAACTTCTTAAGACAAATTAAATCGTAAGTCAAAATCACAAATCATACCTGGTGTTTTTATTCATTGTTAGATTCTGCCCTGCAAAAACTCATCTAGAAGACGATTCCAATGAGATGATACATGACAGAATTCCTTTTTAGCTCCACTGGCCGAAGGCCAGCGAGCTATTGTCATGGCGGTGTGTCCGTCGTGCGTGCGTCAGTCCGTCCGTGCGTCAACTTTTTCTTTAAACATCTTCTCGTTCCAAACCAATGGGCGGATTTCAATAAAAACTTGATAGAAATGTTCCTTGGGTGACCCTCTTCTAAAATTGTTAAAGAAATTTTGATTGACCCCCAAATATGGGCGTGGCAGGGCGTGGCATTTTTTCACTTTGAAATCTTTAAAAATCTTCTCCTCCCTAACTATTGGGCCAATTTCAATGAAACTTTGCATGGATGTTCCTTGGGTGACCCTTCACTTAAATTGTGAAAGAAATTTTGATTGACCCCCAAATATGGGCGTGGCAGGATGGGGCTTATTTTGAGCCCGAAATCTTTGAATCACATCTCTTCCTGAACCACTGGGCCGATTTCAACAAATCTTTACCAGAATGTTACTTGGTTGACCCTTTTTAAAAGTTGTTTCTGAAATTTTGATTGGCCCCCAAATATGGGCGTGGCAGAGCGGGGCTTAATTTGAGCCCAAAACCTTCGAACGAGATCTCCTCCTGAACCATGAGGCGGATTTCAATGAAACTTTACCAGAATGTTCCTTAGTTGACCCTTTTCTTAGATTATTAAAGAATTTTTGATTCACCCCCAAATATGGGCGTGGCAGGGCGGGGCTTATTTTGAGCCCGAAATCTTTGAATCACATCTCCTCCTGAACCACTGGGCCGATTTCAACAAAACTTTACCAGAATGTTCCTTGGTTGAGCCTTGTCAACAATTGTTTCTGAAATTTTGATTGGCCCCGAAATATGGGCATGGCAGTGTGGGGCTTAATTTGAGCCCAAAATCTTTGAACGACACCTCCTCCTGAAACATATGGCGGATTTCAATGAAACTTTACAAGAATGTTTCTTGGGTGACCCTCTTCTTAAGTTGTTCAAGAAATTTGATTGACCCCCAAATATGGGCGTGGCAGGGCGGGGCTTTTTTTTGAGCCCGAAATCTTCGAACGACATTTCCTCCTGAACCATTTGGCCGATTTCGATGAAACTTCACTAGAATGTTCTGTATGTGACCCTCTTTTTAAAGTTGTTCAAGATATTTTGATTGACCCAAAGATATTGGCGTGTCAGGGGGGGGGGGGGGGGGGGGGAGGGAGGGCTTTTTTCGAGCCCGAAATCTTTTCCTCCTGAACCACTGGGCAGATTTCAACAAAACTTTACCAGGATGTTCCTTTGGAGACTCTTTACAAAAATTGCTCACAAAATTTTGATTGGCCCATAAATGTTGGCGTGGCAGGGTGGGGCTTATCTTTAGCCCGAAATCTTTGACCGACATCTCCTGAACCACCTTGTTGATTTCAAAGAAACTTTACCAGGATGTTCTGTGTGTGGCCCTTTTCAAAAATTGTTTCTGAAATTTTGATTGGCCCCCAAATATGGGCATGGCAGGGTGAGGCTTATTTTGAGCCGGAAATCTTTGAACTACATCTCCTGATGAACCGATGGGCCGATTTCAATGAAACTTGAGAATTTTGGTGCAATGTGGGCCATGCCCAGTTAATTATTATTAAATAGGTCTTAAGAGATTTCAAATTGTTGTTTTCGTTCAAAGAAAGCTTCATTTAATGAAAGTCTGAAGATGTTAAAGCCAGTGGAGCGATAAGGCCCTTTTGGGCCTCTTGTTTAGTTACTACTGTAGAAGCAACTTTAATTCTTGACTGACGCAAAAAAATTATCATAAGATGTTAAGTAAAACATGCCCAGTTTTGATAGCAAACAACTACATGAAATCAAGCTGCACTAGGCTGGCGGAGACAGCTATTGGAACATGCTTTGGGAGCTACTTATATAAGGTATAGTCCGTTTGACTTCTATGTGGACCAACCTTTTCATCAATTACATAAAATTATGTTTGAAAGAAGGATTTGTATTTAGTAAAATCTTATTTTCAGCTTTATACCATTCCAAAAAATATTTTTTGAAAATAAAATGATTTCAAAATAATGATTTTGTCTATCTAGTTAATGTTAATATTTTCGCATTTTACGCTCTTAAACACGAGGGGTGGTGGAGGCTGTTTAATAGTAAGAAATTGTAAACATATATAGTAAAAACACGTGGTTTTATACTTAACATTTGATAGATGAAATGTCCATTATTCCTTATTTGGACATGCTAATTAGCATATCGACGGTCATGTCATCTTAAACTTAAATAGCACGTGATTTTTACCGTTATTACCCGCCTTCTCATCAAGTTTTCCTCGTGAAATTCCCATGTACTTCGTTTAATAAAGCTTTTTGATTGGTCTTAACATGTAAATATAGGGTTCATTTCAAAGTAAATAAAAACAATAATCAATTATCTGGTCAAACGGTTTCTGAAGAAAGAGAGAATATACTCAGATTTGTTATCCAGCGGTAGCAAAAATCTTCGACAAACTTTATTATATTGAAATACTCGATTTTATACTAAAACAATACGCTTAAAATCTCACACTTTTGACTCGGCCCCTATGCAAATCAGTACTATTTTTGGTTATACAATTCGCTGTTCCGTTTAATACAGACACAAGTAGGTATGAAAGGCTGAAAGTTAACATGTCGACGGACGGACAAAATCATTATTTTACATTCAAAAATTCTGAAAAACAAAATTCGTCATGGTATTAGCTGAAAAATATGATATGTCAAGAAAAATATGCGTTTCATCAATTAATTTCTGAGATTTTCGGCGAAATGTTGGTCCATATAGAGTCAAACGGACTATAGCAAGTTCAAAATAATATGATGAAATGTCATGGTGTTTAAAACTGGGTTTATATTTGTCAGCTTTTTTCAGATTTGCTTGATCTGGTAGCAGGCGTCAATTTAATGTGCGTCGAACGTTCTGTGGACATTGTCATATTTGTGCAACTCAGATCTAAGGTTCTCGGAATAAATCTTCTGACTGCGTTGCCTCTTTTAAGCTCAAATGAGCACAACATGCTGAAGGTGAGCTTTCGTGATCAATGAATGTCCACCGTGAGTAGTGCGTCAGTGTCGTGTGTCATCCAGCGCCAACAATTTTAGTGTTTTTACTCTCCACAAATATGACACAATCTTCATGAAACTCGATCAGAATGCTGGTCATGTCACAAAGATTAACCCTATTGAAAATTGGAAGGATCCATGTCGTATCACGAGAAAAGGGGTCATACTGACAATTTTCTTGTTTACATTCAAGATTGTATATAATACAGAATATATTCAATATAGAATATAGCACAATCTTCATGAGATTTTTCAGAATATTCGTCAGGTCACAAGGATGAACCCTATTGAATATCTATGCCATACCACGGGGAAAGGTTATTGATGACAATATTCTTTTTTTCACTGAGGAGCAACATTTCTGGTACGATCTTCATAAATTTGGTAAGAATGTTTATTTAGTCAAAAGGGTTATCCCTATTTAAAAATGTATTGTCCTTTAAGAGAAAACGGGAAAAGGGGGGCTTTATTCTTTTTATCAACTCTAGGGGTTATTTTCTCAGTATTTCTTGACAAAGGATGAATCCTTTCATGAAAATTGTTTAGAAAATGCTAGGAACTTATGCATGGATCATAAGAATACAAAACGTCTTTGAAAAATTGAATGTACATCTAATAATATTAAAAGCATTTAAATTTGCTTAGGAAGGAGTCAGTGATATGAAAGTGATCGAGCGATATAGGACCATCATGGTCCTCTTGTTATGCAACTCAGATATGATCCAACAATTCGACATGGGTGTGAACCGGGAACCATTGGGCACCCTGCACATCCACAAAGTGTTTTTAGAATATTGCTAGACTGTCAAATACACTTTGAGACCTAATCTATCTATGAAAAGCATAGTGAAGACCTTGGTCAGACTGTGCGGATGCACAGGTTGGCCAGTGTCTATGCTTTGCTAATATTTGTAATTGTTGGAAATGTCATGCACAGACTCATTTCAGACAAAATCCCTGACTGTGTCAAGAGACTTGGGGCAGATCATATTGATTTCTCCATGCTCAACGGCTAATAAAAAATGTCACCTTTTTGTTGAATAATTGAAATGCTATCATATTTCACAAACGAGAATATTGTTTGATGCCCAATTTAGGTTGCGGTAATGAAACAACCGAGTAATACTCTGATTACTGCAATTAAACATCCATCAAAACCATCATTTGCCTGGTATTGTACAGGTCAAACGGTATTCAATATACATGTATACAATACAAGTGTGATACGATACGTGTGATACGATGTGTGTATATGTGATAGGACCATACTCACACAAACTATCTTTGAAGTGCAAAAACTATACGTATACCCTAGTCAGTGAGTGGCCTGCCATCGTCGACAGTGTAGGCTTTTCTATTCAAGCAAAGTAATTCTGCTTTCATGTTTTCGACATTGATAGAGGATGATAGTTTTTTTTCTGTAGAAAATCTTCTCACAAACCATAGGATCGATTTATACTTCATTGAGTCAACAAGAAAAAGCTCTATTCTCACGAGTAGCTTTGATGTTTACAAAATGATCTTACTCGAAAATTAGACGATTAGCATCAGTCTATTTCTGTAATACAAAAATAGGACAAACTGTGAACATTTCAGGATAAACATTTCGTAAAGCTCAATAAAATCAGATCCACAATATTACCTACCGCTACGCCCTTGCCCCTACGTAACGGAGAGATAGCGTAGTGGTTTCGTAGAGGTGATTTTAATAAGATTGGCGTGTCTTTTTGCACATGATTGTTATGCAACGTTCACTTATTGAGCTCAGCTAAGGTAACGTGATATAGGGTGATATGAACGAAAGACGGGTGCAACTTTTTGATAAATTCACTGGTTAGGCGGTGAGCTTATCGAATTACAATCTGCCGTTATTTCTCAATTATCAACCGAAAATCATTAAATTTTAGGTCAAATCTCTTTAAGCTGTCGTCATAGCGCAGGTGGTAGTGCGTCGGACTATCAATCTAGAGGTCCCGGGTTAAATCCCCGATGCCGGCACTCATTCCTTCCGACCATTTGGTTCTTACTAATGGGTTGATAATCGTAGACCTATGTGAGATAGCAGCTGGAGGCTAGGAAAGAATGTGATGGTTGTACTGGTGAGAGAAACACCGGGAATCCATTGTAAGGTGTTACAGCCGCGATATGTGAAAAATGTTGAAAACGGCGTAAAACTCCATTCATTCAATCAATCAATCTCTTTTTAAATGTGTCCAGTCAAGCGAATAGGGATAATATGTATAGTGGGGTTTATAGTGCCAATCCTAGCCAGACTGCGGGGCCTGGACAGAGTTCCAAAATGCCGCTCAATGTCTCATAAGATTGGTTGAATACTATCGTTTATGGATGACCAACATTCTCACCAATAGGTAAAATGATCGATGGGTCGGAGCCAAATTAATGTAAGCGACTATGAAATTTTATATACAAAAGTTTTGCGCAAATTCATCGAAATGCGAAGCAGTGAAACATCAAATTCTCAGAAATGGACTGCCACTTACTCGACAACATGTGTCGTTTTAGGACAAGAAACAATGTCCTGCTTCCCTATGTTTTTTAAGCTCCACTGACCGAATGCCAGCGAGCTATTGTCATGGCTATTGCATGGCGTTGTTACCGGCGTGTGTGTGTACGTTAGTGCGAAAACTTTTTCTTAAAACACATTATCAATACAATGGGACGCTTTATACCAAACTTGGCAGAAGTGTCCTTAGGGTGACCCTCCTCCTATATTGTTAACAAAAAGTTAATTGACCCATGAATATGAAATGTGGGCGTGACAGGACGTGATTTATTTTCACTTTAAATCTTAATAAAAACCTCTCTCCCTCCCGAAATAATTTGGCCATTTTCAATCAAAACTTGGCATTAATATTCTTTTGGCGACTTTTTAAAATCTTCTCCTCTTAAATCATTGGACCAATTTTAACAAATATTGGATTGAATGTTATTTTGATTACCATTTATCAAAATTTTGATTGTCCTTCAAATATGAGCGGAACAGAGCGGGATTTGTTTACACTTTAAAATCCTCTCATCTCCAACCATTGGGCCAATTTCAACAGAGGTTGGGTTATTGAAATTGGCTCAATGGTTTGAGAGAAAAGATTCTAAAGTGAAAAAAAAACTCGCTGCCACGCCTATCTATCTATATATATACTGCCTGACTCCCCTTTCGGGTATTACTGGCCTATATTTGGGGGTCAATCAAAATTTGTTGAACAACGTAGATACATTGGCACCCAAGGGCAAAGTTTTTGGTTTAGGTTGAGAATTTTGAAGTTCTTAAGTGAATATTAGCCCAGTTCCGCCATGCCCGTTTTAAGGCTAAATCAAAATTTCTTGAACAATATAGGTACAAGGTCACCCAAGGAACATCCATGTCAAGTTTCGCCGATATGGGCTCTAAAATGGTTTGGGAGATTTCTAAATAGTTTAAAGAGCCAAAACATGACCACAGTGTCTTGATATAAAAAAATTGATAGAGGTCCACTAGATGATGCTAGATACTCAATTTGAAATCTGTTTGCCTTCTGGTTTCAGAGAACTAGATTTTTTTAAAGTTTTACGCTCTTCGATTCTTTTTAAAAAGGAAAGCGTCCGGGTGGAGCTGAAATATGATATAGTGATGGGCAGATTAATCGGTTATGATCGATAATCAATTGGTTTGGGCTTCCGATTGTGATAGTCGACTAAGAAATACCATTATCAATTAATCGGGTCCTATCACATAAATGAAAGCCACTATATTTTTTTTTACGGAACTGACATCAGTTTGGTGACTCAGCAGTCAGCATGAAACAGTTCATGCCGAATCAAAGAGTAGGTACAAAAATCAACATGACGAGTCTTTTTGTCACGAGTTTTAACTAGACTTTCACATTCTATACTCCACAGGATGATACCAGTAGTGCTGTATTATTTCGTTGTACAATCGATCATTAGTTGATTTACTCTTCCAACTAAAAAGCGATTATCGATTGCAATTTGAAACCGATTGCCCAACACTAATACGACCCCAGGGTCTTGATATGAACAAAATTGGAAGAGGTCCACTAGATAATGCTACATACCAAATACGAACGCTGCCTTATGGTTTCAGAGAAGAGATTTTTGAGGATTTTCCTGTTTTCACCTTTTTTGTTGCCCTGACAACAGAGTTAAGGGTGGATTTCAATTAATTTGAACAACTTTGGTAGAGCTTTACCCAAGGAACATCCCGGCCACGCTTCAACAAGATTGACAAACCGCTTGAGGAAGTTGTGCTAAAAGAAATTTAGTACGACAGACGAGACATTGGACGATCACATTAGCTCACCTTGAGCACTTCATGCTCAGGTGAGCTAAAAAGGCGTGTTTTTTTTGTTTGTTTAAATGGGGTTTTGCGCCGCTTTAAGAATCACATCGTGGCGGCTGGACTACCTAGCAATAGATTCATGTTATTTATCACACATGTACTACCATATTATATCCTCCAGCTGCTATCCCACATAGGTTTATGATTATTAACCCATTAGTCGGAGACAAATACGGTCGAAAAGGGAGGGTGCTGCAATCGGAGAACGAACCTGGAGAAAAAAAACCTACTTGACCTTAATTCGCAATTGAGATAGATTTCACGTAGACAACATTCTGGTCAAATTTCAGGTTGATTAGGGGGAAAAAAGTGGAATCAAAGTACATACAAGGTTTCTTTTTTTCTAATACATTGTATTTGACCCCTTGATCTAGTTTTCGACCCTTTTCCCCGGTTTCAAAGACGTACGAGGTTCCGTCAACATATTTAGTCTGACAAAAGTTCAGGTTGATTAGGTATAAATGGTTTTTCTAGGATTTGCCCCTGTGACCTAGTTTTTGACCTGTCTTGAACTTGCGATTGTGATTTTATAGACAATGTAGACAAACATTCTGACCATGTTTCAATTTATTTGACCCGAAAATGAATTGATATGAGTGATTTATCTACTAGAAAGCCATGAATGGCTTGAGTCGCTCCACAGGCTTGAAATTCTTGTAAAAGCAAATAAATGTTTTGACTTGATTTTTAGATATTTGGGGTTCTACTGATGTTGAAAATGATTTTCAAAATTTGAACTATATAACAGATAGAGAAATGACCTCTGCTCTTAAAAGACATATTTTTCATCAAATCAAAATGATTTTTGGCTGCATGATAATGGGTCACCCAAAGATCATACCAAAAATTTTTTATTGATATCCATCAGTTACATTCTGAGAAAATGATTTTTATAGTTTCCATTATTTAACTTGTTGAGAAATGACCTCCACCCATAAAATGCATATTTTTCATCCAATCAAAATAATTTTTGGTTCACTGATAAAGGGTCACTCAAGGATCATTCCAGTGAAATTTGTTTGATATCCAAGAATTAGATTCTGAGAAAATGATTATCAAATTTTCCACTATATAACATATAGAGAAATGACCTCCGCCCATAAAATGCATATTTTCCATCCGATCACACAATGATTTTTTGTAAACTGATAAGGGGTCACTCAAGGATCATTCCAATGAAATTTGGTTGATATCAATCAGTTACATTCTGAGAAAATGATTTTCAACGTTTCCACTATAGAACATATTGAGAAATGACCTCCGCCCATTAAATGCATATTTTCTATCTGATCACAATGATTTTTAGCTCTACTGGCTGAAAGCCACTGGGGCTATTGTCATGGCGTTGTGTCCGTCGTGCGTCCGTCCGTGCGTGCGTGCGTGCGTGCGTGCGGTCGTAAGCTTTTCTTTAAAAATCTTCTCCTCAGAAACCACTGGATGGATTTCAACCAAAATTCACAGGAATGATCCTTGGGTGACCCTCTTTCAAAGTTGTTCAAGAAATTTTGATCCAATGAAAAACATGGATTTAATGGGCGTGGCTAATTTCCAAATATGGTAAAAAGTGAGTTTTCTCAGATTCTAATCATTGGATACCAATCTAATTTTACATGAATGATCCTTGGGCGACCCTTTATCAGTCTACAACTAGAGGCGCTTGAGCGCCTGGTTCGCTCCACAGGCCTGAATATCCAAATAATGACTATTAGAGGATGATAAAGCTGTTTAAATAAGAATTGAAGTGAATGAATGAGTGAATGTTTATTTCAAGTAAATAAGGGTCATATGCTGAAATATTTCTGCATAAAAAACTCATGATCGGTGAATAACAAAATTGACCTCTACCTGTTACACAAATATTTTTCATTTAATCACAATAATTTTGCACGAATGGCGAGCACGACTAAGAGCGGCAACATGACGGTCCAACCCTCAGGACAGAGGAACAACGGACCTTAAACTGCATGATGATGATGATGATGATAATGGGTCACCCAAGGATCATTCTAGTGATATTTTGTTAAAATCCAAATATAAGAATTTCAAAACTAACAGAATGTTACTGCACAATATACTGGTGTTGGTCTGCAAAATTTTGATTGTAGATCTTTCCACTTTTAATTAAACACTACTAAAAGATGTTACTTCACAATTGTTTGTCATCAAAACAAAATTCTAACTAATGATAGTAAGAAGTGAAATATTCAATCCAATATATTTATTTTATTCTGCCCAATGCCTTAGAGTGCAGTAAACTCAACTCTTTCTACCCCACTCTGAATGTCAGGAGGTCAGAACATCATTTTACACTCTGTGCAGATTCACCCTTCGTTCAACTAAACTCACCAATTCTGAGGGGGTATTCTCAGGCTACTTATTTCAACTAATGTTTCTATACATTTGAATTTCAACAAAGGTTTTGTTCCTTCTAATCTATAATCATTACACCTATTAAATTTAACAAGTCTAGAAAAATTCATCATTGAGAAGATACCAAAAGGGTGATCAAATATTCACTTTATATGTTATAATACCCTTTACCAATAAAAAAAATATGCTGTTCATCTAATCAAATATTTTTTTGCAGACTGATACAACTTCACAGAAATAAAATTTCCATGATATCTAATCCATCTCTTTAACCTTTCAGGATAATTTGTTTTACCCTATATATGAAGAAATGACCTCTGCCCATAAAAGACATATTTTTAATCTGACCACAATATTTTTTAATAGACTGATAAAGGATCACTAAAGAATCATTCTAGTAAAATTTGGTTGATATCTATCAATTAGGTTCTGGGAAAATGATTTTCAAAGTTTACACTACATAACATATAGGGAAATGACCTCCGCACATAAAATATATATTTTTTATCCGATCACAATAATTTTTGCTATATTGATAAAAGGTCACTCAAGTATCATTCATGGAAAATTTGGTTGATATCTATCAATTAGGTTCTGAGAAAATGATTTTCAAAGTTTTCACTATATAACATATAGAGAAATGACCTCCGCCCATAAAATACACATTTTGCATCAGATCACAATAATTTTTGCTATACTGAT
Source organism: Fragum whitleyi (assembly GCA_948146395.1). Taxonomy (NCBI): domain Eukaryota; kingdom Metazoa; phylum Mollusca; class Bivalvia; order Cardiida; family Cardiidae; genus Fragum; species Fragum whitleyi. The sequence continues at coordinate 20,189,587 of OX411551.1, read as the reverse complement.
AAAGGTCACTCAAGTATCATTCATGTAAAATTTGGTTGATATCTATTGATTACATTCTGAGAAAATGATTTTCAAAGTTTTCACTATATAGCATATAGAGAAATGACCTCCGCTCATAAAATACATATTTTTCATCTGATCACAATGATTTTTTGTAGGCTGATAGAGGGCCCTTCAATGATAATTCATGTGAAGTTTGGTAAATATCCATCAATTAGTTTCTGAGAAAAGCCACCTATTACCATATATGGAAATTAGCCACGCCCACTACAGCCATGATTTTCAACCGATTAAAAATCTTTGAAGGAATCTGATAGAGGGTCACCCAAGGAACATTCCTGTAAAATTTGATTGGAATCCATCCAGTACTTTATGAGGAGAAGATTTTTAAAGTAAAAGTTTACGGACGGACGGACGGACGCACGGACAGACGCACGGACAGACGCACGGACGACGGACACCTCGCCATGACAATAGCCCGCTGGCCTTTCGGCCAGTGGAGCTAAAAAATCATTGTGATCGGATGGAAAATATGCATTTTATGGGCGGAGGTCATTTCTCTATATGTTATATAGTGGAAACTTTGAAAATCATTTTCTCAGAATCTAACAGATGGATATCAACCAAATTTCACTGGAATGATCCTTGAGTGACCCTTTATCAATCTACAAAAAATAATTGTGATTGGATGAAAAATATGCATTTTATGGGCGGAGGTCATTTCTCTATATGTTATATAGTGGAAACTTTGAAAATTATTTTCTCAGAAACTAATGTTTGGATTTCAACCAAATTTCACTGGAATTATCCTTGAGTGACCCTTTATCAGTGACTGTACCAAAAAATAATTTGATTGGATGAAAAATATACATTTTATTAGCAGAGGTCATTTCTCTATATGTTATTTAGTGGAAAATTTGAAAATCATTTTCTCAGAATCTAATTTTTGGATATCAACCAAATTTCACTGGAATGATCCTTGAGTGACCCTTTATCAGTGTACCAAAAATTGTTTTGATTGGATGAAAAAAATGCATTTTTTGGTCGGAGGTCTTTTCTCAATATGTAAAATAGTGAAACTATGAAAATCATTTTCTCAGAATGTAACTGATGGATATCAATCAAACACTTTTGGTATGATCTTTGGGTGACCCATTATCATGCAGCCAAAAATTGTTTTGATTTGATGGAAAATATGTCTTTTAATAGCAGAGATCATTTCTCTATCTGTTATATAGTTGAAACTTTGAAAATCATTTTCAACATAAGAAGAACCCCAAATATCTAAAAATCTAGTCAAAACATTTATTTGCTTTTACAAGAATTTCAAGCCTGTGGAGCGACTCAAGCCATTCATGGCTTTCTAGTTTGTAGACTGATAAAGGGTCACCCAAGGATCTTTCATGTAAAATTTCATTGGTATCCATTGATTAGAATCTGAGAAAACTCACTTATTACCATATTTGGAAATAAGCCACGCCCCTTAAATCCATGTTTTTCATTGGATCAAAATTTCTTGAACAACTTTGAAAGAGGGTCGCCCAAGGATCATTCCTGTGAAGTTTGGTTGAAATCCATCCAGTAGTTTCTGAGGAGAAGATTTTTAAAGAAAAGTTTACGACCGGACGCACGGACGGACGCACGACGGACACAACGCCATGACAATAGCCCCAGTGGCTTTCAGCCAGTGGAGCTAATAATTAACCCCTTTGCTCATTATTGACGGCAGTTGACCAATTTTCAAAATATATCGAGATTTCAGGTAGACAAACGGTCTGACCAAGTTTCATGGCATTTAAGCCATGAATATGACCTCTAGAGTGCAAACAAGTTTTTTCTAAGGTGTTACTTTTGACCAAATTTTTAACCCACTTAACCCATTTTCCACCTTTCCCTCATATCTGCTAGATTATCAATCTGACCAAGATTCAAGATATTTGAGCTAGGAATTGATCCTATCAGGAGTGCACACAAAGGTTTTACTTAGATTTGACCCCATTTTGTACTCAACTTGACCCATTTTCGAACTCGTCCCAGATATCGAATATACAAAACAATCTGACCAAGTTTCAGGACATTTGAGCCAAAATGTGGCCTCTTCAGTGCTCGAAGATTTTCTTTTTTTTTTTTCATTTAGTTTTTACCTTTTGACCTCATAATTGGCCTCATTTGACAAATTTTTAAACTCGCCCCTGATTTCATATAGACAACATTCTGTTCAAGTTTCAAGACATTTAAGCCAAACATGCGGTCCCTTGACTAAGAATAAGATTAGACCCTTTGAAATAAATTTTGACCACATTTGACCCAGATATTTTCTTGAAACTCTTTACAGTCAATCTTGCTCAAGCGACCACGTCTATTAAGCTACCGTTTTCTAAATTCTCTTCTTAAAATCAAAATATCTTAAAAAGAAGATATAACTGGTTTTTAAAAAAAATGTAAATGAATCCTATGTTTAACTCTATGGCATCGTCTTCAGTTTTGATTTCCACAAATTAAAGTCTTAGCTGTCTGTGACCGAAAATACTCTTATGGAGACGCAGTTGTATATCTTTAGCCATGTTTGTTTGAATGGGTTTAACACTGACAATTTTAGTCACAAGTCTGCGATTGGAGCACCTTACAATGGCTTCTTAGTATTTCTTATGTCAGTTCTACCCTTACTCCCTTTCCTAGCCTCAAGCAACTATCTATTTAGGTTTTCAACCACCCATCCACCAATGTTTTGACACGCAACTGGCAATAGATAGTGAATACCGGACGTTCGACGATCACAATCAGTTCACATTGAGCAGTTTTGTCAATTTATTGATTAATGGAGTTTTACGCCGCTTTCAACATTTTTCAGTTATATCGCGGCTGGTTTCCTGGTATTTTTCTCACCAGTACAACCACCACATCTTTTCCTAGCCTCCAGCTGCTATCTCACATAGGTCTACGATAATCAACCCATTTGTGAGAGACAAAAATACGGAAAGAATGGGTGCCGCCGTCGGGGATCGAACCCGGAAGCATTTTGTCGAACTGAGCTTAAATAGTATGGCTGCTAGACCATAGTACTATTGCTGAACCATACATTACAGTAGATGGGCCAAAGAAATGCCAAGTGACCAAAGTAAGACGGATGGCTAACAGTACGGCGACTGTACCGTCGTATTGTGGATTGACCATAGTATGGTTGAAGGACCATGGTACAGTTGTTGGACCATTGAATTGCCGTGGATAACAGAATGGCTGCTGGACCATAAGTATGGTATATGGACCTTATAATTCCATGTTCTTTCACACAACAGGCGTATAAAAAGCCTTGTTCCACCCTATAGGTTCTAAGAATATGAATATCAAAGTTGCATTAAGCCTTGCCTTGAAAAAAACAAGAAGAACATTTGGCCCTGAAGCGCTCACCTGAGGCATTAAGTTGACAAAGGTGGCGAAGTGTCAAAACTACTTATTTGAAATTCATGACTGGCTCAACAAAAGTCCAAGATATCACGAAGACGAACATTTCGATTACATTTCAAGACATTTGAGTCAAATATGTACTAAAAGAATTTCAAGATTTGAAGAGGCGTCTTAGTTTTTGACCCCCTATCGTCAACCTCAGTCCAAATAGGTTTTTCCTAAATTTGACCCATTGACCTCATTTTGACCACACTTGACCCATTTTAGAACTTGACTGAGATTTCATGGAGACAAACATTCTGACCAAGTTACAAGTCATTGCGTAGAAAATGTGGCCTCTATAGTGGGCACAAGGTTTTTCTAAAATTTGAACCATTGACCTCATTTTTGACCCCACTTGACCCAATTTAAAAATTGACTTAGATGGATACAAATATTCTGATCAAGTTTCAAGATATTTGAGTCAAAAATGTGGCCTCTCGAGTGAACATAAGGTTCTTTTAAGATTGACCCCATTTTTGACCCAACTTTCAAACTTGACCAAGATTTGATGGAGACAAACATTCTGACCAAGTTTCAGGACATTTGTGCCAAAATGTGGTCTCTAGAATGCACACAAGGTTTTTCTAAGATTTTACTGATTGACCCCATTTTTGACCCCACTTGACCAAATTTTGACTTTGACTGAGTTTGATGAAGAAAAACATTTTGACCAAGTTTCAAGTCATTTGGGCCAAAACTGTGGCCTCTAGAGTGCCAGAAGGTTTTACTAAGATTTGACCCCTTGACCAAATTTTTTTAAAACCACTTCAAACTTGACCCAGAATTGATGGAGAGAATTGATAGATTGATTGAATGGAGTTTTATGTACCTTTCAACATTTTTCAGTTATAACATGATGACTAGAGCACCAAACAATGGATTCCTGGTATTTCTGTCACCAGTACAACCATCACATTCTTTCCTAGCCTCCAGCTGCTATCTCACATAGGTCTATGATTATCAACCCATGGGTGCGAGACAAAAAAGTTGCCATCAGGGATTGAACCCGGGCTCTCTTGATTGACAGCCCAACACACAACCATCTGTGCCAAGACGGCAGCTTGACAGAGTCAAACATTCTGACCAATTTTCAAGACATTTGGGCAAAATATGTGGCCTGTAGAGTACACACAAGGTTTTGAGGGACGACCGGATGACGGACACAGCTCACTCGCAATAGCTCACCACGAGGACTTTGTGCTCAGGTGAGCTAACAATATGTGAAACATGAATACCCTCTTAACAGAATTTTCAATATGTTGACCAAGACAGAAGACCATGACCTTTTCCATGACCTTGATACCTACAGATGCACATCATTGACATTTTTTACCATACCATTATGAGGTTTCTATCTTGAATAGTCTTGGATAAATAGAACATATTAAGTTTTAACAAAGTTTAAAGTAGTAAGAGTTTAGACCCTGACAGATGACCTTGACCTTGGTTTTTACAAATGCACATTATTGAGATCTATCATCGTGAAAAATAACATAAAAGGTTTATACCTAAAATAGACTTTAAAACATGTGGAAAGATAAGATTTTTGACTAAGTTTTTTCAGGAGTAAGACCTGGACAGATGACTTTGAATTTGTTGTATGACCTTGACCTTAGTCTGTACACATGCACATTATTGAGATCTATCACATCATGCCAAGTAGGACACTTTCATCTCAAATAGGCTAGAAGATATTGGCAATGTTAAGTTTTGAGGAATCTAACATTGACAGATGACCTTGTCACATGACCTTGACATTGGTATCATTCGATATATCATTATGCCAAATATGATCGATATGAAGCGATTGGAAATGTTAAATTTTTTGGTTAAGTTTTGCAAACAAACACACAGAAAGACAGGCAGACAACGTTAAAACAATATGCCCCTGATCTTTTGATGCTGGGCATGAAAATGTTGCTTCTCATTTATTCATTTTCTTTATTATATTCTGATTGGCAACGAAAGATAACAACTACAAAATTTGATTAAAACTCACCCAGTAGATTTTTGGGAGGAGGAACTTTAAGAAAGCTTTCATACTGATGCAGACAGACAAAACACCATAATAGAAGCCCTGGATAGTGGAGCTTATAAATGCAAAACAAAGGAATGTCTCAATTCTAATGGTCTTTATTTGTTACATGTTTTTACATTCTCTGTGAAACTAACATACAAATGAATTTTTTCATATCTTATGAATGTTTAGAAGACCTTATGCTTTGACTTTTCGGTCCGAGGTTATAAAACTTTTCTCATTCTTGATTCAAAATTTTCTCAAATTTCAATTTGAGATTAATCCCTGCTTTTTATGTGCGTGTGATTTTATGATTGAGAAAGCATTGTGAAGAAAGAAGAAATCGCTTCTGACAAGCAATTTCTTCTTTTTCCACACTTTTTTCTACCCTACAGAATGGTTATTTTTCAAATTAAATCCACTTCAAGTTTTCATCTGCAAAACCTTTGAATTTGGACAGGTCCAAAATATTGTAAAACAGGTAAGTGTTAAGACAATTTAAATGAGTATCAACAACAAAGAGTCTGGAAGAGAAATAACTGAATGTGTCCAAGATAAGACTTTTTTAACCCTTGTCATGCTGAATAAAATCCTTGGCAAAATTATAAATAAATCAAAGTGCTGAAAGCTCCGTTTTTCCTACTTGTGAGTCAGCATTTGAATTTGAAAATATAATTTCAGAAACTTTTCTGGTTTAAAAAGGAAAAACAGGTGGTGTGGACAAAGATAAGACTGCACCTATGTGCAGGCTAATGTTTGTCTATAGCTCCTGCCAAGGTAGACATATTCCAGGTTCAGCATGACAAGGGTTAACATTAGGGCTCATAATGAGACAAAATTTCATACCTTATCCTGCCTAATATTCTCTGATTATTACAACCCTTAGATATGAAAATGAACATGTAATACAAATGTACCATTATAGGAAAATACAAAACATGCATCCTTGTGATTCGAATACTGTTTAGAATTCAATCTCTAAAAAACAACAGAATTGCATTCCAATCAACTAAAAGGACAACTAAATTTGAAGATAATCAGAAAAATGAATAGATAAAAGTATGATAATATTCTAAATAGATTGTGCGACAAAAGAAATATAATTATGCTTTAACCCTTTCCTGTTTTACAAAATTTTGACCTGTCCAAATTCAAAGATTTTGCAGATGAAAATTCAAAGTGCATTTAATTTGAAAAATAACCATTCAGTATGGTAGAAAATAGTGTGAAAAAGAAGAAATTGCTTGTCAGAAGCATTTTTTTCTTTTTTCACAACGTTTTCTCAATCATAAAATCACAGGCACGTAAAAAGCAGGGATTAAACAGCAAAGGGTTAAACAAGAGCTCCGCCTACGGGTGCACATCCTCGGCTGCTGAGAGCTGAAAAAAATCTCAAGTCTAAAATGGGGCATTATTTGCACAAAAATGCATCTAGAGTTATCCCCCTTAATAGCATAGGTTGCTCTTTTAATGGTGAACATGTGTGCTATGTTTCAAGTGGAACAAGAGATATCACAAAATGTCAAAGTTTTTGCACATTGACAACAACAACACAGAGGATATAGCAATACCTCGGGTTTTCTCCGAAAACAGATGAGCAAAATAAATTTCTTGTTTTTTCAAATAACTCATATTTTAATCTTTATTGCAGTGAATAGGATTATGTGGTAATGGGTAAAGGTAGTTGAACTATAGTTCAACAACTTGTCGGAACTCATAATCTTATACAGTATAATAATTTCAATGGGAGGCCTTAGTAAACACTGTTAAAGTTCATGACTTCCAAAATATGCAAAACTATAACTGGTCCACAACCCTAAATAATATATTCCATTCCTTTCCTCCCATAAAACCTATGTATTGGCAAGAAGTTGGAGAAGAATTTTCTTGTATTAACACTTGTAATGCTGAACTCGGAATATTCCTGCTTTGGCAGAGGGTATGGACAAACATCAGCCTGCACATATGTGTAGTCTGATCTTAGACCATACAACCTGATTTTCCTTTTTCAGCAAATTTTCAGAAATTATATTTTCAAAATCAAATGCTGGCTGACAATTAGGAAATACAGAGCTTCCAGTTCAATCTTGCCAAGGTTTTTAATTCAGCATGACAAGAGTTAAAACTTGTGGAGAGACAAAGGAACAATATTGGAGGGTTTATTGAAACAGTGCTGATTGATTGATTGAATGGAGTTTAATGTCTCTTTCAACAATTTTTCAGTTATATCACAATGGCTTGAGCATCTACCAATGGAATCCTGGTATTTGCCTGGTATTTACCAGTACAAACACCACATCCTTCCTAGCCTCCAGCTGCTATCTCACATAGGTCTATGATTATCAACCCATTGGTGAGAGACTAATAGTCAGAACAAGAGGACCAAGATGGTCCTAGATCGCTCACCTGAGTCTCTATGACCCCTGGGACATCACATTAATTAGATAGGCAGATGTCAAAAAGAAGATAATTGCCTAAGATCAATACCATGGAACATTTTCAGCAAAGAGCAAGACAGATATGCCTTTTTGCTCTTTGATTCTATGTATAAAGAGATGCACCCGGGTGGACCCCAAAAGTGACCCCAGGGTCTTGATATGAACAAACTTGGAAGAGGTCCTTAAGATGATGCTACATTCTAAATATGAAAGCTGTCTGCCTTCTGGTTTCAGAGAAGAAGATTTTTGAAGGTTTTCCCATTTTCACCCATCGTGCTCATATGAGCTGAAAGGGATGCACCCGGGTGGAGCCCAAATATGACCCAAGGGTCTTGATATGAACAAACTTGGTAGGGGCCCACAAGATCATGCTACATACCAACAAGAGCCCGCCTACGGGTGCCTACGCTCGGCTGTCGAGTGCTGGATGGTGGGAAAAAATCTAAGTCGAAAAAGGGGCTTAATTTGCACAAAATGCATCTAGAGTTATCCCCCTTGATAGTATAGGTTGCTCTTTTGATGGTGAACATGTGTGCCAAGTTTCAAGTGAATGCCTTCAGTAGAACCAGAGATATAACAAAATGTCAAAGTTTTCGCACGACGACGACAACGACGACGACAACGAAGATGACGACGACACGGAGGCTATAGCAATACCTCAGGTTTTCTCCGAAAACAGCCGAGCTAAAAATGAAAGCAGTGTGCCCTGTGGTTTCAATTAAAGAAGATTTTAAAAGATTTTCGCTCTTTGATTCTATGTAAAAAGGGTTGCGCCCGGGTGGAGCCCAAATATGATTCTAGGGTCTTGATATGAACAAACTTGGTAGAGGTCCACTAGATGATGCTACATAACAATTATGAAAGCTGTCTGCCTTCTGGTTTCATAGAAGAAGATTTTTGATGATTTTCATTTTTTTACCCTTCGTGCTCATAAGAGATAAAGGGATGCACCTGTGCCAAGCCCAAATATGACCCAAAGGTCTTGATATGAACAAACTTGGTAGAGGCCCACTAGGTGATGCTACACACCAAATATTAAAGCTGTCTGCCATCTGGTTACAGAGAAGAAGTTTAATTAAAAATTTTCGCTCTTTGATTCTATGTAAAAAGGGTTGGGCCCGGGCAAAGCCAAAAACATGACCCAAGGGTCTTGATATGAACAAACTTGGTAGAGGTCCACTAGATGATGCTACATTCCAAATATGAAAGCTGTCTGCCATCTGGTTTCAGAGAAGAAGATTTTTGAAGATTTTCATTTTTTTACCCTTCGTACTCATAAGAGATAAAGGGATGCACCCGTGCAAAGTTCAAATATGACCCAAGGGTCTTGTTATGAACAAACTTGGTAGGGGCCCACTAGGTGATGCTACACACCAAATATTTTAGCTGTATGCCATCTGGTTACAGAGAAGAAGATTTTTAAAGATTTTCGCTCTTTGATTCTTTGTAAGAAGGGTTGGGCCGGGGCAAAGCCCAAAATGACCCCAGGGTCTTGATATGAACAAACTTAGTAGAGGTCCACTAGATAATGCTACATACCAAATATGAAAGCTGTCTACCTTCTTGTTTCAGAGAAGAAGATTTTTAAAAATTTTCATATTTTCACCCTTTTTGTTAAGGGTAAAGGGAAAGTTAAAGGTGGATTTCATTTATTTGAACAACTTTGGTAGAGCTTGACCCAAGGAACATCCCTGCCAAGTTTCATCAAGATTGGCCCACTGGTTTAGGAGGAGAAGATGTTTAAAGAAATTGTGGACGACGGACGACAGACATTCTACGATCCCAATAGCTCACCTTGAGCACTTTGTGCTCAGGTGAGCTAACAATAGGGCCATAGTGGCCCTTAATCGCTCACCTGAATGAACTGTCTAATTTTTTTCAATATTCTTCTGCCTCTGTACAACCTGATAATACCTTTTTTACAATTTTCAGGTTGACTTACAAGGTTTTTCTAAAATTTGACTTCGTGACCTAGTTTTCGACCCCAGTTGACCCAATTTCATACTCATCAAAAATTGCATCAATTCAATAATTCTGACGAAATCTCATGTTGATTGAACAAAAAAAGTGGCATCTAGAGTGCATACAAGGTTTTTCTAAGATTTGACCCCAAGACATAGTCTTTGACCCCAGTTGACCCAATTTTTGAACTCATCCTAGACTTCATCAAGACAATCATTCTGATCAAATTTTAGGTTGATCCAGCAAAATATGTGGCCTCTAGAGTGCATACAAGGTTTTTCTAAGATTTGACCCTGTGACCTAGTTTTTGACCCCAGTTGACCCAATTTCAAACTCGTCCGAGATTTCGAGACTTTCATTCTGATCGAATTTCAGGTTGATCCAGCAAAATATGTGGCCTCTAGAGTTCATACAAGGTTTTTCTATGATTTGACCCTGTGACCTAGTTTTTGACCCCGGTTGACCCAATTTCAAACTCGTCCGAGATTTCATCAAGACTTTCATTCTGACCAAAATTCAGGTTGATTGGGCAAAAAATGTGGCCGCTAGAGTGCATACAAGGTTTTTCTAAGATTTGACCCTGTGACCTAGTTTTTGACCCCAGTTGACCCAATTTCGAACTCGTCTGAAATTTCATCAAGACAATCATTCTGACCAAAATTCAGATTAATCGGGCAAAAAATGTGGCCTCTAGAGTGCATTCAAGGTTTTTCTAAGATTTGACCCTGTGACCTAGTTTTTGACCCCGGTTGACCCAATTTCAAACTCATCCGAGAATTCATCAAGACAATCATGCTGACCAAAATTCAGGTTAATCAGGCCAAAAATGTGGCCTCTAGAGTGCATACAAGGTTTTTTTAAGATTTGACCCTGTGACCTAGTTTTTGACCTCAGTTGACCCAATTTTGAACTCCTTTGAAATTTCATCAAGACAATCATTCTGACCAAAATTCAGGTTAATCAGGCAAAAAATGTGGCCCCTAAAGTGCATACAAGGTTTTTCTAAGATTTGACCCTGTGACCTAGTTTTTGACCCCAGTTGACCCAATTTCGAACTCGTCCGAGATTTCATCAAGACAAACATTCTGACCAAAATTCAGGTTGATCGGGCAAAAAATGTGGCCTCTAGAGTGCATACAAGGTTTTTCTAAGATTTGACCCTGTGACCTAGTTTTTGACGTCAGTTGACCCAATTTTGAACTCGTTTGAGATTTCATCAAGACAATCATTCTGACCAAAATTCAGGTTGATCGGGCAAAAAATGTGGCCTCTAGAGTGCATACAAGGTTTTTCTAAGATTTGACCCTGTGACCTAGTTTTTGACCTCAGTTGACCAAATTTCAAACTCGTCTGAGATTTAATCAAGACAAACATTCTGACCAAAATTCAGGTTGATCGGGCAAAAATGTGGCCTCTAGAGTGCATACAAGGTTTTTCTAAGATTTGACCCTGTGACCTAGTTTTTGACCCCAGTTGACCCAATTTCGAACTCGTCCGAGATTTCATCAAGACATTCATTCTGACCACAATTCAGGTTGATCGGGCAAAGAATGTGGCCTCTAGAGTGCATACAAGGTTTTTCTAAGATTTGACCCTGTGACCTAGTTTTTGACCCCAGTTGACCCAATTTCGAACTCGTCCGAGATTTCATCAAGACAATCATTCTGACCAAAATTCAGGTTGATTGGGCAAAAAATGTGGCCGCTAGAGTGCATACAAGGCAAATGTTGACGACGGACGACGGACGTCGCACGACGGACATCCACCTAACCACAATAGCTCACCTTGAGCACTTCGTGCTCAGGTGAGCTAAAAATGAGTACCGCTTTCGAGGATCGAACCCAGGACCTCTTCATTGACAGTTCGACGCCCTACCAACTGCGCTATGACGGCGACTAGCAACAGTACTGAAGGTGCCTATATTCATAAGAACATTCTAGCTTTTGAGTGACATTTCCAACAATTACATGTGTGCAGGGGTACAGATAAGAGGGAGTAATTCCAGTCTAAATATTTTACTTCTCATTTAAACCCTTAGATGTGGTCAATCATGAGACGATTCCAACGAATATGCACAAAAGAGAATTTGTGCAAGCATTGTTGAAATAATTTAATTTGTGATTAAAATTACTTCCTTTACCTGAAGGTGTATGTGACAGAGAACCTTTGAGCTCTTGGGTTGATTGATTGATTGAATGGAGTTTTACCCTGCTTTCAAATTTTTTTCAGTTTTATTGTGGCGACTGGAGCACCTAACCATGGTTTCCTGGTATTTCTCTCACCAGTACAATCATCACATCCTTTCCTACCCACCAGCCGCTATCTCACATAGGTCTATGATTATAAAACCATTAGTGAGAGACAAATAGTCAGAAAGAATCAGGGATTGAACCTGGGACCTCTAGATTGACAGTCCGACGCACTTCCAACTGTGCTCTAGCGGCAGCCTTTTGCACAGTGATTTAAAAATATAATGTACCCTCTAAACCAATACGAGTCTGCAACCTCCTATTGAGTTCAAAGTGAAGGCTCAGACCAGATTGTGCAGATGCACAGACTGATCTAAGCCTAAGCTTCGCTCACCAGTTGATATTATTATTCACCAGTTGATATTATTGGAAATGTCATGCCATTATAAGGCTCCTATATGAGTGTTTCCCTCGTGCCCCTTAGTTATTGCTTAGTCAAGAATTACCACTTGAATCAGCTCAAAAATGAAAGTTCCAAATAAAATAGACATAAACAAAATTAAGCAAACATCAAAACTTTAAATAATCAATACATGCATTTTTGTTTTCATAAAACTAACAGTAAGCTTAGACTGCCTGTCCAAAATGGCATTTCTATAGGGGACACCCAATCAAAATCCTGCATAGAACTTACCTTGTTCAAACAATGCTGTCCTGAACCTAAGCCCTTATCCTATTGAATATAAGTGCTGTTTCCAACAAATACAGTATTTCTCCTAATAAACAGTCCCAGGAGCTATACATAACATGATCAGGGAGCTTTCATTAAGTATGCATTTTCTGATTTAAACAAGAGTGCCATCGTCACAAAATACGCCGCCACATTGCTGCTGTTTAACAGAAATAATTGTAGACACTACTTATTTTGACAGAACCAAATTGAAAATGACCAAGTTTCATTTAAATCAAGACAAAAAGTTAGGAGGAGTTGCCTTCACAAGGCTGCAATTTCAATAAGCCCCAGGCACTAAGTTTTTAAGGGGCATAATTCAGGGAAATAAATGAGCCATAAAATCCTTGATCCATGTATAATTGTAGACACTACTTATTTTGACAGAACCAAATTGAAAATGACCAAGTTTCATTTAAATCAAGACAAAAAGTTAGGAGGAGTTGCCTTCACAAGGCTGCAATTTCAATAAGCCCCAGGCACTAAGTTTTTAAGGGGCATAATTCAGGGAAATAAATGAGCCATAAAATCCTTGATCCATGTACATCTTCAAATTATGGTGATGACATTGACCAAGTTTCATTCAAATAAAGACAAAAAGTAAGGAGGATTTGTGTTCAAAAGGCTGCAATTTCAATAAGCCCTAGATACTAAGTTTTCAAGGGGCATAACTCAGGCAAAAATCAACAAACCGTAAAATCCTTCCTTCATGCACATCTACCAATTGAGGTGATAACATTGACCAAGTTTCAAGAAAATCCAGCCAGTAGTTTAGGAGGAGTTGCGTTGACAAGAAAAGTGGACGGACGTACGGTTTATCAAGGGGCATAACTCAGGCAAAAATCAATGAACCGTAAAATCCTTCATTCATGCACATCTACCAATTGAGTTGATTACATTGACCAAGTTTCAAGAAGATCCAGCCAGAAACTTAGGAGGAGTTGCGTTGACAAGAAAAGTGGACCCAGAGACTAAGTTATCAAGGGGCATAACTCAGGCAAAAATCAACGAACCGTAAAATCCTTCCTTCATGCACATCTACCAATTGAGGTGATAACATTGACCAAGTTTCAAGAAAATCCAGCCAGTAGTTTAGGAGGAGTTGCGTTGACAAGAAAAGTGGACGGACGTACGGACGGACGGATGGACAGACGGACGGATGGACGGACGGACGGACGGACGGACAGACGGAGAAGATGACGCCAATATACGTCCGCCTCCGGCGGCGTATAAAAATCATTAAAATTGACGTTTTTCAGGCCCTTTTCCCTTTGAGATGAATTTCCTCTAAACAATAATTTATATGATTAATTCACCTCAAATTAGAGAAGAAGTCTCATAAAGTTCCTAAAATTTAGGCATTTTGGGTTTTCTGAGTAAAAAATGTAGGGGTGCATCTGTAAGGGAGGGCGCTATGATTAGAGGAAATACGGTCGCTGCTTTTTTCAATATTTCATTAAGTCTATTTTCCCACAATAAGTAAGTCAGCTGGCAGTAAATACTTGCATGAAACCTGATCTTAGTTCATACTGTCAGCCAAAGTGCAGTAGGAATATGGCAGGGCTCGTGCTAGTTTTTGAAATTAGGGAGTCATTGACCCCTTAATCATTAAACTCTGGGGATCAAAACCAGATTCAAAGGTGTCAAAAGAGCAGGAAGAGTAAATCGTGAGTAGAATTCTGCAGGTTTAATAGTCAATTGACCTTTCCTTGTAAAGGTAGGAAGCAAGCAAATGATTTGTACAATTTTAGATAGTACATAGCATACATCGAAAAGTTTTGACCCTTAGAAAATTATCTCAAGGGGGTCACAATGACCCCTTTTGGAGAAATTTCTAAGGGTCAAAATGACATATCAGATTTTTGAAGGTCATACCCTGGTTTAAGGGTCCAACACGAGCCCTGTACTGCATGGAAATTGGATGAAAAAGCTAAGCATTCCAATATTTATTCCTAAATTGACAATTTCTTATGCTGTAAACTTATTCCATTTTCAATTGCCATATAACCCAGCATTTAAGGTGGATTTCAATTCTTTGAAAATTTTAGGTGAAACCTTACCTAATGAATGTCCCTGACAAGTTTCAAGATTGGGCAATTGGTTCAACAAGAAATTGCCAACATACACACAACAACGTCGGAAAATGGCAACAGATATCTAGTCATCACATAAGCTCACTTTAAGCACTTTGTGTTCAGTGAGACTGAGAATATTGAATTTTGAAGTCATGCCTGTAACAGCAAAAGATCGGTTGGGAAGGCTGAACGGAATCTTTTTTTTTATTTGTTTCAGAGGCAGGTTAACTTCTTTTGAAGTGGGGATAATTTACTTTTATTTATACATAGTTCTAAAACAAACCATGGAAATTCAAAAATACTAATCACTCATTTGCTGTGGCTAGCAATATATTATTCAATACCAATTAATACACATATTTCATTCAATCAAATAAATCTATTTATAGTATGAAACAAAGTTTTCTACATCAATCAATCATCATATTTATCAACCCTTCTCATGCCAAATTTGATTGATTTTCCAACAAATTGCATTTTTTTATTCTTATATCTCTGCCAATCTGGCTCAGGTTTTACACACAATTATTACATAGAAACTAGGCAGAATAGGCCAAGATCAGACTACATCTCTGTGCAGTCTGATCCAAGTCTATACTGCTTGCCAAAGCTTTGTAAATGGCTTGAACAGCATGAGAACAGAGAATGGTCAATACAAAAGAAAAAGTTTTTTTCTGGTAGACATTATCTTACCCTTTCATTAAATCCTTTTTTAACTCATTTTTTATTATCAATCTTTAACCCTTGTCATGCTGATCCCAAAATATTCCTGCCTTGGCAGGAGCTATAGACAAACAGCAGCCTGCACATATGTGCAGTCTGATGTTAGGTCTACACCACCTGTTTCTCACTTTCAAACCAGATTAGTCAATAGATTAGTTTTTCAAATACAAGAGGGCCGTTGGCCCTGGGTCGCTCACCTTAGAAAAAAGCTTCATTACCTAGGTATGTCCATGCAACCATAGAAAAAGAGGTTTTCAATTATTCAATCAGATAACATTTGAAATAATCCTCCCACCCCTCTCTGCTCCTCCCCTGGTCATTATTTATTTATGCTTTTATCATAAAAGGTCTGTGATCAGCTAATCTATGCCAGATATACAGGCTGAGTCTGACACTTTTTAAGTTTTCTTTAATGAGTTGATCAATCCATGTCAAATATAAAGGCTGTAGGGATTCAAGATTCTCGACAAAGCACTTCCCCCTCCCCCAAGATGCTCTGCACCTGGTGAATATACAGTCATGATTTTAGCTAATTCAATTAATGTCCATATGCTGATCATCCATACCAATTTTCAAGTCTGTAGGACTCCTGGTTCATTAGAAGAAGTTTGACCCTACAGTCATGATTTTAGCTATTTTTATTGATGTCAATATATTGATCACCCATGACAATTTTCAAGTCTGTAGGGTTCCTGATCCAGGAGAAGAATAAGGTTAAAGATTTCAAAATGGATCCAAAGTTCTACCCCTCCCCCCTAATGCTCCACATCTGGTGGCCCTACATTCATGATTTTAGATATTTTGTTTTAGATCCATATGCTTATCATCCATGCCAATATTGAAGTCTTTAGGGCTCCTGGTTCATAAGAAGATGAAGATTAAAGTTACAAAATTTTCACAAAAGTACTACCCCCTCCCCCCTGGTGTTTCCCGCCTGGTGGCATTACAGTCATGATTTTAGCTATTTTTATTGAGGTCTATGAGCTGATCCTCCATGCCAATTTTCAAGTCTGTAGGGCTTGTGGTTCAGATGAAGAAGAAGTTTAAAGATTACAAAATTTACACAAAAGTACTACCCTCTCCCCCCTGGTGCTCCCCGCCTGGTGAATCTACAGTCATGATTTTAGCTATTTTTATAAAGGTTCATATGCTGATCATCCATGCCAATATTCAAATCTGTCGGGCTCCTGGTTCAGAAGAAGAAGAGGGTTAAAGATTACAAATTTTTCACAAAAGTACTACCCCCTCGCCCCTGGTGCTCCACACCTGGTAGCCCAACAGATATGATTTTAGCTACCTCCTCCCTGGTGCTCCGCACCTGGTGGCCCAACAGATATGATTTTAGCTTTTTTTTTATTAAGGTCTATGAGCTGATCATCCATGCCAAATTTCAAGGCTGTAGGGCTGCTTGTTCAGAAGAAAAAGAATTTTAAAGATTTTCTTAAATTTTTAACTTTAGTTACCATAGCAACCAGAGTTTTTCACCGATTTCAATTCTTTTAGCAATTCTTAAAGGGAATCACCTAAGGAACATTTCTGCCAAGTTTGGATAAAATTGTCCATGTAGTTTAGGAGGAGATGTCATTTAAAGAAATTGTTGATGGACGACGGACAAAAGGTGATCACAATATCTCACTTGAGCATGTTGTGCTCAGGCGAGCTAAAAAATTGACCACAGTTGGTACTTACAGTGCTTTTTACCCTTTGATTTTGGTGAAATTTTTAAGCCAAAATTTATTCAGCATGAGAAGGATTAAAACTAAATGACTGTTGAAATGGTTGTCCAGGAGGAACCCACAGTGAGCCTGCAGACATTTGACCTTAAAATGCAATCTTGACCTTTTGACCAATCATTAAGAACCCTAACAATTGACCTTCACCTTAAGTGAGACATAGGGCCAAATCATTTCTGACCCGAATCCGACTATTCTAATAGTCGCAAGTTGGACCAGTCTAGAGCTTGTAGCCTGCTCTCTGAGAAATAAGTTGACCCAGGGTTTCTATGAACCTTGTTTCTTTGAATTTGGACCACCCTTTTTTTGAAATGACCTCCAATATTGTCAGAGAAACATTCTTTATCTAGTTTAAAGGGGTCATAATGTGGCAAAATGAACCCCAGTTTTGAACAAAGAGGAAAAATCCTATTGACCCATTAAAACAGTTCATAGAAACATGTCTACTGACAAGGGCAAAGAATAAAGTAAAACTATTCATAAGATAGAAGTTACGGCCTCGACAAAGGAGGTCAGCCTAACTTTCAATGACATGCCAATGTGTCAAAGAACGAACAACAGATAGAGGGGGTATTTTGGATCAAAGAATTACAATAAACCCAATTGCTGTTGGTATGCTGTTGGTACTCATTGGAATTTTCTCCTTGAGATGATTCAAATAAGTACCCACATTATAGAGTTTCATTTCAAATATAAATTTTAGACAAGCTTAAAACCCTCTCATCTGTTCCCGTGATAAACAACTAGTTCACTGCAAGCTGTCTCAATATTCAAGAACAATGAATCTCATTTTCCTTTTAATTTCTTTCATATCATAATTATGCAAACCATGGGTTTGTGTAAAATCAGTTATGTGGAGTATTGTTGAATCATTAAAGCACTTGAAAAGTTTTGCAAACTTTTAAAAGACTTCAGATCTTCAATCAGATGACCTTACCATAGTCAAATGACCTTGAGTTTAGTAGCTGAAGATGAAAAGTGATCAAATCCATATGACTATTGTATCCTTATTTGAGCGCCCACAGGGTAATCCTTTTAGCTCTGCTTGAGCATGTTGTGCTCAGATGAGCTAAAAGATGTTTTATGATCTTGTCACAAAAAATATTAACATTTTCAGATTGTTAAATAAAACTATAAGATACTTATTGTGTGAATTGATTGATTGAATGGAGTTTTAACACCGCTTTCAACATTTTTTCAGTTATCTCATGCTGGCTGGAGCACCTAACAATGGATTCCTGGTATTTTTCTCGCCAGTACCAGACTTCACGAAATACCGCCGGTCCCACTGACATGTCTGGTAAAAATCATGCCGGTCTGGTAAGTTGCACAGAAATACAGGACTGACAGACTGGTAAAATCTTGCCACATACACAATGTGTCCCATCACTATGTCTGAAGGAATTTAGTTCGGTCTGGTAAAAATCTAAAGTTTACCAGACCCACTGTCAGGTAAAAAATATGGTTATTTCGTGAAGTCTGCAGTACAACCATCACATCCTTTCCTAGCCTCCAGCTGCTATCTCACATAGGTCTACGATTATCAACCCATTGGTGAGAGGCAAATAGTCAGAAACAAGAGGACCAAGATGGTCCTAGATCGCTCACCTGAGTCACTTTGATCCCTGGGACATCACATTAATTAGATAGGCAGATGTCAAAAAGAAGATATTTGCCTAAGATCAATACCATGAAACGTTTTCAGCGAAGAGGAAGACAGATATGCCTTTTTGCTCTTTGATTCTATGTAAAAAGGGATGCACCCTGGTGGACCCAAAATGTGACCCCAGGGTCTTGATATGAACAAACTTGGAAGAGGTCCATAAGAACATGCTATATTCTAAATATGAAAGCTGTCTGCCTTCTGGTTTCAGAGAAGATGGTTTTTGAAGGTTTTCTTATTTTCACCCATCCTACTCAGATGAGCTGAAAGGGATGAGCCCAGGTGGAGCCCAAATATGACCCAAGGGTCTTGATATGAACAAACTTGGTAGGGGCCCACTAGATGATGATGCTACATACCAAAAATGAAAGCTGTCTGCCTTCTGGCTTCATAGAAGATGATTTTTGAAGATTTTCATTTTTTTACCCTTCGTGCTCATAAGAGATAAAGGGATGCACCCATGCAAAGCCCAAATATGACCCAAGGGTCTTGATATGAACAAACTTTGTAGAGGCCCACTAGGTGATAGTACATACCAAAAATGAAAGCAGTGTGCCCTCTGGTTTTGATTTAAGAAGATTTTAAAAGATTTTCACTCTTTGATTCTATGTAAAAAGGTTTGCGCCCGGATGGAGCCCAAATATGATCCTAGGGTTTTGATATGAACAAACTTGGTAGAGGTCCACTAGATGATGGTACATACCAAATATGGAAGCTGTCTGCCTTCTGGTTTCATAGAAGATGATTTTTGAAGACTTTCATTTTTTTACCCTTAGTGCTCATAAGAGATAAAGGGATGCACCCGTGCAAAGCCCAAATATGACCCAAAGTCTTGATATGAACAAACTTGGTAGAGGTCCACTAGATGATGCTACATACCAAATATGAAAGCTGTCTGCCATCTGGTTTCAGAGAAGAATATTTTTAAAGATTTTCATATTTTCACCCTTTTTGTTAAGGGTAAAGGGAAAGTTAAGGGTGGATTTCATTTATTTGAACAACTTTTGTAGAGCTTGACCCAAGGAACATCCCTGCCAAGTTTCATCAAGATTGGCCCACTGGTTTAGGGGGAGAAGATGTTTAAAGAAATTGTGGACGACGGACGACTGACGACGGACATTCTACGATCACAATAGCTCACCTTGAGCACTTCGTGCTCAGGTGAGCTAAAAATGAGTGCCGCTGTCAGGGACTTATTGTGAAAAGGATTTTGACAATTTTCTTCTTTGAACATGGTAAATTAATTCCATTTTCATCATAACTTTAATTTGAATTCTGCCTGTGAAGTCAATAAAGACCAAAGCCAGTCAAATATTGATTAAACCGGTGTTGGAAAATGTCTGACCTAACTCTTATTACCTCCTTCTTTCATTATATGCTTCAAGACTTCATCAATGCTATGACTAGAGAACTGTGAACTTTGATATTTTAGACCTTGATTTGATCTTTGAACTTGTTCAGATTTCTGACCTTGACCTGCAACTCTTCCTAATTGGTCATTAGCAGGTGCTTTCCCTGTTTTTTTCAGTTTTATTATCAATAGCCTCTTCCTCAGAATCTTCATCATCTCCAATCATTGGTAACTCAATTAAAGCATTGTCATTCTCATTTAGAGTATCTAAGATTTCCTGTTCTGATAATCTTGTCAAGTCAATTCCATACCGCGTGATAAGAGCAGCAGGTTCTCCAGAGAAAAATGTATGTGGCCTTTTACATTTCTCTCCAATCTTACACTGACCATTCACATACTTTTGGCAGACATGTAGAAACAAACAGAATCCGGCTGCTCCCCAGTCCTTTTTCTTACATCCACTTGGATTGTTAAAAAATTTACATACTGATGGAAATTTGACACCAGGTTTATCATTCTTTTTAGAAGTCTTTTCAGTCTTATTTTCTATATTAGAAGGCTTAACCTTTGTCTCCACTTTACTTTGGATTTCAGGGGTTTTCTTAAATTCTTCAGGGCTGACCTGCCTAGAATTATGAAATTGTTCAGCTTTTTCCTCCTTTTTCTTTTTTACATCCACTGTCTTTAAGTTAATTAAGTTCATTATTTTTTCTTCTCCAATATCATCAGGGTCCAGCCCAAACTTTTGAAGCAAGCTTAAAGGCTGTTTATCCCTGATATTGTGTGACCTTTGACAATCTTTTACCTGACAGTTCCCTTTCACATAGAAAAAACAGAGATGTAAATTATGACAAATGTCCTGATAATCTGTCACATCACCTTTATAACATCCAGGCTCTCGACTCTTACTGCTGTTGTAAAACCTACACACACCAGGCACAGTTTCAATTGTTCTAGAGTCAACATCACGGAAATATTCCATTATTTCTTCACCGGTCATTCTATGTAACCGATGATGTTTAAATGTATTCAAGTTGTGTTCTGTCTTCAATTTGTGTCCAAATTTACAGTTCATATTTGGGCAATTGCTTAGAAAATAGAATTTGCAAAGGTGAAGTTGTTTGCAATCACACTTTCCTAGGTAAAATGGCAAGTATCCATGTTTTGAGCAGAACCCTAATTTAACTCTCGATTTTATTTGTACATTTTTCTTCACTTCACCCTCATCATCCGAATCATCGGAATCCACGGTTTCAACGATTTGAAAGTTATCGGGATACATTTCAAGGATCTTGCGCATGTCACCTGGTGTTCTAATGTTAATTTGAATATTTTCTTTTATTACTGACATGAGTTTTTTCAGAGTCACATAGGGTAAGTTAATCTTAATTAATAACTTGACAATTTCTGCAATCATTTCATCCTTATAGGCTTCAGTTTCAGTAACAAATTCAATAATACTCATATTAATCATTGCTTTATGAGGAAATTGCCACAAGCTTTTTAATGGCTCTTTCAGGTCTGGGTCAACTCTTTTAATTTCCTTTTTCTTTTTTTCTTTCGTTGAATCAGTAGCTTTTTTATTTGTATTTGTAACATTCTTTAATTCTGTCTTAACACTTTCAGATTTTTCTGAAAGTGTTTGAATGACCTCTTTCATCACATCAGGTGTTGGCAAATGATTCAAGGGTAGTAACGGTGGGGGATTAGACATCCGCATATTTGGGGCAAACATACCATGGGGGGGAATCAAAGGAGGCGGCACAGTCGGTCTAAAGTTTGGTGCCATGGGGGATTGATTGGGAAAACCAGAATTTAATTGCTGAAGTGGAAAGCCAGTCCCTTGGGTCTGATTAGGATCATTTTGAGAAGTAATTATGGGAAAAAGAGGCCTGATAGGTAACTGGGTATTTGGGGTCATAAGAGGGGCCCTTGGAGGTAACAAAGGAGGTGGAACATTGAAATTGACAGGAGGGAATATACCTGGTTGTATATTATGAGGTGGAGGCACCAAAATGTTAGGGTTTGGTAAACTAGCAGATTGGGATTCAGGTTTTTTGTCACTGCCACTTGATTTGTTAAATACAAGTGGATCATTCATACCAATAGGGACTGCAACATTGTTTCCAATATCTGACCCTAGTCCTAATGTCTTATCTTTCTCATCGTCAGATTCATTAGAGCTGACACTTTCTAAATCTTCATCATCAATATTTATTTCCACCTTATCCCCTTCTGATAATCCGCCTTCTGAAATGCGTTCATATCTATCCAGAGTATCCCAATCTTCAATATTTTCAACTGACACAGGACTAAGAGATCTACTTTCCTCTTTATCTACATTTTCATTTTTCATCTCATTTTGCTTACCTGAAATTCCTTCAATTTCAATATTTATATGAACTTCACATTTGCTTTCACCGTTTTCAACTTCACCTGATGGTTTAGCACCGATTTCAATTCCAGGGTTTACTTTTGACTTATCACTTTGTGATTTCTTGGATTTTTCCTCCTGCTTATTATTTTCTTCACTCATATTAGTCTCACTGATTTTCTTGTTATCACCAGCATTAGAACTTTTCTCACTCCTCTCATTTTCAATTTCCACTTTAATAAGCAATTTTTCACTTTCATTTTCTTTCTCGGGTTTATCATTGGTTTTATCACCTTCATTATCAGCCTTTACTTGATCATTATCACTTTTTTCTTTATTTTCACTTTTGACTAACCCAATATCAGTTTTGAAACTTTCACTTTTAACAGATACATCATCATTCTTCTTACTTTCACTTTTGACCGATACATTATCATTTTCATTTTTTATTGAAGGATCTTTCTTCGAGTCTTCAACAGCGTGTTCTTCACTACTTTTCTCTTTCTTTTTTGTTTTCAAATTTGCAGCGTCTGCAGTGTAATATCTTGCATCAAAGCTGTCTATGCTTTCTCCACTTTCTTCACTTGCTATACTTTCGACAGTTTCAAAACTAACAATACTCTCCACACTTGGACTTCTTTGTACATTCACTGCATTATCAGGCAAAGTTACATTTTTCTTATTCCTTTTGAATCTTGAAAAAAGAATTTCTTTCACTTTGTCACGAGTTTCTTGGGTTCTTTCAAAATTTGGATTTTGTTTTCTCAATAAATTGAAAGACTGGAAAGCAAATATATCATGGTTCTTTTTGCATTTATCCCCATAATTGCAAATATCAAGAATGGAAAATTTACACAAATGTAAATAGCGACACTCATTTGCACATGTTCTTTTATCAAGATTATAGTCAATACATATATTTGGTACTCTTAACCTTTCAGTAGGATGATAAACTGTTCTTCTCTGTTTGAATGAATTGTCATCTATATAACCAGCTTCCCTAGGTCCCATATTTCCAGAATGATGAACATGAAAATCTACACCTTGATTTTGACTAACATTTCTAACAGTTCTTACATTTTTGTAATCCTTTTGACTATCATAACTATCTGAATCTGAAACATCCTCCATTCCTACAGCAGAATTTAATGATCTTCTAGTTTTAGATTTGTCACCATAAAACACTTCAACACCATCTTCGATATATCTTATACGTCCTGAACTAGATCTTTTTGAATAACTTCTAATTGGTTTTCTATCAAATTTTTCACTTGCAGCCTCAATCAACATTCCATCCTCCATCAACTTTGTTTTTCTTGAAGATCCAGCAATTGCTTTATTTTCATTTTCAATCCACCTTCCACGATTACTCACATGTATTTTAAGTCCTACTCCATCACTCAAACGAGTATCATCTGACAGTGGACTATAATTTTGTCTGTTTTGAGTGCTTTGTCTTTCATACTGATATTGTTCACTTAACACTGAATGTCTATCGTAGTCAATTTGCTCATTTGTTTCAATAAAGTCATCAAGAGTATCTATCTGGCCACTCTCACGGTCATCATCATCATCAAAGTTTTCCTTATATCTACTTCTTGAAGTTGACACAGGTGACCACTCCCCTACCCGGTGGTTATAACTTCCTCTGGAAATCCTTGAACCTGCCCTAGAAACCCTTTCTGCATAAGGGCTTTGCCTGCTTTGAGTTATTTCCCTTTCATTTCTTTCATCAGAATATATCCTCTGTTGGTTTCTACTATCAATATGTTCCACATTTCTCCTATCAAAATGTTCCACATGTCTTCTATCAATATGTTCTACTTTTCTCCTATCATTGTGTTCCACTTTTCTCCAATCTATGGTCTCTGTATTTCTATAGTCTCTTCTACTTCTCGATGGTCTTTCTTTAGCAGTGGTATCTTCTTTCCTGTATCTTTTGGAGGACCTCTCCCTAGACTCATGCCTACGTTTTCTAAACCTGTTTTCTAAGTTCCTTTCATGAGATCTAGATCTTTGTCTACTTTTTCTGCTGTAGCTGTCTGAACGCCTCCTTGGTGAAGGAGATTTTGACTTTCTCTTTCTGAAAGGATTTTTAGGCCTTTTGTCCTCATCATCCGATCCAACCTTTGATCTATCCTTCCTAAAAGGGTTGCTTGGCATTTTTCCAACAGACTTTGATCTAGATCTGTAATTCCTTTTTTGACCGTCTCTAGCTGGACTCGCTGACAATTCTCCAGCAGATTTAGAGCGTGATCTAGACCTGTATCTACGCTCTTTGTGCTTCCCTCCTCTACTTAAGAAATAGTCCAATTCTGTTGAATCCCTCTTGTTCCTTCTTGAGTCCTCTTTTTGCACTTGGGGCATCTGATCTTGACCAACAATTATTGGTATTGGTACCATTACTTGTGGAGCGAACTGATAATCCACTGTTCCTTGGTTTGTGGCCAATGGGAAAGATTGATACACCTGGTACTGAGGGTTTCCATGAACATATGCCATAGGTTGATTAATGCTAGTATCATGGCTAGCACCCCCACCTCTCTGAGGAAACATATGGACAATGTCATGTCCTGTATCATCATAGTGTTTGTGTGACATTTTGAATGATCAAAATTTTGAATGATCAAAATCTTAAATTCCAAGAAATTATTCACTCACAAACTTTTAAAGCACATTTTTATTTGATCTTTCACTATTCCACGAGAAAAAAAAATCTGATAAAATTTCATTCATTTTTCTACAAACCAACAACTCTGTTAAATTCAACACAACTCATTTGTAACATAAAGCACCATTTTCATGCAAAATGTATTCAAATTTCCACATCACTTGGAGATATATTTATGATGTTTCATTCTAATGTAAAAAGGAGTAACAGATATGAATATCTTCATTTGCCAGACAGCCATCAATCTGAAAATATATAACAGCAAGTATTAACCCTTGTCATGCTGAACTCGGAATATTCCTACTTTGGCAGAAGCTATAGACAAACATCAGCCTGCACATGTGTGCAGTCTGATGTTAGACTACACCCCCTGTTTCTCACTTTTAAACCAAAATTGTCAATAGATTTAGTTTTTCAAATAAAAATTAACCTACAGTTGGTACTTTTAGTGCCTTTTTTGCCCTTTGATTTTTGATGCAAATTTTTAGCCAAAATTTATTCAGCATGACAAGGGTAAAGATTGAAGTACATGTAGTGTATTACAGGAAGTATCAAAGATGCAAGTGTAGGGCATGAAACTTAATTCTTTTTGCTGACCTTTTTTTAGGAAACCTTGATAGAATAGATGAATAGTTTGAAAAACAGAAACTCATCAAAAATATGAAATATGAAACTGCCAAGGTGTACAAGACAGCTATGGTCTAACATTCATTGGTGAACGAACGTCGTTCACCAGTGTTATATACCATGTCAGGAAAATCCTGTTGGATGTTAATACATTTGAAATAAAGTAGCGCCTCTTAAAATTCAATTTAGTATTTTTCAATATTTTTCTTCGCAAAATCAATCTTTATTTCTTGAATGGCATGGTACTATTATTCTTTATCAAGTGAAGATACTGAAAATTCGCCTTGAAAAACACAAAATGATCTTGCAATGTTTATCAAGGGAATTTTTGATCGGCGTAAGCTTGTCGAGAGTTTTAAGCAAAAACAAAGTTTGTGTCTAAACACTGTAGAGACAGATACTATGTTTTTGACCCAAGCCTGCGCTGATGCAACTTGTAGTAATTAGCCGGAAATACGTGTTTATTTAGGTCATGTCCTCTTGAACTTACATTCGGCAATACTCGGGCGATCTCCGACGTCTCCGATTTAAATATAGGTTACAGAATCGGCCGAGTTCAGACGAATGACACATCAAGACACCTTGTGTCATTAGAAACGGTAACGCGGTGTTACATAACTTTTCAACTAGCGACAGTCAGTCTCGAGACGGGTTTTAAGAATGATTCGACATGTGTTCTACATGTACAACCTTTCTTGTACCTTTTATTTGAATAGGGATGAACGCAGCTATTAAGATTGAATGATTGATTGATTGATTGATTGATTGATTGATTGATTGATTGATTGATTGATTGATTGATTGAATAGGGTTTTACGCCGCTTTCAACATTATTTCAGTTATATCGCGGCGGCTGGAGCACCTAACAATGGATTCCTGGTATTTCTCACACCAGTACTACCATTACATCCTTTCCTAGCCTCCGCTATCTCACATCGGTCTACGACTACCGGCTCATTGGTGAGAGGCAAATAGTCGGAAAGAATGAGTGCCGCCGTCGGGGATCGAACCCGGGATCTCTAGTTTGACAGTCCGGCGCGCTACCAACTGCGCTATGCGCTTATAAGATTTTTCTGTAAAATTGCGTTGACTGAAGTAGGGCTGTAAGGATACACTCGAATATTCGGTGAACTTATTCCCAGCGAAAACGTTTCGTATTCGTCAGTCTCAGAAGCGAATATTGCCGAATACCAAATGCGACAGGCACGGAAGATATTTCATTGGGGCCATTCTACTTTGCATTTTTTCAATCTGTAAAACCATATCAATTCAAAATTTTATTTGAAAATTGAATAAATGATAGCTAAATATTCAACCCTAGATACCAGTCCAATTGACGAGTAGATATTGCCGTGGTCAAGGGGGGACCAGATCCGTCATGCACTTGTTTACAATTCGACAGGCGGGTTTAGTTGTTAATTTTTTCTGGAAAAGTCATTGCGTTTTTTACAGAAATCATAAAAATCTTAATCGATGAATGAAAACTGGCTCCATCCTTCCCAAAATATGTTAAGAATTGGTTAACTACAGTTTAAGCATAAACTAGCTCAGAGCAGAAAAGTCTAATATCAGCAGCAAAAATCCTGCAGTGTTATAAAAGTGAATAACGACAAAAGTGTCAACCACGGAAGTGGTTTTGGCTTCAGATATGATAAAAATGAATCCCTCAGGTAATGGTTCAAAATACTATTAATAAGTTAACAAATCATAACTTTAAACAATGAGTACAGTTCAGGACTGACTGGTATTCATAGGTGTTTCTTTGGTTGGTACTCAAAGACCTTTTCATCCTCTGAGAAAAAACAAAGATAGATAAAAAAAAAGTTAAAACAAATACAACAAAATTACTTGAAATAAGCTTAAACATGATAACAAATACTTTTGTAAAAACAAACACCATTGGATATAGGTTGAAGACAGTTTGAGATAGGATTAAATCGTTTTCTCCATTTATGTTTAATTGATAAATGTACCCATTTCAAATGTGTAAACGAAATTTTCACAGAGTAACAACTCATATTCTAACAAATATTTTTCTAACAAGATTTTTCTTCTCTCTCCCTTTCTTTGAATTTGCAGTGAAATTTCCGAATAACGGAAATTTTGTCGAGACAATTCCTCCCTCCTTTTTTACATTCATAATTTCTCTTTTCTAATTGAATTCAATATATCACTCTAGAATGCCACCAGGTTCGTTCACCATCAGTACTTTCAGTGCTTTGATTTTTTCATTAATAGCAAAAAAATGTACTCTTCAAAAATTTAACTTTTTAATGTACAGTCAATATTGCTTGAGCGACCACGTGTATTCAGCGACCTTTTCTGTTAAGCAACCACTTTGAAGTCCTCCCGTAGCCTTTTACTCTAAATTGTTGCTCTAATAAGCGACTTTTGTTCAACGCGACTGGTCGCTGGTGTTTTTGGGTCACTTTCATCCATTTGACAGTCTATTAAGCGACCTTATGGTAGGATCTCAATTCATTACCTGTCATAAACGTGTGAAAATCATTGATAAATACTAGCAAGACAATACAAACGAATTAACTGATGATAATCCTCTATTTATCACACTTTCTCGGTGAAGATGAAATGAAACTGTCAATTGAAATACTTGATTGAAAGCTTTAGAGTACTTAGGTTGAAATAAAATCGGCAATCTAGAACATCTGTAATTTGTATCATTTATTTTTTTCCTTTGGATCACTATGTGATTTTAAAAGCTGCAAGCGTGTTGAAAACACATCAAAACTGATTAAAATATAATTACAGCTGATTCTATAACATTGATTCGATAACCAAATTTCTTGTTCGATTAAGTAGTAAGAATAGATATGAATCAAACACGAACGTGTTAGGTAAATGTAAACATCGAACATGTAGGCCTAAACAAATCAGCAGACTCACGATCATTAGTAAGTGATGTTAAAGAAATAAATGGCCCAGCTTTAATAAGATATACTTTTTAAATGATTGAATTAGTAATATCACTTTCTCTTAGCTACTTAATCTTTTGAAATATTTTTTTGGAAATGGGGTGGGGGTGTTGTCTTCGAGTTCCAAGAGTTAGACTTGTATTTTAATGTTTTGTATTCAGCGACCATTTTATTAAGCGACCATTTTAATGATGTCCCTTGAGTGGTCGTTTAAGACAAGATTGACTGTACATGTATTACCAAGTCATGTAATTTTACTAAAGCTCAATCAAATGAGAATTCTACTGTCCAGTGTTCTTATCAGATGTAGTGGTCAAGGTATCAGAAGAGTAAGTACATTGACATCGGTAATAACATATTAATAGGGTCTACTGGCTGAGGGTTTTATTACTTTAAGTCACAGGACCCCTTCCCCTCAGGAATTTTTTCCACTAAAAATGCTTTTCCCTCCAAGAATTCATGTTTCACCACTGAAATAAGGTCATGTCTAGCAAAAATATACTTTTTCTTGCTTAGGATTGGTCATTTATTCTTCTTCAAAGATTATTATTTTGATTAAAGCTGTAGTTACAAGGTTTTAGAATTGTACTGACAATGTACTTGGTTAAAGACTTTTAGTTACATGTATATATTGTGTACCTTATTTAATCTCCTTATATCAAAATCTTGAAGCCTTCTACCAAAATATCAAATAGTAAACTTTACCCTTCTGATGTATTTTCCCCAAATTAAGGGCAAGGGCTTTTTTCTTTTCAATTGGGAAGAGGCCTAAGCCATTTCATTTTGGGAAACTTAAGCTTGGTATTCAGAAGAATTTGGAAACATAAGAAAGTTATTCAAGTAAGATTCATGCCTTGTTTTCAAGATTTACTGAAAATAACTATATTTTAGGGTCTTCTCAGTGACAAAAATGATTTTGGGAAATTTCTTTGCCACAAGTGGGAAAAAGAGCCTTTTTTTGAATTGGGAAGTAGCCTTTTAATACGCCGCTGATAAAGAACGATAAAAAGCCTTGAAGGCTACAGGCCCCTTCCCTTAACATTAAAAACAAAAGGCCAATAAGGGCCTGAGACTGCTCTACTGACTCTTTGAAAAACTTCACATCCCATTTTTTTGTGTGAATTTGTGTGCTTTTTTTTTCAACTAGACAAAATCTCTACAAACATCCCTATCTTCTTTCTAAAAGAATTAGATGGCTTCTGAAAGGATACAGATAGATTCGGTACATAAGTGAAATTTTAGATTAATAACGCAATGGAAAAAAAACGTTATTTCGAAATCATTCAAAAATTAAAATTACAATCCTCATCAGAATATACAAGTAGTAAAGAAGAGAGGAATTCTTAAGATTTATTTTGGATCCAAGCTATAATATGTCATGAAAAGGACCGCCAAACACTTGGCCTGGACAAGGTAATTTGGAAAAGCAACACACTTTTCTCCTCAATCTCATTTAATCCAAAACAAGAGGACCATGATTGTCCTAGATTGCTCACCTGGGTCTCTTTGACCCCTGGGACATCACTTTAATTAGATAGGCAGATGTCAACAAGGAGATAATTTCTACGTAAGATCAATAATAGAAGGATGTGCCTTTTCGCTCTTTGATTCTATGTAAAAAGGGATGCACCCGATATGAACAAATTCGGTAGAGGTCCACTAGATGATGCTACATACTAAATATGAAAGCTGTCTGTCTTCTGGTTGCAGAAAGGAAGATTTTTGAAGATTTTCCTATTTTCATCCGTCGTGCTAAGATGAGCTAAAAGGGATGCGCCCAGCAAAGCCCAAATATGACCTCAGGGTCTTCATATGAACAAACTTGGTAGGAGCCCACTAGATGATGCTCCATACCAAATATGAAAGCTGTCTGTCTTCTTGTTTCAGAGAAGAAGATTTTCGCTCTTTGATTCTATGTAAAAAGGGATGCACCCGGATGGAGCCTAAATGTAACCCAAGGGTCTTGATATGAACAAAATTGGTAGAGGTCCACTTGATGATGCTACATACTAAATACGAAAGCTGTCTGTCTTCTGGTTTCAGAGAAGAAGATTTCCTTTTTTTACCCTTCGTGTTCAGAAGAGCTTAAAGGGATGTGCTGGGCAAAGCCCAAATATATCCCGCTGGTCTTTATATGAACAAACTTTGTAGAGGCCCACTAGATGATACTACTTACAAAATACGAAAGCTGTCTGCTACTGTAAACGGGGTAATTTTGGCGGTGGTTTTATTTTGGCTATATTGGCGGTCGAGCTAAGATGCGCCAAAAATAATCCACCGCCAATATTTGCCATTGTGAAATCAAAAATTTCTTTACTGTAAGGAAAATGTTATCTTGTGCGATGTACTTTTAAGGTTATATTGATTTTCTTTATTTCAAAGATATTCAGACCATTCTTATTCGAATTGGAATAAGAAAATCGGCTAACAACGTTCGTAAATGTCTAATAAAATTAATTCCAAAATTGCAGATTCAATTTGGTTTAAGTACTGTAACGAAATTCAAGGAGAAATGTGTGAAAAACTGGTACACGAATTATTACTCTTACGAGAGGTGTGAAAACAAACTATTGTTTAGTTTGTAAAAAAATGACACTACTCTAGAAAATTGGCTTTCTTATACTTTCAAGGTTTTAAACGACGAAAAATGAAAATAGATAAGACGTTTTATTTTGGCGGTGCATGTAAGATGCGCCAAAATTAATCACCGCCAATAAATCGAAACTGAAAAACCGCCAAATGTGGACACCGCCAATATAAAGCCGTTTACAGTATCTGGTTTCAGAGAATT
This sequence comes from Fragum whitleyi, assembly GCA_948146395.1. Lineage (NCBI taxonomy): Eukaryota > Metazoa > Mollusca > Bivalvia > Cardiida > Cardiidae > Fragum > Fragum whitleyi. The sequence goes on along the minus strand of OX411551.1, from coordinate 20,157,863 downwards.
TTTTCTTAAGATTTCGCTCTTTGATTTTAATGTAAAAAGGGTTGCGCCTGGGTGGAGCCCAAATATGACCCCAGGGTTTTAATATGGACAAACTTGGTAGAGGTCCACTATATGATGCTACATATCAAATATGAAAGTTGTCTGCCTTCTGGTTTCAGAGAAGATTTTCGAAGATTTTCCTATTTTCACCCTTTTTGTTAAGGTTAAAGGGAAAGTTAATGATGGTTTTCATTTATATGAACAACTTTAATAGAGCTTGACCCAAGGAACATCCCTGCCAAATTTCATCAAGATTGGCCCATCGGTTTTGGAGGAGAAGATGTTTAAAGAAATTGTGTATGACGCATGTCAGACATTGTACGATCACAATAGCTCACCTTGAGCACTTCTTGCTCAGGTTAGCTAAAAATAGTGGATTTAAAAATCTAACAAATAGTCTTTGAAAGGTTAATTGACTTTATTTCAGCTCATTTAGTTTACAGCTCTCAGCAGCAGAACATATAGTTTCTCCAATCAGAAACCTTAGAAGCCATTAGTACTCGGAGCAAATTATTTGCAACAATGTCACAGCTAATTCTAATATTCATCAATCTGTGATTGATTTGTTAACATTTGCCATGAGACCCCTCTAAAATTGAGGTTCTGGGAAAAGTTACATAAAACATATTTGGAAATTAGCAACACCAATTAAATCCATTTTTTTTCATTTGATCAAAATTTCTTGAACAACTTTTAAAGTGGATCACCCAAGGATCATTCCTATGAAGTTTGGTTGAAATTCATCCAGTCGTATCTGAGAAGATTTTTAAAGATAAAGTTTACGACCGGACCGGACGCACGGCAGACACAATGCCATGACAATAGCCCCAGTGGCTTTCAGCCAGTGGAGCTAAAAATAAGCTTTTCCTTGCATTATTGAAATCCTTAATTTGTACTTTCCCTTTTGGACAAGCTTGGCCAAAAATCTGCTCGTCCTATACAGGGAAAATGACTAACAATTATAACTTAGGGTCCCATGATTCAAAAATTCAATATTCAACATTACTAATTAGAGGCATAGGGATTTTCCCGAAAAATCTAGGGGCCCAGCCTAAAATCTAGGGGCCATGGGCGGCTGGGCCCCTGCGAGTCTTTTTGCCTGTCTTTACCAAATTTCTGCAGAATTATCACCCAATCCTTGTCATTTTTAGCACATTGTGCTTTTTTAGAAGAGCCTAATTTAATAGGCCAGAAATCTACTGCTTATCATGAAAAAGAATAGTGAGATGTTCCCGAGCAATAGAGTCAGGCTATTTAAAGTGGATTCAGTCAGGTTGAAATTCCATGTTGTCTGCTTGAAGTGGCAAGTTCTAAACTAGAAAGCCATGAATGGCTTGAGTCGCTCCACAGGCTTGAAATTCTTGTAATAGCAAATCAAAGTTTTGACTAGATTTTTTTATATTTTGGGTCCTACTGATGTTGAAAATGATTTTCAAAGTTTCCACTATATAGCATATTGAAAAATGACCTCCGCCCATAAAATGCATATTTTTCATCCAATCACAATTATTTTTGGCTGCATGATAATGGGTCACCAAAAGATCATTCCAGTGAAATATGGTTGATATCCATTGATTAGGCTCTGAGAAAATGATTTTCAAAGTTTCCAATATATGACAAATAGAGAAATGACCTCCGCCCATAAAATCCATATTTTTCATACAATCACAATTATTTGTGGTAGACTGATAAAGGGGCACTAAAGTATCATTCCAGTGAAATTTGGTTGATATCAAATTGTTCCATGCTTAGAAAATGATATTCAAAGTTTCCACTTTGCAACATAATAGAGAATTGATTGAATGGGGTTTTACGCCGCTTTCAACATTATTTCAGCTATATCGCGGCGGCTGGAGCACCTTACAATGGATTCCTGGTATTTCTCACGCCAGTACTACCATTATATCCTTTCCTAGCCTCCAGCTGCTATCTCACATAGGTCTACGATTATCGACCCATTGGTGAGAGACAAATAGTCAGAAAGAATGAGTGCCACCGTCGGGGATCAAACCCGTGACCTCTAGTTTGACAGTCCGACGCGCTACCAACATAGCAGCAAATATGACGGCGGCAACATAATAGAGAAATGACCTACGTCCTTAACATACATATTTTTCATCCAATCACAATTATTTGTGGTAGACTGATAAAGGGTCAGGCAATGATCATTCCAGTCAAATTTGGTTGATACCCATCATCAACATCCTGAGAAAATGATTTTCAAATTTTCCGCTATATAACATAGAATGATTGATTGATTGAATGGGGTTTTACGCCGCTTTCAACATTATTTCAGTTATATCGCGACTGCTGGAGCACCTAACAATGGATTCCTGGTATTTCCCACGCCAGTACTACCATTACATCCTTTCCTAGTCTCCAGCTACTATCTCACATAGATCTACGATTGAACATATTATAGAAAAATGACCTCTGCCCATAAAATACATATTTTTCATCCGATCACAATAATTTTTTGTAGACTAATCAGGGTTTTCCCTGGGCCTCAGAATTTGGGGGTCATTGTGACCCCCATACCTTAAGAATTGGGGGTCATTTCCCCAATTTTGGGGGACAACTTTTTAGAAACCTAGGGAGCACATAAAAAAAACAAAATAAAGTAGACTGCAATGTCTTCAGAGCCATATACATTTTATATTTTTCGGGGTTTGGTTGTGCATTCCTCCTATTTTGGAACAGGTCAAAAAATTTTTAACCCTCATAGAATTCAAGCCATATAAAGAGATTAAACAAATTCAGATTAAATGATTAATGACTGCTTTGGTAGATGGACCATAAGAATCACCATCAAACTCGCTAAAACAGCTCTATTTTGTTGTTCCTTTGAAAGAATGGCCCCAATGCAGTCGATGGAAGTTTACACACTTTTATTTGTTGTTGCATTATGTAAGATCCGGTGTCTGGTTTACAGTTAATTTTATGACCGGAAATTGAGTCAGAGGATGTTTAAATCACGATAACCTGTCTGCATATTTTAAAGAATAGTGTACTGATTTTATCAATACTGGAAACCTGGCTACTTACAGAGGTCACGGAAATATAGTATCTGACGCTTGTTAACAAGCGAGTTATGTCAATTTTTAACCCAACTGAAAATCTATGAAAAAAGATCTCCAATCATACATGTTCATAGCACAGAGCTGTATTTTGAAACTTGCGTCACAAATGTCGCACAGGTAATTTTTTTGCGGGTCATTTGTTTTGAAATTGCGACAAAGACGCGCATTTTTTGTGTCATGGAAAACCCTGACTAATAAAGGGTCACCCAAGGATCATTCATGTAAAATTTAATTGGTATCCATCAATTAGAACCTGAGAAAACTCACTTTTTTCCATATTTGGAAATTAGCCATGCCCATTAAATCCATGTTTTTTATTGGATCAAAATTTCTTGAACAACCTTGAAAGAGGGTCACCAAGGATCATTCCTGTGAAGTTTGGTTGAAATCCATCCAGTAGTTACTGAGGAGAAGATTTTTAAAGAAAAAGTTTATGACCGGACGCACGACGGACACAACACCATGACAATAGCCCCAGTGGCTTTCAGCAAGTGGAGCTAAAAATACAAACAAATCATTCAGACTGCTACCAAATCAAACAAACTTAAACCAACCAGTAAAGAAATTCTTTCTTCATAAAAGCGGTGCAGGATTGGAACAGCCTTGAAGAAAGTGTCCCATGTGCTAAAACGGTAGAGAGCTTCAAAACAGCTCTCATGCATTGCAACTAGCGACCAACACTCCCAGACGGACGCATCATACCAGAAGTGGTCCAATGCCGTAATAATACAGATACGGATATGAACTCAAATCTTCCTTCAGCCTAAGTGAAAAACAGATGCACTAAAGAATATGAATTTATTTTTGAAAAGCTGTTGATGTCCCAATTCCATGCATAAAGAATCAACCTTTCAGTGTTCCCACTGCTTTTTCAATCTGGGGGTAAAAATGGGTATTTTACAGTGTGCATGCACCACCTCTATATAACAAAAAGAAGGCTGGTTGCAAAAATTGGGGGTACAGGCTTCAATTTAGGGGTAAATCATCCCCATTTGGGGGGTTTTGGGAACACTGCTTTCAGCTACAAGTAAAGCTCTCTACCTACTGAGCTATAAACTTTGACATTAAGATGTAGTTTCTTATAAGAGTGTGTGAGTATAACTCAGTGTCCCGTCTTTTTCTGATGAACTTTTGTTCACTGCTTGTCCGAAATATGTGATGTCCGAACATAAGTCATTTGTGTAGTAGCCAATATAAAACATAACTCGATGGGTTTTTGATAAACAAATATCTGGATTATATGGAAAATCTTAATTTACAAGTTCTTCACCTAGTAAATATTTGCGGCAATTTTATCGTTGATGGTTTCTATTAGATTTTCATCAAAGTCAGCACCACGATTATCCGTCGAACACTGACCGGAAGTGGCAACAGAATTCAGAAAGAATTAAAAAACAAGAAAACATAATTTTCAAGCAATTCGAAACAATAATACGCATTAATTTATATTTATGATAACAAAAAAATAATAGTTTTTGAAAAAAAAAATCGGAAAAAAATACGACAACTTCGGCCTTTTCCGGAAGTAAATAAGATCTAGCATGGCGGCGATCGAGATCCCACTTCGGGATACCGATGAGGTAATTCAATTTTTTTGAAAGACCACAAAGGAATACTCTTATTGGTGTTACAATGATGTAGCCAAGTTGTTTCCTTAGCCACCAAGGTTCCAAGCACGGAGACTGGCCATTTCGGCCGATCGGCAACTCTGTCCCAATTAGCCTGTAGTCTCCCATATTCGAGCACTTTAAGCTATGAAATTTACACTTGCACACTCAGTGTACAACGCAAATTTTCCATGATAACTACACCAAAAGGAGCATAAACTTAATTGTGATATATCACTGTGAAGAAAAATAGATTGTTTACATAAGCAAGTGAAATAGTGTGATGGTTCCAAGCACACACACTGAAAGACCAAACACTGACAGTCTCCCATATTCGAGCACCTTGGCACTTTTCATCCAAAGGTCAAAATCACTCACCACACACTTATGAAACAGACTTGTAAAATCAAAAAGACCTCTTTCTTTCAACCTAGAATTATTTCAGAAGTCATTCACATGGTGTGCGGTAAAAATGCCAAACAAAATATCACCACTAAGATGGAGAGTCAGAGAATTGGCATACATGTCACTGATCCGGCCACAGCTGGAATATGCTTCCACTGTGTGGAGCCCCCACACCAAATCCAATATTAAAAAGGTGGAACAGGTCCAAAGAAGAGCCATCAGGTGGGTCAAGCATGATTATTCCCCTCTTTCGAGTGTTACAGCCATGCAGGATGATCTGGGGAAGAGGTCTCTTGAGCATCGCAGGATTGACGCCAGACTTATCATGTTTTATCGTATCAGGCTGTCTACCGATTCCTATATTCCTATTAAACTCCTATATTTTGGGTCCAAATCCTATATTTTTAAGCACCTCCTATATTCCTATAAAACTCCTATATTTTGAAAATATTTCCTATATTTTTAGCTCACCTGAGCTTGAAGTGCTCATGTGAGCTATTGTGATCACCTTTCGTCCGGCGTTCGGTTGTCGGTCGTCTGTCGTCTGGAGTCCGTCAACAATTTCTTGAAACGACATCTCCTCCTAAACTACCGGGCCAATTAACACCAAATTTTACAGAAATGTTGCTTAGGTGGTCCCCTTTAAAAATAGCTAAAAGAATTGAAATCAAAGAAAAACCCTGGTTGCTATGGCAACCAAAGGTGAAATTTTAAGAAAATCTTAAAAATTCTTCTTCGCCTCAACCAGGAGTCCTAGAGACTTAAGATTTGGTATGGATGATCTGTCCATAGACCTGAATTAAAATAGCTAAAATCATATCTGTTGGGCCACCAGGTGCGGAGCACCAGGAGGGAGGGGGTAGAACTTTGGGTAAATTTTGTAATCTTAAACCTTCTTCTTCTTTGGAACCTGGATCCCTACAGACTTGAAAATTGGCATGGATGATCAGTTCATAGACCTGAATTAAAATAGCTAAAATCATATCTGTTGGGCAACCAGGTGCTGAGCACCAGTGGGGAGGCGGTGGTACTTAGGGGTAAATTTTATAATCTTAAACCTACTTCTTCTTCGGAACCAGGAGCCTAACAGACTTGAAAATAGGCATGGATGATCAGTTAATAGCTAAAATCATATCTGTTTGGCCATCAGGTGCGGAGCACCAGGGGGAGGGGGTAGTACTTTGGGTAAATTTTGAAATCTTTTACCTTATTCTTCTTCGGAACCAGGAGCCCTACAGACTTGAAAATTGGCATGGATAATCAGCTTGTAAACCTTAATTAAAATAGCTAAAATCATGACTGTTGGATCACTAGGTGCAGATCATCTGGGGGGAGGGGGTAGTGCTTTGTTGAAAATTTTGAAATCTTTGTCTTCTTCTGATGTACCAGAATCCCTAAAGCCTATATTTTTGACATGAATGATCAGCTCATAGACCTTATCTGAAATAGCTAAATTTATGAATGTTTGGCCACCGGTCGCAGAGCACCAGGGGGCGGGAGGGTAGCTTTTCAGAGCAATTCTTAATTATTTAACCTTCTTCTTCTGATAAACCATGTGCCCTACAAACTTGAAAAATGGCAAGGATGATCAGCATATGGACCATAGTTAGAATAGCTTTAATCATAACTGTTGGGCCACCAAGTGCGGAGCCACTGGGGAGGGGGGAGGTGGGGATAGTACTTTGTAAAAAAAAAATTAAATCCATAACCTTCTTCTTCTACTGAACCAGAATTCCTACAACCTTTATATTTGACACAGATGATCAGCTCATAGACCCTATTTTACATAGCTATAACCATGAATGTTTGGCTACCATGCAAAGAGCATTGGGGGAGAGGGTAGTATTCGGGTCAATTTTGAAATTTTAAACCTTCTTCTCATGATGAAGTAGGAATCTTACAGGCTCTAAATTTGGCATGAGTCATCAGCTCATATACTTTAATAAAAAAAGATATAGACACGATTGTTTTGTCACCAGGGGCAGAGACCCAAGAGGAGGGCAAGTGCTTTGTGGTAAATTTAACAATTGTTAGAAATTCTACTGAACCAGAATTCCTACAGTTTTTTTCATTTGATATAGAATAATCAGCTCATAAAACTTAATTTGAAAAGCTATTATGATTGTTGGGCCACAAGGTGCGGAGGAACAGGGGTGAGAGGGTAGTACTTCAGGTCAATTTAACATTTGAACTTTTTTTTAAGCTCACCTGAGCACAAAGTCCAGCTTCCGTCCTTTGGTTGTCGTCTCCATCCATCAACAATTTCTTTAAATGACATCTTGTCCTAAACTACTGGGCCAATTTACTCCAAATTTTACAGAAATGTTTCATAGGTGGTCCCCTCCAAGATAGCATAAAGAATTGAAATCTGTGAGAAAATTTAGTTGCTATGGCAACCAAAAATGAAATGCAAGAGAATCTTATAAATTCTTCTTCTGATGAACAAGAAGCCCTACAGCTTTGGAATTTGCCTTGGATGATCAATTCATAGACCTTAATTATGAGAGCTAAAATTATAACTGTTGGGCCACCAGGTGCGCGTTACTTAAGTTATCCCAGATACTCTCTTGTAAAATGATCATGCAAAAAAAACCAGACTGATAACAGTTCCATTTTGGATCTTGTATTTTCAAACAGCAATAGTAAAACTGAGACTGTGGAATCTTACTGGTCTGACCATAAGATTATTTTCCTTTACACATAAATTTGTTGCAGTTCAATTTTTCAAAAGAAATGCAAGTTACCCTTAGGTGCTTTGACTCAGGTGAGCGGACCAAGGCCAAAGGCCCTGTTGTTAGGAAAATGTATTGCCGATATATGATCAGATAGCAAAAATGCTTTGATACTGCTCTTTGCTTCTTTATTCTTCAGGTAAGAGAATTTCTATGTCTTCCATAGCATCACCATCCTGTATAATGCTTTGGTGCACTTCATCTGTTCCTCGTCACCTGTTTGGTCACCTACAAGGCAGTTGAATAGGACACCAGCCTTAAAGGTGCCAATTCAGGTGATGATGATCATGATGATGCTCTACAGCAGCCTCCTGTCTGGACTGTGATGCTATGGAACTGAAAGGTTACTTTATCTAGACATTAATTAACATAGAAAAAGCAAGAGTGGAGGTAAGGATTGTTAGTATAAGAGCGTAGGATAAACAAAGTTCACTGGAAAAACTCCTATATTTTTAGTCTAAATGAGCTAAAAACTCCTATTTTTTTTAGAAAAATATTCCTATTAAAACTCCTATATTTTTTAGAAGACCTGGTAGACAGCCTGTCGTATATATCACAACATTGTTGCAATTAAACTTCCGTTGTATATCCATGCACCAACCAGATTAACTAGACATATGCACCCTCTCTCTCTACGACAAATCCAGGTTAACTCTGATTACATCAAATATTCATTCTACCCTCACTCTATTAGCCTTTGGAACCAGTTACCCTGTCATATCGCCACACTCTCTGAGTTAGATCAGTTTAAGAGAGCTGTGGCAGGTATTCAATATTAGTCTGGAGGTGATTGTTTTTAACTAGATCTTTTACTCCACTCTCACTTACTAACATTTTAAACCAATACTTTACTTTTATCTACTTTCACTTATCTGACATGTCAGATCTTTACTTTTATTTCTTTCACTTTACTAACAGTCCAACGCGCACATTTTTCCTGTCTGTAACACTTGAGAGAGGGGTGGACAGTATCCAGAGATAGATAGATAGGTAAAAATGCCATAGGTAAAAATGTCAGAGGTAATAATGCCATAGGTAATAATGCCAGAGTAAATATGGTAAAAATGTCATAGGTAATAATGCCATGGGTAAAAATGCCAGAGCTATATTATATCTTTTATTTTTAGACTTTGGTAAATAGAAAAATACTTTTATTTTCATGCACAAAAGGAATTATTACAATAACCTTTTAATTAAGTGTTCGATTTCATTTTTTTTATTTTTTTAAAGACTTTGATAAAGAATTAAGCAAAAGGGTATACGAATTAATGGCTCGTAGATAAATGACAAAGTTTGTGTATATATGAAAACTAACCTAAAAATAGATAAATAAATTATAAGAAATAGCAGAAATGAACTTTGCCTAAATATTTATTTATTCATATATATAATATAGCTTAATTATTAATTAACTAAAGTATAATGTGTGAATAAGGCAGGATATAGTTAAAGGTAAATGTAACACATTAGTGTGATATTTCACACTTTTCTTAGTAATATTTTGATAAATCTGACACATTTTTAAAACAATTCCCAAAATCTTCATCATATACCCAATGTATCCTAAAACCAAAAAATTAGTTGTATTCTTTAAAGTAGAAATTCAAATGAAATATGGTACTGATTAAGATCGTGTAATATAACTTACTTAATTTTTATTTGACAAATATTATTATATATTTTTCTTTCCAATTATACTATTACATAAATGAAAATATTCATTTTTAAATTTCTAAATATTGTCTTTATGATAACTTAAGAAATTAACTAGGTTTTCATAGAATAAAAAAAATATTCTTATTGTTATATCATCATAAAGTTTTCATATATTCTGGCATTTTTACCTATGGCATTATTGCCTATGACATTTTTACCATATTTACTCTGGCATTATTACCTATGGCATTTTTACCCCAGACATTTTTACCTATGGCATTTTTACCTACATTCATTCACATGACACCTGTTGAGCAACAAGAATTTCAATTGAAGGGCCTGGAAAATTTTTAATTATGGCTGATTAAAAAATAGTTTGGCAGAAATATTCCTTATATTTGGAAAGTTTAGCACTCTTTTATTATCCGCTGTGCATTAAAGTTTTTGGACAATGTTTTCTTACAATTTGCAAATTGTTAAAAAAATTGAGACATCAGAATATCCCCCAAAATCAAAATGATCGAATACGAGAGCCTGCTCGAATAGGGGAAACTCAATGCTATAGGTCCCTACCGTGTTGCCTACCTATGCCATGGTCCCAATCTCAGGGGAATGTTCCACTGATTTTTTTTAAATTTATATGATAATATAGACAAGGGGTCGAACTCCATTTTGCAGGGAAAATCAGCCGGAACGAATTGAGAGTCGCTTTCTAAGTCAGTTTTCACCCAATCTGAATGAACAATACATCATTTCATTGCCACATGGATAAGCTACCATTGAATACTTAAATCTATGACCAAACACTCTTCATTTGCGAAAGTGAAACTAAAATGTCATGCGAATCGACGTCAATTATCGGCTAAGACAAATATCTGCACAAAATATTACTGGGACAAACATTCATAAAGACGCCACAATCATTGGTTTTTACTCCAGTTTCAGGTCGTTATTGTACAGATAACTAATTAAAACAATGATTTTACTTGTTCTGTTATTTATTATGCCAGTTTTTAGATAAAAAATAGATACTGAGGCCAAGGGTCCGTCTCTCATCTGTGACAAAATATTTCATTGGCTACCTAAAATCAGTGAAGATGGTTTCCCGCATTGTCAAAATATTTGTTTACCAAAGCAGGGGTCCAACAATTTAAATAAATATTCAAAATTGTTAGGATGGAAAAAGGTAAAAATAGAAATGAATTAGATAAAATGAAATTAATTTTTAAAAACTTGCCCATACTTTACATATCGATTTCGTAAATTACTGTTTTAAGGCGAGCAGAGTTATCGTTAGTTCATAAGATTGCAACGAATCAAATCGCTCCTTACAATTCACAGTTCGGCGTTACATTTTGGCGAATTATAAATATTTTCAGCGGCGTCTAGGACAAAACCGGTCAGTCGATGCATACCAATGTTGTGATGGTAATTTAAATAGCTTAACATGGTAAATAAATAATATTCTACCTCAATCTGAATCAAATACCATCTAATGTGGCGTCTTTATGAATGTTTGTCCCGGTAATATTTTGTGCAGATTTTCGTCTTAGCGGATAAATTGAAGTCGAGCTATGAAATGGTGTATTGTTCATTCAGATTGGGTGAAAACTGACTTAGAAATCGACTCTCGATTTGTTCCGGGTGATTTTCGCTCCAAAATGGAGCTCGACCCCTTGTCTATATATTCATATGTATTTTAAAAAAAATCAGCGGAACCTTCCCCTGTGGTCCCAATTTCATTTTATGCAAAAGCATAGGGCATTTGGATTCAGGATAAGATCTTAAATGTATCACTATAATAAATATACACAAGGTAGTGCAGTCGCCATTCGTCTTTTATTTTTCTACTAACCCAATAGGAAAGTTCAAGCCCAAACCAACTGGTTATGGATTATTAGTGATTAATCAGCCATCAGTAATTCTCTGCCTCTCTCTATTTTAGGTTATTGAACTGGACTTGGACCAGCTACCAGAAGGAGATGAAGTTCTTGGTATCTTGCGCCAAGAAGTCGCCCCATTGCACATTTGGTATACTCTTGCTGTGAGTTGTTTTGATTCTGAATATTGTTGATGGGAAAACAACATGGAAAAGTAGGGGTCGACATTAACTTCTGAGAATATGGAGTCAATTGGACTCTGAGTCTCCGAATCAATTGGACTCCTAACACATGAAATCAAGGAGTCCTTGCTGGGAGAACATTGTGGAAAAGAAGAAATTGCTTTTTATAAGTACCTCTCCTTTTGTGCTTTTAATATTCAACTGTCTTGGCACCATTATCAGGTAACACTAAATTCCCAATCTTCGATCATAAGAATGTCATGGGTTTGATCCCCAGCAGGCAGCAGTGGCACATATTCTGACATAAAATTCTGTCTCACTCCAGCAGTGGTTCTGAAATAAGCTGCCCGAGTTTTTCATTAAGCTGCATGGAAAAGCACATTTTCATAGCTTAGTTATCCCTGGACAAGTGAAAAATCTCAAGAAAAAAATTGCAATTTTTAGCTCCACTGGCCAAAGGCCACTGGGGCTGTTGTCACGGCATTGTGTCCTTCGTGCGTCCGTTCGTCCATCCGTGTGTGCGTTCGGTTTAAACTTTTTCTTTAAAAATCTTCAACTCAGAAACTACCGGATGAATTTCAACCAAACTTAACAGGAATGACTTTTGGGTGACCCTCTTTCAAGGTTGTCCAAGAAATTTTGATCCAATGAAAAACATTGATTTAATGGGCGTGGCTAATTTCCAAATATGGTAAAAAGTGAGTTTTCTCAGATTCTATTCGATGGATACCAATAAAATTTTACATGAATGATCCTTGGGTAACCCTTTATCAGTCTACCAAAAATTATTGTGATCCGATGAAAAATATGGATTTTATGGGCAGAGGTCATTTTTCTATATGTTTTTTAGTGGAAGCTTTAAAAATCATTTTCTTAGACTGTAACCAATAGATATCAACCAAAATTCACTGAAATGATCCTTGGGTGACCCTTTATCAGTCTACCAAAAATAATTGTGATCCCATGAAAAATATGGATATAATGGACGGAGGTCATTTCTCTATATGTTATATAATGGAAACTTTGAAATCACTTTCTCAGAATGTTACTGATGGATATCAATCAAATTTTACTAGAATGATCCTTGAGTGACCCTTTATCAGTCCATTAAAAGATTATTGTGATCAGATGAAAAATATGGATTAAATGTGTGGAGGTCAATTCTCTATATGTTATATAGTGGAAACTTTGAAAATCACTTTCACAGAATGTAATTGATGGATATCAACCAAATTTCACTGGAATGATCCTTGAGTGACCCTTTATAAGTGTACCAAAAATTTTGTGATCAGATGAAAAATATGTATTTAATGGGCGGAAGTCATTTCTTTGTATGTTAAATAGTTGAAACTTTGAAAATCATTTTCAACACCAGTAGAACCCAAAATATCTAAAAATCTAGTCAAAACTTTTATTTGCTATTACAAGAATTTCAAGCCTGTGGAGTGACTCAAGCCATTCATGGCTTTCTAGTTTCATATAGTAAAAGTTAATTGTTTTCTTAAAGTGAGACTTGAATAAATACTATGATTTTAAAGTCAACAGTAAGTGAGACTATTTGAGGGATGCTTCTTATTGCAATACCATTGTAACTTTAATAATAGAAAAATTATGATTATTTATTTGGAAAAAAACAATGCGTATGATAAATAACAAACAAGTAGGTTTTTGATACGGACAAGAAAGTTTGTGATTGTCTCTTGTCCATGGACAAGTTGACTTTCAATGTATTTCAGAACCCCTGTCCAGTTAGTTGATGATGGTAAATCTGAGTGGGATAGCAGTTGGAAGCAATGAAAGTATTAACCGATAGTACTGTGGCAAGAAAATTAATACTAGTTATCTATTGGCAGGTGCTCCAGCCGCCACAATATGACTGACAGATTCTTAATACAGGCATTAAACCTCGTATTAAAATCAAAACAAATTATTCAAAAATAGTATTTACCCTTAAAAATCCTAAGTCAAGGGGCCAACTGCTTTTACTCCTGAATTTGTAAAGCTAGCTTAAGCCCTGAAGAGGCTGGTCTCGATGGGTGCATCAATTTTAACTTTCTCAGGCAATCAGCGTTCTCCGCAGGCCCTTATGGCGTATCGGGACCGATACGCCTTCAAGAAATTTAACAGGTTGCCGATACACCTTAGGAACGCCGATACGCTTAAATTTGATCACCGATACAGCTTAATTTCTTTCTGAACAAAGGGTCAAAACGAGCAATAAAACTGATTGCAGACGCGCGGTCATTACATAATGGCGATCTGGGAAGATGTATACACAAAGACCCTAATTGATAAGACCCTTGCTAATTGGTGATTATCGATTTTGTCTTCACGGTTGGTTGATTTTCACTGGTTCCTCACTTCCAGTAACAGAGAAGAACAGATGGGTACCAACACGAAAACGATCACTTACAGTCCACTTCATTTACCGACAATTGCCAATTTTTACCGAGATCCACCGGAAACGATGGAAAAATTTGTTTTCACATCCTTTCCTAACCCCAAACTGCTATCTCGCTTAGGTCTTTGATTATTAACCCATGGGTGAGTGATTTATAGTCAGAAAGAATGAGTGCAGCCGTCGGAGATACACGGAATCCCAATATTGACAGTCCGGCGCGCTACCAACTGCGCTTTGTCGACGACAGTGACGCAATTGGACACAAAAAAGTCTGGCTCGCATGCGATTAAATCCAAGTTAATTAATTTTTGACGAAGCCGTGTTTTTTCGCAAAATGAGCTAATCTCGTTTCAAATCTTGAACATTTACCGCTGTTGACAAACGATTCAAAAAGCGACTCGCCCCTTACCCAATTTATTGGTTTATTACCTCCCTTTGCCAATCACGTCGAATTTTCTTATAAATATTACATTTTTTGTATATATATGATAAAATTTTGTTTCTTTTTCATTAAACTTGTTCATATTATAGTCATGTTTTACAGGGTTTGAAAATTTAAAGCCCGATTGTTATCGTTGATTCTTATCTCTCACTAAATAGACAACTTCATTGAGTTTTAAACAGGAAGCTATACATGGTTCTCCCCAGAAAATTTTGAAGGCGTAGTGGCATATGCGCGCGGCTATATTGTCAGATTACTTTGTATTTCTGTTAATAATAAAGGATGGTTACAGTGGTTTTACTGGATAAGGATTTTGATATTTGTGAAGCAGAACTTCTGTTTTGCTGAATATATAATTTGATATGAATTTTTTTTCTTTGACACCTTTATAGCATCTCATAAATAACTTAACTCCCAAATCATCAATAAAATTTTGCATGATGGCTTAAAAATACCCCCCCCCCCCCCTTCCCTCCTTCCCCTTGTATCCCTTCCCTTTAGTAGAATATACTGTGTACTAAAAGACTATTACAAAAGAAATGAAGAAAATTGGAATATTTAAGAAACTTAAATTAAAGAGTCAAAGAAAACAGTAAATCAACTGCACTTAGGCTGTGTTATGCTCATATATTTGAGAGTTCCAAGGACAGCACTGCATGTATTGTCAACTTTTATAGGTCTCTATTTAATAATGTATATAAGGAATTTTCAAAATCCTTGGGAAGTCCTTGTATGATTAAGGAAGGCCCTTTCCTGAAATAAGTAAAACTAGATTCTATTACAGTTATTTTCTAATGTGTTTACAAACCCTTTTCACATCTTCCCCCCAAATATATCTCTAAGAACATTATTTTATTCTACAATAACCATGTAACAAATTTAAAATTTGATACCTAGTTTGTTTAGAGAAGCCTGTGACAGGACTTTTAGCACTTTGATTTTACAAGGTTTTTTTTTTCTTCATTTTTTTTCTTCTTTTTTTGTAATATTCATTTCCTATATCAATTTCTATGACCTAATTTAGAAATAATAGAATTTATCTTGATTTCAATTCTGGAATGAACACAAAAAAAGAAAAAATGTTTTGGGTTGAACATTATAAGGGTACGAATCTAGTTAAGAAATGGCGTTCCTGTGGAGAATTATCAAAAGTTTTGTTTCAATTTTCCAACTGAAATTAGATGTAATGTCCATATAAATTGGGTAGTAAGCTTGAGGTAAGTGAATTTTAAACAGACAGACTGTCTGTGATGTCTTATTCTGCCTAAATCTCGGTAGTAGGAAGATCGCAAAAACTGCATATTCTTGTCGATTTTTTGTTGATATAATCAAAATTCACATTGGAACATAAAGGTAAATCTAGTTTGACTCGACCAAATACACTGCAACTCCATTAAAACGCTGTGGTCGGGGTCCAAGAAATGAAACAGCGGAAGAAGTGGATGTATCTGCTATACCCCGCCCCTGCCGCCGCCGATTCCCCCCCTCTCCCGCGGTGAACAATAACGTACCGCGGAAACGTAACAGACACAGGGTCAATATTGATAACGATATCGGATATCTAAATAGGCCTATACATTTACATATTTAGGCCATCGCATATTATATTTTTAAAACTCGGCAATGAATTGAAGAACAAACGCGGTTTATTACTTTGATATATTTTATTTTAAGATCGTTTTGTTGTCCCCAAGCTAAATAAAACTATCTTTGATAAAGAAATCTAGTTTGTAGGGTTAAACGATCACAGACTCCTCCTAGTTCTCTGAATCCCGATTTCTTGGGCCTACCCGCCCGGCAGCTGAGAAACACCGATAACGACGATCTCAAAAGGGTAAAGTTAGTAAAATCCATAAAGTTTCAAAAGATCAATGAATTTCATATTTTAAATGTTCGATCGAAACTATACCAAAGTAATCAAAGCTCTCGGAGCGCAGGACCGCATTCTACGATGAGTGAGAAAAAATGCCGTAAAATCAATTAAATGAATCTGTAGTTACGACATTTGGATGGCCGGGTTGCAAAGATCATCTTCACGAGTCAAGGGGTATCGAAAGCTTCTTCTCGAAAACCGTATAGGTCATACGTTTGTAACCCTGGGTTTGACTATGTGATTCACGGCTTTGATTATCAGATAGTAGATCGTCAGGAAAGAAAGTCCAGACAATAGCGAAGCAACACGGTCACCAACTGTTTCGCGCCATTTTCAGTTTCTTTGTTTGACTCGTCAGAGTGGGAATTGTAGATTTATATATGCCAATAATGTGATCAAGGAAAATATTGTTTTACCATGCCCTATCTGGCCAAAGCTAAACTTACAAACTTAGCTGTAATGTTCATAAAAATTATATAAGGTTACAAGGTGCAATGCTTCAAAACTTTATTAACCCTTTGCTGTTTAATCCCTGCTTTTTACGTGCCTGTTATTTTATGATTGAGAAAAAATTGTGAAAAAAATAGAAATTGCTTCTGACAAGCAATTTCTTCTTTTTCCACACTATTTTCTACCCTACAGAATGGTTATTTTTCAAATTAAATCCACTTTAAATTTTCATCTGCAAAACCTTTGAATTTGGACAGTTCTAAAATTTTGTAAAACAGGAAAGGGTTAAAAGAACAATGTTCTTATTTTGGCATGCTTTTTCACTCCTGTTATATATGCCTGATCTTTTGGTGTCAAGGTCAAGAGCTTTTAAAAGAGAGAACTTTATAAATGAGCTAATCTAGGGGCATTTGTGTTTTACAAACACAATCAACAAATATATAGAGGAAAATCGTTTGTTTCAGTGTAAGATTGATTTATATTTCATTGAGTGAACAACAAAAGCTATATTTTCATGAGTGCCGAAATTATAGCTTTTGTTGTTCACGAATTGAAATATTAATCAATCTTGCTCGAAAAACAAATGATTATTCTATTTCTTTATGGCAAAAATGAGACAAAGTTTGAAATTTCTAGGACATATTTTGGTAAAGCGCGTCATTTTGCACATGATTTCTATGCAACATGCATTGTGACATCAAATATTTCGACCCGCATGGATAGCGTCAGATAGGATGAAATGCACAAAAGCAGCGTATAATTTTTTGATAATTTCACTGCTTTTGTTGTGAGATTATCAAGTGATAATCTACTGTTATTTCTCAATAAACCACCAAAAAGCATTAAAGAATGTTTTTGCTTCAGCTCGAATACTACAAACAGAACTATATCGATGACTTTGTTAAGATTCTGGATGGATCTCGTACGGATGCAGGTCTGGACTACCAGAACAGTGAAAGGGATCAGATGAAGGCCCTCGATACGCTGGCTGCCTACTATGTACAGAAGGCCCACAGGGAGAAGAATAAGGAGCTCAAAAGAGAGCTCTTTACCCAGGCAACACTGCTCTATACTACGGCAGATAAAATAATCATGTATGACCAGGTAGGTCACAGTATATTAATCCTTGTCATGCTGAATAAATTTTGGCTAAAAAGTTTCATTCAAATCAAAGGACAAAAAGCACTGAAAGTACCAACTGCAGGTCAATTTTTATTTGAAAAACTAAATCTATTGGCAATTCTGGTTTGGAATTGAGAAACAGGTGGTGTTGTCTAGCATCATACTGCACATATGTGCAGACTGTTGTTTGTCTATAGCTCCTGCTTAAGCAGGAATATTCCAGGTTCAGCATAAGGGTTAACCCTTGTCATGTTAAACCTGGAATATTCCTGCTTTGGCAGGAGGTATGGACAAAGATCAGCCTGCACATATGTGGAGTCTGATAATAGTATATACCACCTGATGTTTAAAAAACAAAAAAAAGTTTTAAATCTTGGATTTTTCAAAATAAGAAGTTACTCACAATAAGTGCCTCCAGTGTTTTCAGCACTTTGACTTTAATACAATTTGTACCAAGGTTTTATATTCAGCATGACAAGGGTTAAGAATCATTCTGCTTTCAAATATGGTAATTTTGATGTCACTGTAAACAGGGCTTATGCGAGTGAAATTGAGGAGTCATTGACTCCATAACTATGAAATTCTTGGGGTCAAAACTCATTCTAAAGGAGTCAAAACAACAGAAAGGGCAAATTGTGAGTAGTATTCTACAGGTTTCAGTGTTAATTGACCCTTTTCTTGTTATATCAAGGGAAAAAGTGATATTAAGAATTCTATATAGTATACAAGATACATCTTTGAATATTTGAGTAATGAAACAAAGATTTGATCCTTAGAAATTTCTTTTAGGGGGTCAAAATGACCCCCCTGGCCCCCTCGGGAGAAATTTCTAAGGATCAAAACAGGATATTTTCAGATTTTTGGGTGTCAATACTCTGGTTTAAGGGTAAAAAACAAACCCTGTTGTTAAGTGCCTAACAGTACTTATGACCTTTTAGAGCTTGAAAATTGAATTCTAAATATAATCAACAATAAGGGATTTCAGACCTGAAGAAAGGGATAGGAGTTTGAATGTAAGAATATTTAAACAGCACTTGAAAAAACCTGTGTTGTGGGTACTCATTATTCCACTATATACTGGCTTTACCCCCTCATCCTCTGGAATTTCATTTAGTTTAGAAATGTTTTGACTTGAAAAACTAAAATGGCTACATATGCCATCAATTCGATGGAGATAAAATATAAGGTCCTTGGGCAACCAAATCACTGTAACTACAGCTTTATTCAAGCTGCATTTTGCCATTTTGGTTGACTATGGAAGATGAGTATTTTACCTGGCCAAAAAATGAAAAGAACTTTTTTGAGTGTTTTTAAACCCATCACCTATGAAGTGGAAGGGGGTATATTGGTTTCACCATGTCTGTCTGTCTGTCCATCCGCCCATCCATAGACCTTTGTTTCTGGACTCTTACTCAAGAACCAAGCCACCTAGAATCATTAAACTTCATACAAATGCTGCTTATGACCCAAGGAAGTGCCCTATTGTTTTTGGTCCACATAGGTCAAGGGTCAAGGTCAACGTCAGCCATTGTTCAATCGTCAAAGCACTGGTGGGGGTTATAAGTCAGCTTTGCAACAGCTTTAGTTGAATTTAGAGACAAAAGAAATGGAAAAGGTTAAATTTTGAGTTGTATTGACATCGCTTAATGTATAACATGTAAATTGTTCTCTTTGTTTTATAACAGAACCATTTACTTGGTCGTGCTTATTTCTGTCTGCTTGAGGGGGACAAGATGGAACAAGCTGATGCCCAGTTTAACTTTGTGTTGGGAACTGTAAGTCTCATGTTTTCTTCTCTGTTGTCAAATGTATTAAGAGCCAGCAGATGTAATTTAACTGTTTTGTTTGTCTCAGAATGTTTCAGTCAATCTTGCTCAAGCGACCTCGTCAATAAAGCAACTGCTTTCAAAATCCCCTTCTTTGAAACAAAATATCTGAAAAAGGTAGATTTTACTGGTCTGAAAATATTGGAATTGAATCCTATGTTGATTAAACTCATAAGAATGGTCTCATTGAGAAGATTCTTTTGAGTTTTAACAACTTGGATTGTCAAGAAATTAGCAATGACATACATATACAATAAGAAATGTAAATGTTAAACGAAACATGTACTAAGCAACCAATCTCCATAAGGAAGGCTTTTTCATAAGTTGTCGCTTGATATAAGTGTTACTGCAGTTTTTACTGCCTTTCAGGGGATTTTTTTTCTCCTTTTATTTGTAATGACTTGTTTCATTTCTTCTGTTGTTCTTTGGTTTCACTAATATAATTTCAAGATATTACAACAAGCATACTGCTGAACTGATGTTTAAGCGTATACCCCTTTATTCACTCCTTGCATTTGATTTCTTTTTACAAGAATATCAGGGTAAATTCAGCATGCATTTCTTTTGTGTGTCTTGTCTATTGAAAACAAGAATGGTACAACTGATTTTGACTGGAGGCAATTGATCGTATCAATCCAAATTTTTTGTCCAATTATTTGAATTGTCCATGTGTTTAATGATTAAAAGCAGGGGGTGTGGAAATACAACTTTTCTCCACTTGTCCATGGACAAGTAAAAGTCAATTTTCTACTTGTCCAGGATCAAAATGATTGATTGAATTGATTGAATTGGGTTTTACGCTGCTTTCAACATTTTTAGCTCGGCTGTTTTCGGAGAAAACCCGAGGTATTGCTATAGCCTCCGTGTTGTCGTCGTCGTCGTCGTTGTCGTCGTCGTGCTGAAACTTTGACATTTTGTTATATCTCTGGTTCTACTGAAGGCATTCACTTGAAACTTGGCACACATGTTCACCATCAAAAGAGCAAGCTATACTATCAAGGGGGATAACTCTAGATGCATTTTGTGCAAATTATGCCCCTTTTTTTACTTAGATTTTTTCCCACCATCCAGCACTTGACAGCCGAGCGTAGGCACCTGTAGGCGGTGCTCTTGTTTCAGTTTTCAGCTGGAGAACCTAACAATGGTTTCCTGGTATTTCTCTCACCAGTACAACCACCACATCCTTTTCCTAGCCTCCAGCTGCTATCTCACATAGGTCTAGGATTATCAACCCATTGATGAGAGACAAATAGTTGGAAAGAATGAGTGCCGCCGTCGGGGATCCGACCCGGGACCTCTAGAATGACAGTCCAACGCGCTACCAACTGTGCTATGACGGCAGCCAAGGATCAAAATGAACTTGCCCACAAAAAAATGAAATGATTTTATCTAGAAAACATTGTTTTTAATGAAGAAAATGCTGTAACCCAGCATTTTCTTCATTAAAGACAATGTTTTCTCTCCTTTCATACAAACCAAAGGATGTCATTCCTCCTAGATCTTTTTAGTACTGTAACAAGATTTGCTTTGGTATTTACTTGTCCATGGACAAGTGGCATAGAAAAATGTACTTGCCCAAAAGTGGAAAAGCCCATGTCGGAAAAGTAGGGCAAGGGAATTCCACACCCCTGATAAATGGTGACAATAATTCAAACTTCATTTTAAATCTTTACAGCTGAGCAATAATATTCCATCCCTGCTGGGTAAAGCTTGCATAGCATTCAATAAAAAAGAATATAGAGGAGCATTGGCTTATTACAAGAGGGCCCTAAGGACCAACCCAAACTGTCCAGCATCTGTGCGACTTGGAATGGGTCACTGTTTTGTTAAACTGAACAAACTGGACAAAGCTAGGTAAGAATTCCAGCGAAAAAAACATTTTACAAGGAAAAATAAAAGACTATTTTTAAAAGTTGAGAAAAGAAGATCAAAATAACAGGGTTTTAAGATAGTGGACCCGTAATGATTCTGCAATATTTTGGACATCATGAACTTTAACAGTGTTAACCAAGGTTTCCTAATGATTCTCATTAGGAAACCTCAGTCAACATTGTGAAAAATCATAAGCTCCAAAGCGTTGCAGATATATTACGGGTCCACTACCTTAATGGACATAGGTTTTTCAAGTCTGAGACTCACACACAAGTAGCAAGAATTCCAAAAACTATCTGATGTGAGTCCCAAGGACCCACTGGGGATCAATTTCAGAAAAGAATTGATAACTGTTTTAAACAGTCTTCAATTCTTTCCTGGAGTTGATCCCAAAGGTACATATGAATTTAAAACCTCATGAAGCTGAAAGCAGGGAATGATTCAATATTTACACTAAAACACAAGGATAGAAAAAAAATGAGGCAGTGGATGACATTTCCAACAATTTGATACCTGCTGAGGTACAAACATTTAGCAGCCCAGACAGTTACATAGTGTAATAAGAAGATTTGCCTAGCTGTATACAGATACTCTGAGACCTTAATCAGTCTTCACAAAATATCCATATTTTTTATGGGACAATTGGTCTGGTAAACTTAAATTTTTTACCAGACCAAACTAATTTCTACCAGACAGAACAATAGAACACATTGTGTAATTGGCTGGATTTTACTGGTCAGTAGGTCCTGTATCCATGGGAAAGTTATCGTACCAGCATGATTTTTACCAGACATGTCAGTGGGACCGGCGGTATTTCGTGAAGCCTGCTTAATTATCTTCAAATTGCAGACGGAAGACTCTGGGCAGACTGTTCGGATGCACAGACTTGCCAGAGTCTTTGCTTTGAGCACATTTTGAATTGTTGGAAATGCCATGCATGGGTCCAAATAGTCTGATTTAAAGTAAGTACTCCCAAACGCGAAGAAAAGTCTTGTATGAGCCTTACTTCTGAGTCCTAAAGAGCCCATTTTGTTGATTTCACATGAAAAAAATTGATGGTCGTTTTTTCTTTTGTTGTAATCTAGAATAGCATTAACTTTGTAGCCTGTAAAATTGTTCAATCAAGAATCAAATTGTTTTTTGTGAGAAGTTGTGTCTCTTTTTAGCTGGGCTGTTTTCAGAGAAAATCTGAGGTAATGCTATAGCCATGGTGTTGTTGATGTCGTCATCGTCGTGTGAAAACTTTGACATTTTGTGATATCTCTGTTTCTACTGAAGGCATTCACTTGAAACTTGGCACATATGTTCACCATCAAAAGAGCAATCTTTACTATGAAGGGGGATAACTCTAGATGCATTTTTTTCAAATTATGCCCCCTTTTCGAGTTTGATTTTTTTCCATCATCCAGCACTCAATAGCTGAGCATAGGCACACATAGGCCTTGCTCTTGTTTGACATATTTTGTATGAAATATGAGCCTGTTGGTTAGTGCTAAGCAAAGCCTTTGGACAGCCTGTGCAATCGCACAGTCTGACCAAAGTCTTTGTCCTGCACTCTGTAGAAAGATACGGTCTTAGGACCTTTACATACATTCAGGGAATATTCAAGTTGTATTGTGGTGTTATCTGGGATGTCATGTGTAAGTGGTTTGCGAACAAGTTAAATTGTTGGAAATGTTGTGCGCAGGCTCATATACAAGCATCAAGCTATACGAGGGATGTTCATTTTTAGCTCCACTGGCTGAAAGCCACTGGGGCTATTGTCATGGCGTTGTGTCTGTCGTGCGTGTGTCCGTCCGTCCGTGCGTGCGTGCGTGCGTGCGTGCGGACGTAAACTTTTCTTTAAAAATCTTCTCCTCAGAAACTACTGGATGGATTTCAACAAAACTTCACAGGAATGATCCTTGGGTGACCCTCTTTCAAAGTTGTTCAAGAAATTTTGATCCAATGAAAAACATGGATTTAAGGGGCGTGGCTAATTTCCAAATATGGTAAAAAGTGAGTTTTCTCAGATTCTAATCAATGGATACCAATTGAATTTTACAAGAATGATCCTTGGGTGACCTTTTATCAGTCTACAAAAAAACATTGTGATCGGATGGAAAATATGCATTTTATGGGCGGAGGTCATTTCTCTATATGTTGTATAGTGGAAACTTTGAAAATCATTTTCTCAGAATGTAACTGATGGCTATCAACCAAATTTCATTGGAATGATTCTTGAGTGACCCTTTATAAATTTACAAAAAAACATTGTGATTGGATGGAAAATATGCATTTTATGGGCGGAGGTCATTTCTCTATATGTTGTATAGTGGAAACTTTGAAAATCATTTTCTCAGAATGTAACCGATGGATATGAACCAAATTTCATTGGAATGATCCTTGAGTGACCCTTTATCAGTTTACAAAAAAACGTTGTGATCGGATGGAAAATATGCATTTTATGGGTGGAGGTCATTTCTCTATATGTTATATATTGGAAACTTTGAAAATCATTTTCTCAGAATGTAACTGATGGATATCAACCAAATTTCATTGGAATGATCCTTGAGTGACCCTTTATCGGTTTACAAAAAATCGTTGTGATCGGATGGAAAATATGCATATTATGGGCGGAGGTCATTTCTCTATATGTTATATATTGGAAACTTTGAAAATCATTTTCTCAGAATGTAATGGATGGATATCAACCAAATTTCACTGAATTGATCCTTGAGTGACCCTTTATCAGTGTACCAAAGTGTATTTTGATTTGATTAAAAATATGCCTTTTATGGGTGGAGGTCATTTCTCAACAAGTAATAATTGGAAACTATGAAAATCATTTTCTCAGAATGTAACAGATGGCTATCAATCAAACATTTTTTGTATGATCTTTGGGTGACCCATTATCATGCAGCAGAAAATCATTTTGATTTGATGAAAAATATGTCTTTTAAGAGCGGAGGTCATTTCTCTATCTGTTATGAAAGTTCAAAAATCATTTTCAATATCAGTAGAACCCCAAATATCTAATAATCAAGACAAAACATTTATTTGCTTTTACAAGAATTTCAAGCCTGTGGAGCGACTCAAGCCATTCATGGCTTTCTAGTTTATCCGGATTATGTAAATATATCATCATTGATTTATCGCTTTGTGGAAAAAGTATACTCATATTAACAGGAAATTTTATATGCTCAATTTTTCCAAATCTTGAAACATTTGAACGATGTATATTAATTTCACATGCAAACAAACATACATGGGTATTAGGTGGCGGTGCACAGTACATGACGCTAGGGACGTTGTCGAAAATCGAGACATTTGATGGGTAATTAAGCTTCTCAGGGCTCGTTATTTATAGAAGAAGGATGAATTCAGGGTTCCTGTAATTAAGCTGTGCTTTTATGGTTTGTATGAAGGTAAAATCAATTGGTCAAAACCAAAGGTCTCAGAAAGGAGTGCCTTAAAAAATAGTCTATATCTTCCAGAGACTCGGCAATTGACATCCCTACAGTTGCTTGGGTAAGTTTCTCTCTGTCCGTGCTTCCTCTTATCTCACGAGGCATGGAAGCATCTTCACCGATGAAAATAAAGGTTTTGGAAGAATGAACCATTCCCTATCAGCGTGACAAGTATTTGATTTATGTCTTTAGATATTTTTGTAGATTTTGAATAGAATAAGTAAAAATCAAAATTCCAAGCAGTCAGATGACGTCGTCTAATTCTTTCTCCTGTTTACTTTTCAGAATGGCCTTTGAGAGAGCCCTACAGTTGGACCCACAGTGTGTTGGAGCCCTGGTGGGTCTGGCTATCTTAGAACTGAACTGTAAGACACAAGAGTCCATCAAAAATGGTGTACAACTTCTCTCAAAGGCTTACTCCATTGATTCCACAAATCCCATGGTTCTGAACCATCTAGCAAATCACTTCTTCTATAAAAAGGTTTGTCGGATTATAATTAAGGTAGTGGAATCGTAATAGGTTCGAACATTTCAGAACTCATGATCATGTTAACTGAGGTTTCCTAAGGAAAATCATTAGGAAACCTCGGTTAATATGGATAAGTTTATTACTCCTGAAATGTTGGGGAACTATTAAGGGTCCACTACCTTAAAAATTCTACTCAATGCATTTGAGTCATGGGTGTAGAAATAAACTTTTCTCCTCTTGTCCATGGACAAGAAAAAGTTGATTTCCAACTTGTCGCGCATTAAAAAGAACTTGCCCACAAAAAAATGAATTTATAAATATTTAGAAAAAAATTGTTTGAAATGAAGAAATGCTGTAACCCAGCATTTTCTTCAATATAGTCATTTTTTTTTCTCCCTCCTTGATACAATCAATAGTATGACCATTCTCCTAGATCCTTTTAGTACTGTATCAAGATTTGCTCTGTTATTTACTTGTCCACAGATGATTCGCCTTGATAAATGTATTAGCCTGCAATTGGAAAAACCCTTGTCAGACAAGTTGGGAATGGGCATTCCACACCCTTGAGAGTTTTATGATTTTGTCTGCAGGCAAATTGGCTGCTGAATAAATACAACTGAAGAATGTTGTTGATACTGTTTTAAAGTATATAACAGATAAAGATTGAATTTTGTAATTTGGTTTGGTATAAAGGTTGAAATAAAATCAAGAATTATCAGAATATCAGTTAACACATTGCATTATCCTCTCTTTGCTAGGGATAAACTTAATAAAATTATGGACAAGAAATGAATATTAAAGGTAAAGTGACTATGTAGAAAATTGAATTGAAATCTAATCTGTACAATGTATTTTGAGCTATTTTTGAGTGAAATTGGAAATGTTTTATTCACAGACTATTGTTTGGTTTGAGATAAATGTTTTTCTAGAGCTATATAATAAATAGATCACTTCCCACAGGATTACCAAAAAGTCCAGCACCTTGCCCTTCATGCCTTTCACAACACAGAAAATGAGACAATGAGAGCTGAAAGCTGTTACCAGTTGGCAAGGGCCTTCCATGTTCAAGTGAGTTGGTTATTTAAATGTGAATTTATCAATTTGTTTAACGCACAAATAGCGAAAACTGCTGAATAATTATGACCCCCTTTGAAGAAGAGGGGTTATATTTCTTTGCACTTGTAAGTCGATCAGTCGGTCCGTAGGACTCTTTTTTGTCCATAGCATATCTCAAAAGGTATAAAAGCTAGAATCATGAAACTTCACAGGTGGATTGATCTCATTGAGGAGAAGTGCAATGCACAAGAACCATAACTCTACTCATAATGTTTTGTCAGTTATTGCCCTTTCTTGATTGACTAATAGGCCATTGGCCTGCTTTAATGGGGGCATAAATGTTTTACAAACACCTCTTGTTTTCTGTCAATTTTTCACCCTACCAAACTATAGAAATAACAGTATACAATAGATGACAAATAGCATAACATTCCTGGATAAATAGAAAATTGATTATATATCATAAAATAATGTCATGCTGTTAACAACAAATAGAAAACTTTGACAGATAGTATGGGTTAAGGTCAGCCTACAGATGTACAGTCTGATCTAAGTCTGTACACGATCTGCTTTATACTTGATTATTTTGTGTGAAACTTGAACAAGAACGTTTAAATATCCAAAAAATATATAATTTGTGTAGAACAATAATTCAACCCTTTCCTGTTTACAAAATTTCGGACCTGTCCAAATTCAAAGGTTTTGCAGACGAAAATTTAAAGTAGATTTAATTTGAAAAATAACCATTCAGTAGGGTAGAAAATAGTGTGGAAAAAGAAGAAATTGCTTGTCAGAAGCAATTTTTTCTTTTTTCACAATGTTTTCTCAATCATAAAATCACAGGCACGTAAAAAGCAGGGATTAAACAGCAAAGGGTTTAATTGGATAGGATGACTTTGTTAGGATATCACAAAGAAGAGTAATCATATGTATTTACAGGAGGACTATGACCAGGCGTTCCAGTATTACTATCAAGCTACACAGTTCTCCACGGTCAATTTTGTATTGCCTTTCTTTGGTCTAGGACAGATGTATATCTATAGAGGGGATAATGAAAATGTGAGTATAGTCAAACTTGAAGGACCAGTGATGGATATTTTTTCACCACCAAAAGTTGATGTTAAGTAGAGAATAATTATTTGTTTCAGTGTAAGATCAATTCATATTTCATTGAGTGAACAACAAAAGCTATATTTTCATGAAAGTTGATTTTTCTAGAAAACACATGATTAGTCTTTTTCTTTAATGCATAATGGTACAAAATGTGAAAATATTTTGACAAAATTTTTTAAAAACGTGTCAGTTTGCATGTGATTGCTATGCAACATTCATGATAATGTCACTTTTTGGCGTTGCTTAGCAGGGTTTGACACTACTTTTGGCCACCATCCACAAGGACCTTTAAGCTCTAAATCTTACAGGTCCCCAGGATTGAAAATTGAATTGTAAACCAACTAAGCTAACAGGAATGGCAATTATGACCAGAAATCACAAGGAATTTTTAGACAAAATTTCGAGGGTTCAGTGCAAGACTGTACTAAGTGTATATACAGTGAATATACACTTAGTACAGTCTTGCGCTGAACCCTCAAAATATTTCTTCATGCCCTTGTAAAACAAATTTAGGGGTCTGCGCAACACTATTGTAAGTGCCTGTAGATTTATAGGCACTTACAATAGTGTTGCCCTGACCCCTGGAAATGTTTTCTTGGGCAAAGTGAATTTTTTTCTTCCTGAAAACAGCTTCCAGAATGAAATATCTCAGAACCGTGCAAAATCATTATTTTGTAATGATAAGATTTAGAAGGATTAACATATTAATCTTTCATTTATTGAACAGGCAGCACAGTGCTTTGAAAAGGTGTTAAAGATACAGCCCAATAATTATGAGACCATGAAGATTCTGGGCTCTCTTTATTCAAACTCTATGGAA
The DNA here is from genome assembly GCA_948146395.1 of Fragum whitleyi. Classification (NCBI taxonomy): domain Eukaryota; kingdom Metazoa; phylum Mollusca; class Bivalvia; order Cardiida; family Cardiidae; genus Fragum; species Fragum whitleyi. Next base: position 20,129,389 of record OX411551.1, on the reverse strand, counting down.
CAGAATAAGAAGGATACAGCAAAGGTAAAAGCTTTTCAAAATATCAAAATAATCTATATTGGTTAAGAATCTGATAAGTAATGTGTCTTTGTGACTGATTGTAGTATTGGCAAGTTTATACTTTTGTTAGAGAGAAATATTTGTTCTTATTTCTTTATTGATCTTAATTGAAGCAATACTCTTAATTTTCTCAGTAATTAAACCTGTTCATGCTGGATAAAAATTTGCCTAAATTGCATTAATAGGAAAAAGCACGGAAACAGGGTTGAAAGGGATGCAGGTCCGAGTTGGAGACCCACAAATAAGTAGCAAGGGCTTCCAAAACTCTCTGATGTGAAGCAATGTTTAATCACGACAAAAATACATGTATGGATTGAAAGAATATAGATGAAAACTATTTTTTTATGGGCGGAGGTCATTTCTCTCTATGTTATATAGTGAAAACTTTGAAAATCATTTTCTCAGAATCTAACTGATGGATTTCAACTAAATTTCACTGGAATGATTCTTTAGTGACCCTTTATCAGTCTATAAAAATTATTGTGATCAGATGAAAAGTATGTCTTTTATTGGCAGAGGTCATTTCTTCAGATAGATTATATGGTGAAATATCCAATATAAGATAGGGTAAAATAAACTATCCTGAAAGTTAAAACAGATGGATTAAATATCATGGCCATTTTATTTTTGTGAAGTTGTATCAGTCTGCAAAAAATATTTTGATTAGAAGAACAGTATGTTTTTTAGCTCACCTGAGCACATCGTGCTCAAGGTGAGCTTTTGTGATTATTGAATGTCTGCTGTGTGTCCTGCGTCGTCTGTTGTCCGTCGTCCGGCGTCAACAATCTTAGTGTTTACACTCTAGAGGCCACAAATATGGCCCAATCTTCATGAAACTTAGTCAGAATGTTGGACAGGTTATAAGGATGAACCCTATTGAAAATGGGAAGGATCCGTGCCATATCATGGGAAAAAGGGGCCTTAAAGACAATTTTCTTGTTTACAGTCTAGAGGCCACAAATATGGCCAAATCTTTATTTAATTTGGTCAGAAGGTTGACCAAGCCACAAGGATGACCCCTATTGAAAATGGGAAGGATCCATGCCATATCACGGGAAAAGGGACCTTAATGATAATTTTTTTTTGATTACACTCTAGAGGCCACAAATATGCCCCAATCTTCATGAAAGTTAGTCAGAATGTTGGGCAGGTCACAAGGATGGACCCTATTGAAAGAGGGAAGGATTCGTGCCATATCACAGGAAAAGGCACCATAAAGACAATTTTCTTGATTACAGTCTAGAGGCCATAAATATGGCCCAATCTTCATGAAACTTAGTCAGAATGTTGGACAGGTTATAAGGATGAACCCTTTAAAAAATTGGAAGGATCCAAGTCATATCACGGGAAAAGAGGCCTAAAAGACAATTTTCTTGTTTACCTTATAGAGGCCACAAATATGGCCCAATCTTTATGAAATTTGGTCAGAAGGTTGGCCAAGTCACAAGAATGATCCCTATTGAAAATGGGAAGGATCTGTGCTATTTCACAGGAAAAGGGGCCGTAATGACAATTTTTTTGTTTACACTCTAGAGACCACAAATATGGCCCAAATTTTCATGAAACTTGTGCAGAATGTTGGCCAGGTCACAAGGATTAAGCCTATTGGAAATGGGAAAGATCCATGCCATATCAAGGGAAAAGGGGCCTTAATGACAATTTTCTTGTTTACGCTCTAGAAGCCACAAATATATTTTTTATGAAACGTGGTCAGAATAATGGCTAGGTCACAAGGATGAACCCTATTTAAAATTGGAAAGATCAATGTCATATCACGGGAAAAGGGGCCTAAAAGACAATTTTCTTGTTTACACTCTAGAGGTCACAAATATGGCCCAATCTTTATGAAACTTAGTCAGAATGTTGGCCAGGTCACATGAAACTTGTTTAGAAAAGGCTAGAAATCTATGCAGCGATCATAGAAATAGAGTAATGTCTTTCTTTGAAAAAATTAATGATCTTTCAAGCATTTAATTTTGCTAAGGGAGAAGTTAAAGAGTTGAAGGTGAGTGATATAGGACCATCATGGTCCTCTTGTTTTATTTGCAGAGGACATTCTAACATATAAAGTGAATATTTGATCATCGTTTTGGTATCACCTAAATGATCTTTTTTTTTAGACTTAAAATATTTAATAGGTGTAAAAATTATAGATTAGAAGGAACAAAACCTTTGTTGAAATCCAAATGTATAGAAACATTAGTTGAAATAAGTAGCCTGAAAATACCCCCCTGAAAATTGGTCAGTTTAGTTGAACAAAGGGTGATTCTGAGAGTACAAGGGGTGAAAAATGATGTTCTGACCTCCTGAGGTTCAGAGAGGGGTAGAAAGAGCTGAGTTGACTGCACTCTAAGGCATTGGGCAGAATAAAATAAATATATTGTATTGAATGATTTACTTCATTTTTTTGCCAGAAATCTTGGAAAAAGCTTAATGAGTGAAAAATCTCAAAGCAAAATGTAATTTAGCGAAGGATTTGGTGGTATTTCTCACTAAAGATTCTTAGGTTTTCATTAAATTTTCCTAAGTATTTTTTTGCAAATGATTTTCTGAGCAGGATGTATCCCTGTAAACCCATAGTAATAATACCAGATTTACATTTACATCATAGAAATTCTTGTTCATCATGTTAGGTACATCTGAAGAAAGTAACTGAGCAGTTTCCAGATGATGTTGAAGCGTGGATAGAACTTGCCCAAATTTTAGAACAGTCTGATGTTCAGGGAGCACTGTCAGCATACGGAACAGCAACCAGAATTCTGAAAGAGAAAGTTGAAGCTGATGTACCACCAGAGATATTGAATAATGTAGCTGCTTTACACTTCAGGCTCGGAAATCTACAAGATGCTAAGGTGAATAAACTTCAGTGATATTGTTATGTGTAACTTTATATGGCAACTATGGCATACTGATTGGCTTTGGGATAAAAAGATCAAAGGATGGAATCTCACCCGAGCCATGGGATTTTTTATGAGTAAAAAACTCCATGTGTTCCTTTCCTCTCAGGTGTATAAATGGGTACCTGTGAGAATTTTAAGTCTTTAGAAGTGTTGTGACTTGCAATTCAATCATGAGGAGTTAAAATGTTAAGTTGTGTGATTATGTATAACATAAAAGTAGTCTATAAAACCAAGCTTTAACTTAAAGCTTTTTAACAATTGGAAATTCCTGATAAACAGATTTAAAAAGAGAAAATGAAAACCTTTTTTATGCAAAAATTTACTATTTTAAGTGATAAAAGCACAAAGTCATTTTGATGCTTCATAGAAAAAACTAAGCTCCATGTTTTAAAAGCTCAAAAAGAACTTACAAACTATTTGAAATCCAAAATCAAAGAATGTCTCCTCTATAAAACCATTTAGAAAAGTTACTTTGTGTTCTAAAATGAAATAAGATGATTTATTATAAACTCTGTAGCAAGCTAGATTACTTAAAGTTTAGGCCTAATAAATATGGTATAATTCTCTACAGAAATACTATGAAGCATCTCTGAAACGTTCTGGTGAAGAGGCAGAACATGATGAGACCTACTACAGTGCAATATCAGTCACAACTACGTACAACCTGGCCAGACTTCATGAGGCAACACACGAATATGATGAGGCAGAGAGACTCTACAAAACTGTCCTTCGTGAACATCCTAACTATGTGGATTGTAAGTAGGGTTTGATTAGGTCATTAGTTTAATTTGAGACTAGTTGTTATTGAAAGAAATATTGAAAAAGACTTACAGGGGCCCAGTCGCCCATGGGCCTCTAGATATTTGGGAAAGTCCCTATGCCTCTAATGTTAAATTTTGAATTTTGGAAGTCTGGGCCCCCAAGTTGAAATTGAATGTCATTGTTGCTGAAGAAGCTGTTGATGACATAACAAGGCATTCGATGTGTGTTAAAACAAATAAATGAGTATAAATAATATCATTGCATGGAATTTTAGCAAAGAAATGTTTGTTCAACAAAATCACCTTTTACAATTTGATTTCTATGAAATTGTCATCAAAAATTAAGATTATCGGGAAAAAATAACACTTGCTCTTAATATTGCATTTTTGTTAACCTTGGATAAAACTAGAGAAAGACTGCCAGACTTTATCTAGAACAAATTGACATAGATCTTCAAAAAATAATATTTAATTCAAGGGTTTGCTTACTGGTCTTCTTCCCTTTGTGTTATTTCAAGTCAAATTTGCTATCAAAAGTCAAATATTTTCCATTGTAAGATTCAAGGATTTATGTTAATTGGTCCCTGATTTTGTGTCATTTGTTCCTAGGTTATTTACGGCTAGGCTGTATGGCCAGAGACAGAGGTCAGATTTATGAAGCTTCAGATTGGTTTAAGGAAGCCCTACAGATCAATCAGGTATTGGTTTGCTTTTACCAGGTATAAAGATACTCTTATCTGCGATTTACAGTGGATTGTAAGAACATTGTTTGAACACCATGCATGCACAACTGGAATTTTTCCTAATACTATTAAAGGAATGCTTGAATCAATTTGTTGTTGATATTTTCCTCAAATCACAAAACTACAAGAGACTATGAACTGCTTGACAAGTGCTGTCCCAGGACAGCTGTTCTTGTTTTAATAGCAAGGACTATGAGCATGATTTGTGTACCTACTTTGAGGTCAAGGTCAGAGTGTTACGTAAAAGATAAAGTTTAACATTGCCTCAAATTTTAGAGTATTTTTCAACAATCTGAATGTTTTTCTTGTCTGACTGTATTTCATGTCTTTCAGCCCTTTGATTCTCACCATCCATTATTCTAGGACCATCCAGATGCCTGGTCTCTAATAGGTAACCTCCATCTTGCTAAACAAGAGTGGGGTCCAGGACAGAAGAAATTTGAGCGTATTCTTGCTCGTCCCTCCACCAAGGATGATGCATACTCCCTGATAGCCCTGGGTAATGTGTGGTTACAGACACTTCATCAACCCATGAAAGATAAAGACAAGGTATGGATATAAATGTATAAGTTGATGCATGTTTACATAAAATAATCACATGATGATATAATTGAAAGTTGGTATGATAACTCTTGTTTGTTGTAACTTCATCTTTGTTGGGGCAGTTATTCTCTATAAGTATTAGTAGATTTGCCAATTGAAACAGAATTTCAGGAAGCACAAAGGTCAAGGTCATGTGTCAAGGTTGTAATGTATGGAGTATGGCTCTTACATTTATGGATGTTTTTCAAACTATAACAGTGGATGTCTTTTATGACGGGATGTTCTTGTAAAAAATTGTGCTTTTATTCTCAAAATAAAAACCCTGTGTGTTAGATTCCCAATAATTTTAATTATGTGCAAATCAAAGACTCTGGTCAGACTGTGCATCCGCACAGTCTGACCAGAGTCTTACCTATGCATTTAGTAGATAGATAAGGTCTCAAAGTATCAGTAGGCTATCAGGTCACCTCATGAACATTTCAAATTGTTGGAAATCTCACGCACAGGCTCAAATGTCAAAGCAAAAGGTAGTATCTTTGAAGAGTGCGAAGACTGGACACAAGTTGTCCTTTGACATTCTAACTAGCTTGGCTTTGATTTGAAATAGTGTGAGGTATTTTCAAAGGCTTGTAATTGTTTATCCTTTTATTATGAATATTTTTTTATGTTTGCTGCATGATTAAAGTCTACTCATTTATGAACATGTATTTATGCCAATGTAATCTGTGAAGGTGAAGTATTGGTGGAAAGATCTGTAAGAAAAAGCATTTTTCAGGTTCATTAAAGCTCAAATATTTCTCTTTACATTTTTTAGCAAAAGAGACATCAAGACAGAGCATTAGCAATGTACAAACAAGTGCTGAGGAATGATGACAGAAACATGTGGGCTGCAAATGGAATTGGTGATAGTTTATTTATATATGATAGATGATCAAATTTATTTTCACCAATTTGCTGAAAATAGAACTTGTTTTTGATGACAGTTTCTTGAAAATTTTAAGAAGTCTGTTGCAATTTTTTTCCACATTGATGTAATGAAAAACAGGAAGTGCAAGCTAAGATCAGACTGCATCACTGGGAAGCCTCGTCTAGTCTAAACTGTCTGCTTATATTTTTTGAACAGCAGAAATATCTCACAAACAACATGAGAAGCATTAATATCATATTTCTATCATACTTCTATTTAACCATGTGAAGTTTTTTGTTATTCATTTGAACTACCTGATTGAGTTTTATTGATAGAAAAGTTAAAACTGGATTTGGTTTCAAGGTTTTCTGAAGAATAAAGGCACCATATATAATCAATAAACCTTCTGTTGCAGGTTGTGTGTTGGCCCATAAAGGCTGTATCAATGAAGCGAGAGATGTGTTTGCTCAGGTTAGAGAGGCTACTGCAGATTTCTGTGATGTGTGGTTGAATATTGCGCATATATATGTGGAACAGAAACAGTTTGTTGCTGCCGTACAAATGGTAAGATTTTAAACTAAAGTAGTCTTGTATAATCAATGGAAGTTATGTGATGTATGGTTAAACTATTCTTTGGTAAGATTTATTGGTGAGAGAATTCTGTTTCTGACAATGTTTTGGACCTTTGTAGGAATTATTTTTCAAATTAAACACTCACTGGATTGACATCTTCAATTTGAAATATGAGCCTTGCAAAATGTTTGAATCTAGTTATTGGCTGATTCCATTGAAATGTGGTGGAATATTACACATTTCTTTAATGCTTCTTGGTGATTATTGAAAAATTAAGTTAGATTGTCATTTGATAAACTCACCACCAAACCAGTGAAATTATAAATAACTTATTAGCTTGTGTTCGTTTCACCCTATCTGACATTACATAAGTGGAGCCCAATAAGTGACATCATCATGATGGCTGCATAGCTATTATGCTCAAGATGATGAGCTTTAAGAAATTTGTCTTAAATGTTGAAATTTTATCTTTGTTTGAATTAAGGAAATAGAATAATTGTTTGTTTTGCAAGTAAAATATAACAATATTTCATTCTGTGAACAACAAAAGCTATATTTACAGTTGTGGCTCAACCCTTGTGAAAATAAAGCTTTTGTTGTTCACTCAATGAAATGTAATGGATCTTACACTGAAACAAATGATTATCCCCTATAGATATCTATGTTAAATAAATCATTTCAGCTGCTTCACAAATGATAAGATTCACACATCTTAACTAAATTTATTACATTTCAGTACGAAAATTGTTTGAAAAAGTTTTTCAAGTACCATAATACAGAAGTGATGGTGTATCTAGCCAGAGCTTACTTTAAATGTGGCAAATTAAAGGAGTGTAAAAATATATTATTGAAGGTATGTTATGGAATAAGTTTGACGTAAAAAGGTTATGAAATTACAGGTATTAAAAAAAACCCATTGGATCCTTAAAAAAAACTTTGAAAGAACAGATATTGGAAATTGGAAAATAAACTCAATGAATAATCAGTAACATTTTGCACTACAAGTTATAAACCTTGTATTGTTAACTGATTATTGCTACTGCATGAAGACTGAAAAAACACAAGAATGTCAGACAGAATGGTCTCTTGTAACATTGGCATCAAGGGAGTAATTTTGAACCCTTTATAGAGTTTTTAGCTCACCTGAGCACAACATGCTCAAGTGAGCTATTGAGATCACCTTTTGTCCGGCGTCCGGCCGTCGTCCGTAAACAATTTCTCTAAATGACATCTCCTCCTAAACTACTTGGCCAATTTTAACCAAACTTGGCAGAAATGTTCCTTAGGTGATCCCCTTTAAGAATTGCTAAAAGAATTGAAATCGGTGAAAAACCCTGGTTGCAATGGCAACCAAAGTAAAAAAATTAAAGAAAATCTTTAACCTTCTTCTTCTTCTGAACAAGCAGTCCTACAGCCTTGAAATTTCGCATGGATGATCAGCTCATAGACCTTAATAAAAATAGTTAAAATCATATCTGTTGGGCCACCAGGTGCGGAGCACCAGGGGGGAGGGGGTAGTACTTTGGGAAAATTTTGTAATCTTTAACCTTCTTCTTCTGATGAACATGAAGCCCTACAGCCTTGAAATTTGGCATGGATGATCAACTCATAGACCTTAATAAAAATAGCTAAAATCTTATCTGTAGGGCAACCAGGTGCGGAGCACCAGGGGGGAGGGGGTAGTACTTTTGTGAAAATTTTGCAATCTTTAACCTTCTTCTTCTTCTGAACCACAAGCCCTACAGACTTGAAAATTTGCATGGAGGATCAGCTCATAGACCTTAATAAAAATAGCCAAAATCATGACTGTAATGCCACCATGTGCGGAGCACCAGGGGGGGAGGGGGTAGTACATTTGTGAAAATTTTGTAATTTTAACCTTCATCTTCTAATGAACAAGCCCTACAGACTTGAAAATTTGTATGGATGATCAGCTCATAGGCCTTAATAAAAATAGCTAAAATCATGACTGTAGTGCCACCAGGTGTGGAGCACCAGCAGGAGTCCTACAGACTTGAAAATTGGTATGGATGATCAGCACATGGACATAAATTGAATTAGCTAAAATCATGACTGTAGATTCACCAGGTGCAGAGCATTTTGGGGGAGGGGGGAGTGCTATGTTGAGAATTTTGAATCCCTACAGCCTTTATATTTGACATGGATTGATCAACTCATTAAAGAAAACTTTAAAAGTCTCGGACTCAGCCTGTATATCTGGCATAGATTAGTTGGTCACAGACCTTTTATGAAAAAAACTTAAATAAATAATGACCAGGGGAGGAGCAGGGGGGGGGGGGAAGGATTATTTCAAATGTTATCTGATTGAATAAGTGAAAATCTCTTTTTCTGTGGTTGCATGGACATACCTAGGTAATGAAGCTTTTTTCTCAGGTGAGTGGACCCAGGGCCAACGGCCCTCTTGTTTAATGTTAAGCCTTGGTCGATTAGATTTGGCAGTTGTTCTTCACTATCAAATGAAAAGCATTTTTTTTTGCGATATAAATCTTCTCATATTTTCTAAGTACACTTTTCATTATGCTGTAATTCTAGGCTCGCCATGTTTCCCCCAGTGACACAGTGCTGTTATACAATATAGCTTTAGTGCAGCAGAAACTAGCCACTTCTATACTGAAAGATGAAAAAAGTAACCTTAAAACTGTATTGAGTGCTGTACGGGATCTGGAGTTAGCTCATAGGTAATGGATTTGTGTAGATACATTTTATGTTGCAAATTACTGAAACTGATTTATAAACTGCGGTTATGTGGAAAGACACTGGACACTTTAATTTCTTAGGATAGACTTTGATGATAGTGGTTGTAATATTTTACATATCAGATAAATGAAAACTCACATGAATTCTTAACTAGTTGGTCAACTCTAAGATCGGGGTTCAATCCTTGACAGTGGCACTGATTCTTTCCAACTATTTGTCTTCCACTAATGGGTTGATAATCGTAGACCGATGTGGAATAGCAGCTGGAGGATAGGAAAGGATGTAATGGTAATACTGGTGTGAGAAATACCAGGAATCCATTGTATGTTGCTCCAGCCATCACTTAATTTTTATAGAGACCTAATTTGATTTGAATTATGAATATGAAAGATCATAAGTAAACTAAAAGTCACATAATGAAAGTAGACTGATTTTTATAGATTCAGAAAATTGAAAAAGAGTGAGAAACTTTCTCCCTGGTCATTTAGTGCAAATGGTTCAATCTGATTATGGTTGACCTTTACAAAGGCGTAACTTCCGTAACGCATTACACAAGTGCGTAAAAGAAATAAATCCTCTTTTGAAAAAGGTTGTTGATGAATGATCAAAACATCGAAACTACAGCTTATTCAAGCTGTAGTTACAATCTTTTGATTATTTACCAATGCTCAAGTCATAGAATTGGGGAGTGGACGGAGGACACATAGTGCCTTTAGCCTATATACTCTGTGTTGGTGACCTTCTGAGTGTGCATAAAATTCAAAATCCTAGTTACGCCTATGCTGTTTCTCGCTTCTCAAAGTGACACATACAAGGCCTTTATTGCAATCCTTACTGTCTGAAATATTTCAGGTATTTTTCTTACCTAAGTCATCATGGAGACAGAATGAAGTTTGATCTGGCCCAGGCTGCAACAGAAGCAAGGTAGGTCAATAACAAAAGATTCAGCTTTTATTTTGCAAAAATAACTGAATTATTCACTTAATCTTCACTTCCTTAGGAAATCAGTTCTGTCCAAATGATAATGGGTTCAGAAATTGTAAGAAAATTATTGGAGGCTTCTTTTAAATATACATGTACATGAGCAATAATTAAAGGCGTATGTCTATCCTTCTTAGAAAACATACTGACTTGGCTTTCTCTTGATATATATTTAAGCATAGGCTTTAGCGTACTTGTGCAATATAACATTGAAAAACAAGGTTTTGTTGAACCCAATGTCATGGCAATTTTCCTTTTCAGAAACAGTGTACTTATGTGATGTTAAATGAAAAATTTTACACATATATAACCTTGACTTATGACCAACGGAAATGCTTTGTCACAAAAACAATATGCAACATCAATAAAAAATATCAAAATATGCCCTAACCTGTCTACCAAGTTTCGTGAAATTCTGCCCATTTATTTTATGAGGAGAAGATGTGGGTGCAAAAAAAATGTACATGAAAAAAGCTATGCCTTGTAATATTCTGCCCTATTCAACATCTAAATTATTATATATATCCACTATTAGCCCATATCTGCTATGTCTTAAACTTTTGATCTGTCAAATTTGTAATCAGGTAATGAGTTTATCATGTATTACAGACAATGTTCTGATTTGCTGAGTCAGGCTCAGTACCATGTGGCTCGTGCCCGCAAAATTGATGAAGAGGAACAGGAGATGCGTAAACATCGTCAAGAGGAACGTGAAGCATTGCGACAGAAATACGAGGAAGAACAGATGGAGAAAAGGAAGAAGAAGCAGGAGAAGGAGAAAGAAATGATGGAAAGAAGAGCCAAGTTTGTGGAGAAAGCCAAAACCATTGTGTTGGAACCTGAACCAGAAGAAAGACGATCAAACAAGTCTAAGGTTTGTCTTTTAATTTGACCCTTTGCCAACTTTATACACAGCAGATGTAATTGAAAGTTATTGTATTACATGTTTATTCCAATTGCAATTGATTACAATTACTTGTAATTGAGAAAATGGTCAGTCATAAGTTATATAAATCTACTTTTAGGAAATGTAATTAGTTTCAGCAACTTACAATTTTCATATACCCAAGGTCAGATAAATAGGCCAATTTTTCAATGTGGCCCTTACACAATTGATATATTTTCACATGGCTTCCCTTGTCCTCTGAAACAAACAGGCATCAGAGAAAAATCCTTGTTTCACATATGTTTTAAGATCACATGCTAAATTACATCATCATTACATCATCTTATGTACATTTTTTGCAGTATTTCTTTCATCTGAGCATTTTTAAATAAGATTAACATGATATATACGAGAGAAAAGAATCTGTTACTTGATTTTATTATGACAAGCTTATCTGAACCAAGCCTCGAATAGAAATGTAATTAACCTCACCAAGGCTTGCTTAAGGAAGTGGACTGGTAATTGTTCCGCAACATTTTGGTCCACATGTTCTTTCACAATGTCAACCGAGGTTTCCTAATGAGTCATTAGGAAACCTTGGTTAACACTGTTAAAGCTCATGACTTCTGAAACATTGTAGAACTATTACGGGTCCACTACCTTAATATCATTTCCATTTTTTAGACTTGATTATGATAAGCTTGTCTTAAACAAAATATCTAACAGATTCTGTATTTATATTCTACAGAAAAAAGCAAGAGACGATGGTGAGATTTTGTCAGAAGGAAGTGAAGATGAAAGACCTCGTAAAAAGAAGCGAGGCCGTAAAGCTCGCAGTGGATCAGAGAGCGAGGGAGAGGAGGATGAGGAGGGAGGCAAGAAAAAACGACGTCCAAGGTGAGTGTTGATTCGTCTATTACTCGACGACAAAAAAAATTAACTAGGAAGAAAAAAGAACATACAAGGTGAGTGTACGTAAACCCATTACTGGACAAAAAAATTTAAATGGCAAAAAAAAATGACATCCAAGGTGAGAATAGTTTAACCCCTTACTGGAAGAAACGAGTCCAAAATTATTTTAAAGTTGCAGACATTTTTAAAGTTGATGTTATTTTTATTGTGTTAGTTGTTTTGGGAAGAAAATGTGGTAATTGCTTTTCATGTTACACTTTGGATTGAATGGTAATGGCTTAACCCTTGTCATACTGAACCTGGAATATTTCTGCTTTGGCAGGAGCTATAGATAAACATCAGCCTGCACATTTGTGCAGTTTGATGTAAGTCTACACCACATGTTTATCACTTTCAAACCAGAATTGTCAATAGATTTAGTTTTTCAAATAAAAATTGACCTACAGTTGGTATTTCAGTGCTTTTGCCCATTTTGATGAAAATTTTTAGCCAAATTTATTCAGCATGACAAGGGTCAATACTGTCTGTGTATGGAAGGACTATCACAACACCGTTTTAAATGCCTATATGAATATAGGCACTTACAACAGTGTCACTCCAACCCCTAGATTTTTGTATCTATATTATAAGCACCAATCCAAATGGTGGCTTCCTATTTTGGGTTTACATGGCCAAACCTGATTATCTCTCCGTATTGTGATTGGTTATAAATCTAGGGATTTCACAGTTTGTTTCCTTGCTAGACCAGCTTTAATTCAACTCTAGATATCAGTCAATGTATCATGAGACATTTGCCTCTCTCAAATTGACAAATAATATGTTGTATACCTAGGTTGGATGAGCAGGTTTGGGCAGATTATTCTAGTTTAACAAGAAGCTATGGTTAGTTACACAAGATGCATGGATATAACTGAAAAATTGTTGAAAGTGGCCTAAAGCTTGGAAAGACAACAAGGAAACCATCAGTACTTCTGTAGTTCTAAGATAAGCTCAAAACTCTTTTGATTAAAAAACAAAAAAACAAAAAAATAAATAATGATAAAATAATTTGATATCTTAAGTCCATAACTAATGGAATTTTTTTCTTTCCTTAAAAATTTCATCCCCCATGGCTGCACTCATTCTTTCTGACTTAATTGTCTCTCACCAATGGGTTGATAATCGTAGACCTATGTGAGGTAGCAGCTGGAGGCTAGGAAAGGATCTGGTGGTTGTACTGGTGAGAGAAATACCAGGAAACCATTGTTAAGTCCTGCCGCCGCGATATTACTAAATAAATGTTGAAAGTGGCTTTAAACTTCATTCAATCAATCAATCAATTCAAAATTTCAAGATGCAATGTTCCCTTTTATCCGACATCTCAAAATTCATTGAGTAAATGTATGTATAACTTGTTTCTTGTTAATTTTGATAACTTCATCTTTATGCAGAGAAAAGGAAAGAAAGCCAAGGAAAAGGAAAGAAAAAGAACCAAAGGAATCTAAAAGGAAAAAGAAACAGAGAGATGACGATGATGGCCTGTCTGCTAAACAGCGTAGAAAGATCGTGTCAAAGGCGGTTATATCCTCAAGTGAAGGATCTGATTCAGAAGGGGAGAAATTAAAGATCGATGTTGGAGGGTAAGTGGAATTGTAACTGCAAATACACGGCTCTAACTTTGTATCAACACTTGTCTTGCTGAATTAAAGTCTTTGCTAAAAAATTAGACTCAAATTAAAGTGCTGAAGTCTCTGATAAAAGCAATTGTATGTCAATATTTCTCATGAAAATGTAGCCTTTAAACAATATTCTTGGTCATACAAGACAAACAGGTGGTGTAGATTAAGATCAGACTGCACATATGTGCAGGCTGATCTTTGTCTATACCTCATGCCAAATCAGTATTTATTCAAGGTTCAGCATGACAAGGGTTAAATAATTAGAGGATGGCTTGCTCTACCTTTTGACCAGAATCACAGGAATCCAGCTTAGATATAAAAAATCATTTATTTACAAATTATATTGTCATGTTCATGACAAAAAGCAAATTGATGGTGGTTGACCTAAATGGAGCAACTAGAGCTTTGATATTATCTAAGCAGCAGCTGAAGTAAGATCTTTTTAGTCACCAATCTATGAAAAGGTAAAAATACACTGAATGGCGGAAAATATTGAGAGGTCAACAGTCATTGTATGATAAATGAATATTTTGGTTGGTCAGTAAATGAATTGATTAACATAAAAAATAAAGATTGATGTTGGAGGGTAAGTAAGGCTGTTACTACCCATAGATGGCTTTTACTCTGCATTCAGGCTGAAGGGCCCCATATAGATTGAGTCATTTTGAAATAAAAAGTTCATTCTTTGTAAAGGATGTTAAATTTTTTAGTTCAACATGTTTTCGGAAAAACATGAGGTGTAGCTAAAGCCTTGGTGGTGTCATTGTTGTTGTGCCAAACACAACATCTCAGGTTCTTCTAAAGGCATTCACTTGAAACTTGGCACACATGTTCACTATCAGGAGAGCAACCTATACTATCAAGGGGGGCAACTCTAGATGCATTTTGTGCAAACTATGCCCTATTTTTCCTTTTATATTTTATGCACTATCCAGCACCCAACAGATTAGCATTGGCACTCTTGTTTATAGAACTATGTTTCTGATAGTTTATATGGTTAAATATAAACATTTCATAATAACCATTCCTTTTGTGAAAACAAGCTAGGGGCCTATATACCAGTTATTTTGCTAATAAGGGTCCTGAGTGCTTTATTGTTTGTGCTGGATCTGCTAATATATTAGTCAATAACATGGCAAGCAATGGACCTCCCTTTTTAGTTTAAATGTCAACTATCAATTATCAATCTGAACTTCAATCCAATTTGATGTACATTACTCATTGCCAAACATAATTTGAGCCTGTGCGGGATATTTCCAACAATTTCACACATGCGCAAGGTACAAACATTGAGCAATGTAGACAACAGTTAAACAAAATGCAAAAGGAATATATGCTGACTACCTAAGGAGCAATTAAGACCTTACCTATCGATATAGTGCATAATGAAGACTGTGGTCAGTCTGTGTGGCTGCACAGGCTGGCCAGAAGCTTTGCTTTGCACACTTGTGAAATTGTTTGAAATGTCAGGAATAGGCTCATTCATCAGGGGTTCAAATTTGAAATATTAGGATATTCCACAATTAATTTATATACCTATTATAATGGAAGCATATTGACCTGAACCTGGCTTTTGTGATTTAAATAGATTAAATATCGGTCGTTTCCCTTCGACAAAACACGACAAACCTGCGGAATTCAATCGTAAAGTTGGAGTGCACGAGTTCGCTCTGTTACCCCGTTATCGCCCATGCTTTTTACTGTAACTTTGACATTCAATAGTGACCTTCATAACCTAATGAATCATTACATAATTTGAGCCTCCTATTTAACAATCTTAAGATGTGGGTGAAAATAAAAATACAATTTTTTCAAATTTCTTTAAAATGCAATTTATGTTTTTCACTAGAAATGGAACCCCCTCTCACAGTCTCTCACAAACAATAACAATTGTTTTTAAATTGAATCGTCTGCTTCATGACTTGGTGCTTGTTATCGGTAGACTAAGTTCACACATACCTGTAATTTGTACAATAAAACGGATTGTCCATGCTTGATCGTCACGTGCCGAAGTATCTTCGGAATTGTATTCATGAGCCTAATTATTAATTCTGCATAAAGGTTAGGTTCAAGTTAATAGGCGCTCGCTATACTTGAGGTTTGGTAAAAGGATCTGGATTGTGAGGGCATTGGGGTTAAAAATGTGTGACTGGTAGTATTTTCAAAGGACTAAAAGGCATATTAAATTGTAATGAACCAAGCATAAATAGATGTGATTCATTCAGAGAAAAGGATCCTCGACTCTGTCCATATAGACTATCATTAGCCATTTAACTAAGGGTAGGTGTCTCTTATTTTCATATCCACTTAACTTACTTCCCTTTAAACCCTTGCAAAATTATCAAGAGTTGAATTTTCATGGACATGCAGATGATGATTATTTTTGAAATAGCAAAAGCTAGATTTTAATGATCTTAAGAAAGCAAAAACTTTTCTCCTCGTCATGAAAAGAACAGGCCTTTTTATGCACAGCTGAAAAGTGGAGGGATGTGGTTTTGTTATTATCAGTCTGTCTATTTGTCTGTATTCTGTCTCAGTTTGCAATGAGCATGACTCCTACACATTTATTGAGGGGATGTCTTAAAAAAAATTTGGGGAAAAAAACAGAGCTACGGGTAGAGAGGGGGTATTTGGGTTTTCAAATCTAACTATTTCATTATTCTTAAATTAGATCCTATGTTGTTGATAAACATTTGAAACATCTCATCAAATGAGTACCCACAACATAGGGTTTTAGTCAGAAAGGAAAATTTTAGACTGGATTTACCCACTTTTTTCTGGACCCCTGAATAGTGGAGGAATACAGGTTGAAATGTTAAAAAAATTAAAACAAAATTCAAAATTGGCAGGAAAAGGTTTAGAGATTATCTGCAGTGTGTTTTCAATTTTTTACAGTGCCAGTGACAATGAAGAAGGTCCAGTTGGAAAGAGACGTCGAATTCTGTCATCAGGAAGCGAAAGTGACGGAGGATCTGTTAGAAGGTCAAGGTCACGGTCTGGTAGTGGGTCTAGGTCAAGGTCGAGGTCCAAGTCAGGAAGCCGGTCTAAAAGTAGATCCGTCAGCAGAAGTAGATCCCGTTCCAAATCGGGCAGTCGTTCAAGATCTAGGTCTGGTAGCCCTGCAGGGTCGAGAAAATCAGGTTCAAGGTCAAGGTCAGCTTCAAGGTCGGTGTCCAGAAGTAAGTCAAGGTCAGCCAGTCCAGCGGGGTCAAGAAGGTCAGGGTCAGGAAGTCCTGCTAGTCCAGCGGGGTCTGAGAAGTCAGGATCTGGGGGTCAGAAATCTCCAGCTGGTTCGGACAGCGAGTGAGGCTTGTATTTATTTTTGGAAGAAAATGTATTTAAACAGACAAGACAGTTTCCTATTTTTTGTTGGAAAGGGAAAATCAAGAATTGTTCTCTTTTGTACCTGAACCTGAAAAACAGTGTTTATTTTTTTGGCAAGGATTAATTTACACACAATCATAAGATTTGAACTTGCGTAAATTATTATCTATTGAAACATGTACAATGAATTTGAAAACAGAAGGCAAATTACAGACTGTACATAAAAAAGGGTTTGTGTTTTACCAAGTAATAAAATTGAGGAAAACAGAAAAGTTGCTTATTATGATCTATTTCTGTACTTACACCACATTTTAAGGTAGTGGAACCAGGATAGTTCAGAAACATCTCGGAACTCATGTACTTTCACAATCTTGCCCTAGGTTTCCTTATGAAAGTCATTAGGAAACATTGATTAACACTGTTAAAGTTCATTACTTCAAAAACTTTACAGAACTATTAAGGCTCCACTACCTTAAGCTCATTAATAGTTTGGCCTATTTGGAATGAAAAAAAAAAAATATTTATGATCAGTAAATTTGTAGGCATTAATACACGGTGGAAAAAGGAATTAACTTGCCATATCTTAGGTACTAATTGAGTATACATATTTTCTTGAAAATTGGCATGTGTTGTCACCATGACAAGAGCATTTTAAACTTTTAAAGGGGATAACTGTAAATAATTCATGTAAGAATTATGCACCTTTTTTGGCTTGGATTAGCAAACACTTGTGATGCTTTCAGGGTGTGGAATTCCAATGTCTGCCACAGGCTTTTCTTATTGCCTACAAGGCCAGTCTAGTCCATTTGCACTTGACAAGTTAATAATGGGTGAAATCTTGGAATGCTTTAATCCATGATTTTTGCCCTGGCAGGGCCGAGCCTTAGAAACGGGTCTTTGCATTTGAAGTTTAGGTAAATCAGTATGATATGAATTATCCAAGTGTTGATATGAAAGGGTATAAAACATTGTTTTTAATGAAGAAAATGCTGGATTCCAGCATTTTTTTCATTAAAACAATGTTTTCTCATTTTTTTTTATCCATTCAATTATTTTGCATACAAGTTAATTTTTAACCTCATCAAGTAGAAAATCATCTTGTACTTGTCCAAGAACAGTTTGGGAAAATCTGTAATTCCACATCCCTGCTCTTGCTCTGCAATTTAATGTCAAAGAATTACATAAAATCATGCTTTTTCAGGAAGCTAGTCTAGCCCTGCCTTCAGGATGACAAAACGGTGCAAACAGTTTGCCAATTATTTCATGCTTTGCACGCAATAACACATACAAAGCTGTGTATAATTGTCAAACTGTTAGCACTGTTTTGTCACCCAGAACGCAAGGCAGACTATGTCCTGGAGAATGGATTTCAAAATTAATTAATGAAATTATTCACTCTTACTATGTTTGATAATTTTTGTGTAAATAAAGTTGTGAATAAAGTTCTTTGTAGTCTTGGGGGCTTTTACTTATTGAAAATGCTTCCATGTGACGAGCATCAACCCACGACTTACTTTCTCAAATTTAGAGAGGATTTTCTTATTCCCCATATTGATGGGTTTGAGCTATATTGTTCACTCACCTGAGCACAAAGTGTTCAAGGTGAGCTTTTGGGTTTGTGTGATGTCCGGCAGTGTGTTGTGTGATGTCAACATTTATCTTGTGGACACTCTAGAGGCCACATTTTTAGCCAAACCAAACTAAAAATTTGTCAAAATGTTTATCCAGATTCAATCTCAGAGGAGTACAAAATTTGGTTAAGTGGGTCATTGGGTCATACTTTAGAAAAACCTTATGAACACTGTAGAGGTGACCTTTTCAGCGGAGTCAACCTGAGAATTTGTCAGAATGTTTATCTTGATGAAATCTCGAACATCTTTGAAATTGGATCAAGTGTGATAAAAAAGTAGGTCACAGGGTAGAATCCTAGATTAACATTATGGACACTCTACAGGCCACATTTCATGGGTTTGGTGCAAGACTGTAGTAAGTGTATATACCCTTACTACAGTCTTGCACCAAACCCTCGATTTTTAGGCTAATCAACCTGAATATTGGTGAGCATGTTTAACTTGATGAAAAACTGGACACGTTCAAAATAAGGTCAACTGTGTGCAAAAACTAGGTCACCGGGTCAAATCCTAGAAAAACCTTGTGGACACCTTTGAGGCCACTTTTTATAGCCCAACCAACCTCAAAATTGGTCATAATTATTATTTTGATGAAAACTCTGACAGGTTTGAAACTTGGGTCAATTTGGGTCAAAAACTAGATCTTGGGGTATAATCTAAGAAAAACCTTGTGGGCACTCTAGAGGCTACATTTTCAACCCAATCAACCTGAAAATTGGTCAGAATTATTATCTTTTTTATTGATACCAAAGGCAAGGTCATCTGTCAAGGTCAAGTTCATTTTTCAAAGTCAAATATGTATAAATTTCTGAAAATTGCAGTGGTTTTGGCATAAGTGTTAAACAAACACATCTTGTTTCAGCATTCATTAACTCAAAGGGCATATAAAATTTGATGAAATTATATGAATAGAAATACTGTAAGAAAAGAAGAGAATTCTAGTTAAAAGGAATAAAGAATTATGCAGCAATATTTTTATGCCCCCGTATCGAAAGATCGGGGGCATATTGTTTTTCTGTTGTCTGTCTGTCCTTCTGTCTATCCGTCCGTCCGTCTGTCTGTCTGTCTGCAAAAGTTAACCAAAAACCTTAACATTGCCAATATCTTCAAGCTTATTCAAGATACAAGGCTCATTTTTGGCATGATGATAGATCTCAATGATCCCCATCTGCTGGTAGCAAAGTCAATGTCATTTGAAAAGGCCAAGGTCATCTGTCAAGGTCAAATAACTCAAAAAGTTAACAAAAAAACTTAACATTGCCAATATCTTCAAGCCTTTTCAAGATACAAGGCTCATATTCGGCATTATGATAGATCTCAATGATCCGCAACTGCTGGTACCAAAGTCAAGGTCATCTGTCAAGGTCAAACTTTGAAAAAAAAATTGCTGTTACGGGGGCATTGGTGTTTCACAAACACATCTTATTTCTTCAATATAATCCTTCAAAAACATTGGATTGTATAGTAATTATTTAATACTTGAGCTTTTGACTTGTCATTCTGCCTGATTTTTGTCTAACAATTATTCCATCATTTATGGAATTTAAAATTAATTTGCAAAATTATTCTCAATTATGAGTGTATATCCAGGGATCAGTGGAACACCTTTGTAAGTGCCTATATATATATATATATATATATATATATATATATATATATATATATATATATATATATATATATATATATATATATATATATATATATATATATATGTGTGTGTGCATATCAACACTTACAAAAGTATTGCCCTGATGTGCCCTTTGAAATATTGGGAGCACATCTCTTACAATCAAACAGTTTTCTAATGTCAAGTTCACAGCTTGTAATTCAAATGTAAGAATAAGGCTTATATAGAGCATAGCTACTACATTTTTGGATGGATTTAAATAATCTTGTACAATTGTTGGCCATCATGAGTGGATATGCCATTTGAAAATGTTTTTCGGGATAGGTGCAGTGTCATAGCTCAAGGTTAAATTATAAATATGAGCTTACCTTTAGCATAACAGCTGCATAGTAGTCATTATTTTCACTTTGCAAAAACTTTGATATTTTGTTATATCTCTTGTTCTGCATAAGAAATTCCCTTGAAACTTGGCATGCATGTTTTATATCAGAATAGAAACCATTCTATGAAGGGAGATAACTCTAGAAGCACTTTGTGCGAATTATGTCCCCTTTTCAACTTAGATTTTTTTCATCCATTATCGAGCACCCAATAGCTGAGCTTTGGCATACATTGGTGATAATCTTGTTTCATATTTTGCAGTAAAGACCTTTATTCTCTTAAATTGGAGCCTTTATAACAAACATTTTTTTTATTGCAAGGAGGACCACACAAAAGAAATGTCACATTATTTTGAATTTAAGAAAATAGTAAAAAGACCAAGAGACATTGATGTTCTTAAATTCAAATAAGCTCCAAGTAAAAGAAAATGTACCCCTCTGGTCTAAATTGTCTTTTGCTGCTTAAACGTGAAATGCATAGCGTTTGCATTTTCTTCATTAGACGGAAAAATTGTCTGAAAGTTTGCAAAATATCAAATGTTCCCTATTTCCGTAGGTAGGTACTGGTATTAAAAGAGCAAAAAAGTATCGATTATCTGTGCCATTTATCATAAGAAAGCCTCAACGATCCCTTTTCAAATCCGATAATAAATACATTCAAAGAATCCTTGCACAGGAATCAACCAAGGCTGTAGCAGCCATTATGCATATTGCATACTAGAATTCATCCTCTTTCGAAAAATAAAAATGATCACAACATCTAAACTACACTTTATTTAAGCTGTAGTTAAGATGTTTTAATATCAACCAATGCTCAAATTATAAAATGGGGAACGAACAAATGGCATTCATCTTTTGTTTCAGTAAACATTTCACCTTTTCCTATAATTTTCTTTGGTGGTCTCCTTTCGACTGCGTATAAATTTCAAATCCTAGTTATGTCAAACATTCTTTTTGGGGGGATATCAGTTATTCACCTATAGCAATAAGAACATTTAAATGATACACACATAGTATTGGCAATTAAGGAATTAAACACAGACATTTCTAGGAAATAATAATTGTTCGACAATATCTATGGAATAAGTCTCCAGCAAAGCACCAAAAACTAATCAACATCTATCTTTGCTCACCTGAGGTGCGTTTTTTACATCGAGATGAAAATTTCCGCTAAATAAGATTATTAAGGCGTCATAAGAAACGATTTTCAATATTCTGAGTGAAAACATCCGACGTCTTCAAGGCTACTCGTTTTAAGTCAATGCAAAACCATCTTCGTTTCCTCATTAAGATATCTTAAGATTCTTATTAAGCCGCTTAAAAATCTTAATCTAAAAACGCTACTTCTTGAAAATCTTAATAAGATTCTTGAGAATCTTGACCTAAGAAACGCACCTCTGCATGCTTTCAGAGACCACATTGACAACCTTTTCCTAGCTTTGTGGAGTAAGTCTGGTTTAGCTCATTTATTTGGAGCTCGACATTAACAAATGTATTGCCGTTATCTCAACTCAATGGCTCAGCTAGAAACAGTTGTAACTGCCTATACATGTATGTTTATAGGCAGTTACAACTGTTTCCCGCTGAGTCATCAAACTATTGCTTTCATTGGTGCTCTACAGCAATTTGGAAAATGACTCTTCATTGAAAGTTAAAAAATATAGTCTTTTTACCAAAAGATTTCTGTAAAGATGAAATTGTCCAAGTGCGACGTTTCTTTTAAGGTTCAGTATATATAAAATTTTTGGTCACCAACTAACCCTACAGTCCGACCCCCTCGCCACCCCACGTAATCCCTCGACAACTGGGGACACCCTCTCCCCTTCGTGTCATTATCCGCTAACGGCGTTCATACATAACCTTTACGCGCGTTTATTTTTAGAAATGCACTTTGTAAATTCCTGCATTAAAACGTCCCAGTATATTACCCCTATTGTGTAACAGTACTCTACGCCAGACAATCTATAGCCCATTTAGAAAGAGAGATCCTATAAACATAACCAGACGACAAAATTTTAAGCTCATCCAAATCCGGATGAGATGCAGACGACAATTAAAAGTTAGTTATTTACTCATTGTTGCTCTTTTGCATAGAAAAAGTCGCGGCAACTGCAGAACCCGCTTGTAACGAGCAATTCTAAATTTTCCACTTAGTAAACCTAATTGCTTTGTGTGAGTTGCAAAAATGGAATTTATAAGTTGCATCATATCTCTTGTCGTGAGTTCAGTGTGACAAAACGTTCGCAAACGCTTCAAAATGGTTCCCCGCTTTGCAAACGGGGAATATTTTCAAAATTATATGCGAACGTTTTTCATACCGAACGCATTACTTAGGATCTAACGATCATTTTTATCAAAACTTATTGTTGCTTGTAACTAAATATGGATTTTTTCTAAAGACCATTCAAATGAGATATTACAAGGCAAAATCTAACAATGAATGAAAACACCAAGTACGATTTCTGTTTTTGACTTTCGATTATTATTTTCGTGAGAAGTTTAGTGAAAGGTTTCAATATCGTTAATTTTGTTCATTCTGAAATCAACCCCCTTATCAATTTCACGATGTTGTTCACTGTATTGAAGGTTGCGTGCCTGTCTAAAGCAATATGAGACCTTATCTATCTACTAAACGGTGAAGTGAAGACTTTTGTTAGACTGTGCGGATGCACAGGCTGGCCAGGGTCTTTGCTTTGCGCACATTTGAAATCGTTGGAAATGTAAAGAATAGGCTCAGATCGATTTTTAGTCTTAAATGATAACGCATGATTATCATATAGGTATTCAATCATGATATGTCAAAATCGGATTCTGAAACAATTGCCTATGCATCGGGCCTTTGCAAGTTCCTATCGTTTCTCACACCAGTAGGCCTTCAACCGGCAGAGTATTTCATCCGGGCGATTCGGCGTACGACACGCTTCCTTTGTCATTCACCTTACTTCCCTGCCTTTTGGATGGCCGTGAATTGATTGATTGAGTGGAGTTCAACGCCGCTTTCAACATTATTTCATTTATATCGCTGCGGCTGGAGCACCTTACAATGGATTCTTGGTATTTCTCTCACAAGTACAACCATCACATTCTTTCCTAGCCTCCAGCTGCTATCTCACATAGGTCTACGATTATCAACTCATTGGTGAGAGACAAATAGTCGGAAAGAATGAGTGCCGTCGTCGGGGATCAAACCTGGGACCTCTAGATTGATAATAATATAATAATGATGATAAAGATGTCTTTTAACCATTATCAGTAGAGTTTTTCGTGTGTAACCAATCAGATACTCCTCCAGTTCGCATTTTCATAACATAACATAACATAACATAAAACATTATCAAAAAGTGAGGTTTTACTATCCAAATACTATCCAAATACATGTATCTCGGACATGGTAATTTTATACGTGTTTTGTAGACGCCTAAGATTCTTGCACTTACCCATCCAATCGACAAAGGCTTATAGTCACATACACCCATGAATAATCTCCGACTTTTTTTATATCGTTTTCAACAGTTTTCCTTTTGACTGAATTATTTTTCATTCGAGTAGCCAACTAATTTCGGACCTTTCGCTCAGCATTGGTCAAGTGTTGCCCATGATAGGCGTATCTAGGTCATTGAAATTTATTCGCACTCAGGAGGCGACAACCAAAGAATCAAGGCGATATGTGGACTGTGACAAAAGACGAATGCACTCCATCCGCTTCCCTTTTCTATGATTTGAGCGTAGGTGAATGATCAAAACATCGTAACTACAGCTTAAATAAGATGAAGTTTCGATGTTATGAACATTAGTCTACGATATTTTTCAAGATATTATTATTTCTTTTACGCACTTGCGTAAGTTGCGTAATGAGAGCGGCCCTTGGTTGCTCACAATACTAAGGTGCAAAGGAAGAAGAGTATGTTAAGAGCAGATTGCACATCTGTGCATGCTGATCTTAGTTCATGATGTCTGCCAAAGTTGGCATTGGTGTTGGTGTTGGCGTTGGTAGAGTGTTCATCATCAAAATTCAGACTATCATCGGTGATAACTCTGGAAGCATTTTTTGTAATAGTTATGCCCCTTTTTCGACTTACATTTTTTATTTTAAATTATCCAGTACATGCAATCGAGCCTGGCACCCTTAGGAGATGTTCTTGTTAAAAAATACTCATGCGCAAACGTTCATATTAGAGAATATATGCAACCGTTCTTTTAAAAGAGGTATGAATGGAATTTTCGACCAATCAGAACGTTTTTATTAGACAACCATCATGAAATTACTTTTTTGATATCATGCATATGCATTACATTATGAAATATGAAAATGTACTCTCATTGCACCGGTGTCAAATTATCGTGTAGAAACAGTAATGCAGGTCGAGTTCAGTCAGGGGTTTTCTCAGCGTGGTTTGAATTTTCCGATATATCATAAATGTAGATCATTTTACGGCATAATTGTAGAGTGACGGTAAAAGGATCATATTAGTTTGAGTGAAAGGAATTATTAGAATAATAATAAGAAATATCATGAAATAGTATTGTGATTAATGCATTTAACATAAAAGGTGAGATTTTTCCGATTTTATCTGTTTTCGCACTTATACTACGGCCTAGTATTGGGTAAAATTGTGTCACCTATAATCTACATGTTTATTGACCGACATGTATGGCCGAACTATTGGTCATTCAAAATTTTACAATGTTTCGATTTCTTATGTTATTCAGAGCTTTAAAGAGGAAAAACGGGCAAAAAACGAATAGGCAATTGAAAAACCCAACAAGTGCGAGGAATGAATGACTTAGTATTTTTTTTAATTCTTTATCTTTTTTTTTCAGTTTCGTCTTATCAATATGTAGAGGGTCAACTGTCTTGAAAGCAATTTTTGAACAAAGAACTCTTACGTAGCTGTATATTTTGCGTACAGTGTAGCAAATAGTATTGTCCCAAAGTTAATCGGCTTATAAAGCATAATACTTTTGCTTTCACTCACGGTATGAAAAGAAAAAGAAAAAAAACTTATATTTTTAATGTATTGACCCGCTTCACGTGTTTTTTTTCATACCGCGATGAAAATGAAAATTGATATATTGATCTGCCTAGACAGTTCAAAATTAATGTATTGATTAATGATTGAATAAAGTTATATTCAAATAAAATCGATGAAAAGAGGAAAACATTAAAACTGTGTTTGAAAATAATAAAATCAAGTAATCAAATAAAAAAAGATATGATAAAATGCAGTCTCAAATATGCAAATCTTGTTAAGGAGTAGTTTAAATTAGGCACAATAACAAACGAATAAGATTTATTCAAACAAAATTCAACTTATGACTTCATAAGTAAAAACACAAAAAAAACAGTAAAAAAAAAACCCAGCTAAATTAGAATTAGTTAATAACTCAGAAAGATACGTTAGATAGATTAAATGGAATTAACTTTAAAATGACTTTGTTTGTGAAATCGATGATAATACTTGGAAATTATTGAAATGTCAATAAATAGTTAAAAGAAAAAAAAGACATAAGTGAAAATAATTAATTCAACTGAGAATGACATGCAAATTGTTTAAATAGACAATATTGACAATATTTTACAGTTTCTAGTCATACATAATAAGAACATAATAATATTTGAAATAGTCACGATGTCTTATTAGTAAATATTAGAATGTAAAATAACGCAGTTTTGTTAAAAAAGTACATTTGTAGCTGAAATATATGTATAACGTCAGTGGTCGATGGTGATAAATCTCTGTAAGATTGTGATTGGAACTACATCGCCATATGATTTATTTAACAAAAAACGTAAAAGTTCAATATCCTGCGCATCCATTTAGAAGATTAGTGACATATATAATACGTACTTAGTGTTTTGTATGAGAAAAAATATCTAACGAGGTTGGGAGAATTGATCATTGTCGAGGCTTTGCCGAGACAATTATCAATTCCCACAACCGAGTTAGATATTTTTTCATACAAAACATTAAGTACGTATTATATTTATCTTATAACCTATATTTGCCTTGTTTTCGTAGATGTTTCTAACAGAAATGCAAGTTTCTAAAAATAACTGCATTATATCATTGTTCTAAAAATAACTATGTGATATCATAAAAAATATCATACGGGATGTTATCACACGGATATTGGTAGGGCCTATAGTTATAAGATAAAATGCAATATGGCTTGTATATTATAATTCATAATTTTAAAGAGGCGGTGAAGTATAGAAGTTACACAGTATAAACAGCTAAAGATGATTCATTTATTTATTTGTTTTATTTATCTGATAATTATTTATCTATTTATTATTTTTTAATTTGTATAATTACAATTCAAATTAATCTTAATTTATAATTTTTTAGCTCCACTGGCTGAAAGCCACTGGGGCTATTGTCATGGCGTTGTGTCCGTCGTGCGTCCCTCCGTCCGTGCGTCCGTGCGTCCGGTCGTAAACTTTTTCTTTAAAAATCTTCTCCTCAGAAACTACTGGATGAATTTCAACCAAACTTCACAGGAATGATCCTTGGGTGACCCTCTTTCAAAGTTGTTCAAGAAATTTTGATCCAATGAAAAACACGGATTTAATGGGCGTGGCTAATTTCCAAATATGGTAAAAAGTGACTTTTCTCAGGTTCTAATTGATGGATACCAATTAAATTTTACATGAATGATCCTTGGGTGACTCTTTATCAGTCTACCAAAAATTATTGTGATCGGATGAAAAATATATATTTTATGGGCGGAGGTCATTTCTCTATATGTTATATAGTGGAAACTTTGAAAATCATTTTCCCAGAATCTAATTGATAGATATCAACCAAATTTACATGAATGATCCTTTGGTGACCCTTAATCAGTCTACAAAAAATATTGTGATTGGATGAAAAAACTATTTATTATTGGCGGAGGTCATTTCTCTATATGTTATATAGTGGAAACTTGAAAATGGATGGATATCAATCAAACTTCAATAGTATGATCCTTGGGTAACCCATTATCATGCAGTCAAAAATTATTGTCATTGGATGAAAAATATGTATTTTATTGGCATAGGTCATTTCTCTATATGTTAAATTGTGGAAACTTTGAACATCATTTCAACATCCCTAGACCCCAAAATATCTAAAAATCTGGTCAAAACTTAGATTTTCTATTACAAGAATTTCAAGCCTGTGGAGCGACTCAAGCCATTCATGGCTTTCTAGTTTATCTGTTTATTTCATTTCATTTTAATTTCATGTTTGTATATTTTTATTCATTTTTATTGTTGTCTATTTCTATTAATTTACTATACTTTATAAGCATGTCACACATTTTCTTGCTTTTCATCGATAAATTACGAATCAATCAACATACACGAAGTTCGGTAGACCGTGACAACTAAAAAACTAAAATTGAGTTAAGAAAAAAAAAGTCTTCGACAAGGTTGCACATATTTTTTTCCCAATAGATATCTAACCAAAAATGTCATTTTTTCTCTGGTTCTCGCGTGGGGCGACACTATTTTCCCCAAAACTTGAATACAAATAGAATTACCTTCCATCATATTTTTTCATTTATTTATGTACTTTGATGTGTTTCTTTTGTCTATATAAATAAATATAGGTATTTATTTAACGCTTTCTCAAGAACCAAATGCCTTAAAATGGATTTGGTTCTTAAGAAAATATAAAAGAAGTCCTCAAAAAACGATTGATTTGTGTTTGTGTGTTATTTTTTTACATATAAACAGTTGCTGCAAAAGTCTTTTTTTCGTTTTGAAGAAAAATCTAAAATCTTAACAAGTCGAATTAAGAAAACAATAAAAAAAGATTTTTCCTGATTTATATTTGTTTTACCCAATAAAGGGTTTAAGACATTTTAATTTTTCTAATCCGTCCTCCGACCTTTTGTCATGTAAGCTGTATCCCGATAAATAATAACGTTTTCGTCTAAAACAAAATTTCTGTTTTTGTAGACATATATTATGTATATATATATACATACATAATATATATATATATATATAATAATAAAATATTGTAATGCTAAGACGGATCGTTTAAGCTTCATTAAGTCGTTGAAAATGAAATGACTGATCGTATAGAAATAAAGAATTAATGTGTCTTAACTCCTGCCTCTTAAAGATAAGAGTTCTGTTTTGAAAACAAAAAACAAACAAACAAACAAACAAACAAAAAAAAAACTGAAAAAATAAATTCGATAATCATATTTTCATGCACGCAAATTCCGTAACAATATCGTACAACAAAAACAACAATAGACAATATTTTATTGACTTAAACTTTACAGCTTCTCGTCATAATATGTTTTAACTAAACCGCAAATAATAAGTAATCGGATCGTCGGAATACTTATGAGTACCCACGAAACGGGGTTCAAGGAAGTGCTCTTGATATAGTCAGGCCTAAAGTGATCATTTTATCTCCTACATCATTCTGCAACTTTGTGTAAAATCTTAAAAAAAACCCGTTGCCATGCTGAACACGGAATATTCCTGTTTTTGCGGAGGCTGGAAAAATTTATGTCCTCTTGCAGAGCCACAGATAGAGGGGGTATTTTGGATTTCAAATTAAAAATTTTCAACAATAATTTCACTTATCCTATATTGTAGGTACTCATTGGAATCGTCTGTCCAAGACGATTCCAATGAATACCAACAACAAAGGCTTTAATTGTGAAATTAAGATTTTTAGACTACTTTTACCCCCTCTTATCTGTATCTCTGCTCTAGCCTGGCTCCCAGGCTGTCAGTTAATGATGAATAAGGTACACCACTCATGTTTTACTATTTCCAATTACCTCCCATATTCTCAAAAACTGACACTGATCGGCCAGTCAGAGAAATAAAAGCTGGTAAGAATTTACACTTGCTCTTGTTGAATCGCTTGTTTCAGAATACTTCAGATCAGTGGGACGGAAGCCAGTCTACCTCTGCTCTTGCATAAACGATTTTTGTTTATACCATTTGTCTCCTCTTTTAGTCAGAACGGGTTAAAATATATTTTCAAAAAAAATACTGAGATTTAAATGAGTGAAGCCAGCGCTGTCAGCACTTTGATTTCAATGTATTTTTTTTAAGTATTTCAGTTTTATTCAACATGACAAGGATTTATTTTGTTTTTATAACAGAAAACCGTTTGCTGTACGGCCACGATGGAAAGCGCAAACGCTCACGAGCGCCAGAAAGTGGACATCTTCTCCCACTTTGAGAGGCTGATTGGAGAGCAGGGGTCGGATACATACAGGCGGGACTTTGGTATGTACGAACTTGGTTTTTGCCCTTATCCTCGCTCTGATTAGAACAAATATTTTGTTGACGTATGATAAAAAGGATTTAAAATTTCAGTCCTAATTCTTCCTTGTATAGATCATAACCTGTGTTAAAGATTGAAATCTTTTCCAGCGCTTTGAGATGTTACTCCGCTATTCCACTATACTCGTGACGTGTTAACACATGTATAGAAAGATTCGATATTTTTTATGCCCCCGTATCGAGAGATCAGGGGCATATTGTTTTACTTATGTCCTTCTGTCTGTCTGTCTGTCCGTCCGTCTGTCCGTCCGTCTGTCCGAAAACTTAACCCGAAAACTTAACCTTTGTATTTTCTCCAAAAGTATTTGACATACAAGGCTCATATTTGGCATGATGATAGATCTCAAAGATCCGCATCTGCTGGTACCAAAGTCAAGGTCATGTGACAAGGTCAAGGTCATCTGTCAAGGTCAAACTTTGAAAAAAATACTGTTACGGGGGCATTCGTGTTTCACAAACACATCTTGTTTTCATTTTGAGATGATAGCTAGGTTTTACGTTCTTATGGTTTTATACTTAGGAGAAAGGAAGATATCGCCATAAATTCTAGCTTTTCTCCCTTTTCCAAAATATTTTCTGCCACATTGAAACTTTTCGTATGAAATTGCGCCTACATTTAGGCCTTAATGTTGTCCTTAGTGTCCTTGGATTTAGGCCAGTATTCAATTTCAAAAAAAGAAAAAAAAACCCAAACTAAACAAAACAAATCGAAACATAAATAATAATAAAAATAAAACCGTAAAATTGTTTAAAAAAACTAAAAATAAAAATTAAAAAAAAAAAAACAAAAAAACTTCGACCTGTTTGCTATCGTCATCGTTTAACAATTTTCCAGATTTATTTTTTGTTGGTTACAACAACAAAAAAAGCATTATGAACGCATCTTTGTTTTAGGAAAGCAGAATCACCCCTACTTCATATTAATGTTTCGGCAATAAATGCCCTGATCATGAAAAAAAATAGAAAAAGAAGTTTATGTTTAAAAAGAATTTTCCCTTGTCGAGCAATTATTTTTGAACTAAAACCAGAAATTATATATTGAGTGTATCCAATATCAAATCGTTTAGGCTTTGTTTTAACTCACCACCGGACGACAACAATTTTCGACCTTTTATCAACAATAACTATAATTATTTTATCAAGAATCAAGACCCCTTGGATTTCGACATGATTATCAAATTGAAAAAAAAAAAAAAAAAAAAAAAAAAATTGAAATAAGGTATCATTTGGTCATTTGGCTATCAAAGTGTCGTTACTTAAACCTTATTTAAGCTTCTAACGGCCATTTATTTCGTTTTCATATAGAAACTTTATCTTACCGGAACGCTGGACTTGTGTACATTTAATAAATAGAGGATATTGAATGAGTGGTCATGGAATACCGAATTTATTAAACGAGTCATCTATTAACAGATAAAAACGAGGCTGCGCCGAGTTTTTATCTGTTTTAGATGACGAGTCTGAAAAATTCTGTATTTTATGAGCACAAATTTTATAGTCTATTTATAATTTGACCCGAATTTTTTCTTGAAATTCTTGAAATTCAACATTTCAATTTTCCGCGAAACGTTTAACGCCGTTTAAAACTGACGTCACAATAGATACATTATGACGTAATTTTCGCGGTTACTAAATAGCGTCGCTTTTCGTTCTGAGCTCATTTGAATAGTTATTCCACTAGTGTAATAACACCCGTATAATATCAAAAATATTCAACGGGTTTTTTCACTCCCGCGACGTAGGTCATATTATAATATCATGAAATTGACTCTCATTCCAGTCAAAACCATTCTTATTCGAAGGTATTTATAGGTTTTGTATACATGTTTTACTAAAGGGATTTAATTCATAATTTTGTTCAGGATTTGGTAAAGGATTACCTCCCATTAATTTCACTCAAAACTCGCTCCACACACTCTTTCAATTTCATCCCAAAATCATTCCAAAATCACCTATCTTGTCAATATCACAATGTGGTTAACTGTAAGTTGTCATGCGCGGATCTAAGGTTGGGGACGGGGGATCCAAACCCCTAGGATCGACGAGATAGGATTATCAAACTGAAAAATTTATTAAACTAAGGTACCATTTGGTGGTCATTTGGCGATCAAATGTCGTTACTACAACCTTATTCAAGCTAAAGCTGAGGCATTTTTCGCCGTCTGAGTTACAATGTCGGAAAAGGACATTTTACACGTAATATGTCTTCCTTTCGAAACATTTTTAGAATCGCGTATGGTATTTACATCAATGTTGTCCGACCTCTCCCCTCGATACAGTTAGTTACATCGTGAAATTACATTCGCCCCAAACAAAACCATTTACAATCGCTCACTATGCGCCCCATTCATTCTTTCTTTCTAAGCACTCACCCAAACCGTTCAAAAACGCACAAACCTCATTGAAAAAAATAGAATCAACAACGCCATTCAAAATAAATCTGGAAAGAGATAATTCGCGATTTTACAGACATTATTCAAATTGTAAGCGTCTAATAGGTTATTGAAGAACTAGGAAGCTATCTATAGAACTTGCATGCATATTTTATCAAAGGGAGGTAATCAATATTGCCAATTTTGTTCGCCCCGAACAAAATTTGCGATATTGGATTACCTCCCACTAAATTCACCCAAACCTCGCTCCACACACTCATTTAGTTTCATTCTTAAATTATTCCAAAATCAGTCACCCTGTCAATTTCACGATGTTGTTAACTGCATGTCGTAAGACGGCAAGACGCTTCCAAAAGAACCCAAAACATCGATGTTTTGGGAAATCATTTTTTTTTTCTAAAAATCAAAAATGGAATTCAATATCACTATATTGACTTTTAGTGGAAGCGGTATCCCTAACACAGACTATCTCTTGTAAAGTTAATATTTCATGCGCGGAACTAGATCTTTTCTCGAAGGAGAAAGGGGGTCCGAAGTACTTGTATCATACTATTACATGTAATATTATCTGTTGGGGATCTAAAATCTTTTCAACTTGTAGATACGAAATTTTGCTCTCCCCACTGATGCATGTGATACTCAATTCCGATTTTCCTAATTTCATATAACCTACGTTTATATTTCGACAAAATTCCCGGGGATCCTTGTATTCTGTCCCCCTTTCTTTGGATCCGCGCATGAAGATTTAATTTTTGGTAGTAGAACGCTTCAAGCTTTCTTTCGCGTTTATATATATAGTGTTTTGTATAAAAATAAAGCCCATATCTAACGAGGTTGGGGGAATTGATAATTGTCGAGGGTCTGCCGAGGCAATTATCAATTTCAAGAACGGAGTTAGATATTTTTTCATGCAATGCACTTAGGACGTATTATATCTATCTTTAATCTCTATTTGCCTTATTTTTCGTTGATGTTTCTAACAGAAATGCAAGTTTCAAAAATAACTGCATTATGTCATTATTCTAAAAATATCCATGTGATTTCACAAAAAATATCATAAGGGATATTATCACACGGATATTTGATAAAATTTAATGATATATATATAGACATAAAAAATCATCGTGTCCTAAAAGCTTTGTATTTTTTTTTTTTTTTTTTTGTTATTTTCAGCTAAGGTGAGCTTTTGTAATCATCTTTTGTCTGTCTTCCGTCGGTCGTCGGAATCGTCAACATTTTTTTTTACATCTTCTTTTCAGTAAATAATTTAAGGATTTCAACCATACTTGGCAGGATTGTTCCTTTGGCGACCCTTCTTAACACTAGTTGGTGAAATCGATTTAATGGGATTTTCTCAGTTATATCGCGGCGGCCGGAGCACCTAACAATGGATTCCTGGTATTTCTCTCACCAGTACAACCACCGCATCCTTTCCTAGCCTCCAGCTGCTATCTCACATAGGTCTATGATTATCAACCCCTTGGTGAGAGAAAAATAGTCAGAAAGAATGAGTGGCGACGTCGGGGATCGAACCCGGGACCTCTAGATTGACAGTCCGACGTGCTACCAACTGCGCTATGACGGCGGCCCGTGAAATTTTGATTAACCGATTCACCCTAAATATGGGCGTGACAGGTTGGAGATAATTTTGACTCCGAAATCTTTAATGTCTTTTTAGCTCACCTGAGCACGAAGTGCTCATGGGAGCTATTGTGATCGATCGTTGTCCGGCGTCCGTCTGTCCATCTGTCCGTCTGTCCATCTGTCCGTCTGTCCGTCTGTCCGTCACGGCGTCAACTTTTTCTTTAAACGACATCTCCTCCTAAACTTACGGGTCAAAATCAACCAAACTTGGCAGAAATATTCCTTGGGTGGTCCCTTATCAAAATTGCTCAAATGGTAAGGATCTGTGCCATATCACGGGAAAAGGGGCCTTAATGACAAATTTCTTGTTTTCACTCTAGAAGCCACAAATATGGTCCAATCTTCATGAAACTTGGTCAGAATGTTTGTTAGGTCATGAGGATGAAGTCTATTGAAAATGGGAAGGATCCGTGCCATTTCACAGAAAAAGCCGCCTTAATGACAATTTTGTCAACAATATCTTTAAACGACATCTCCTCCTAAACTTATGGGTTAAAATCAACCAAACTTGGCAGAAATATTCCTTGGGTGGTCCCTTATCAAAATTGCTCAAATGGAAAGGATCCGTTCCATATCACGGGAAAAGGGGCCTTAATGACAAATTTATTGTTTTCACTCTAGAAGCCACAAATACAGTCCAATCTTCATGAAACTTGGTCAGAATGTTTGTTAGGTCATGAGGATGAAGTCTATTGAAAATGGGAAGGATCCGTGCCATTTCACAGAAAAAGCCGCCTTAATGACAATTTTGTCAACAATATCTTTAAACGATATCTCCTCCTAAACTTACGGGTCAAAATCAACCAAACTTGGCAGAAATATTCCTTGGGTGGTCCCTTATCAAAATTGCTCAAATGGTAAGGATCTGTGCCATATCACGGGAAAAGGGGCCTTAATGACAAATTTCTTGTTTTCACTCTAGAAGCCACAAATATGGTCCAATCTTCATGAAACTTGGTCAGAATGTTTGTTAGGTCATGAGGATGAAGTCTATTGAAAATGGGAAGGATCCGTGCCATTTCACAGAAAAAGCCGCCTTAATGACAATTTTGTCAACAATATCTTTAAACGACATCTCCTCCTAAACTTATGGGTTAAAATCAACCAAACTTGGCAGAAATATTCCTTGGGTGGTCCCTTATCAAAATTGCTCAAATGGAAAGGATCCGTTCCATATCACGGGAAAAGGGGCCTTAATGACAAATTTATTGTTTTCACTCTAGAAGCCACAAATACAGTCCAATCTTCATGAAACTTGGTCAGAATGTTTGTTAGGTCATGAGGATGAAGTCTATTGAAAATGGGAAGGATCCGTGCCATTTCACAGAAAAAGCCGCCTTAATGACAATTTTGTCAACAATATCTTTAAACGATATCTCCTCCTAAACTTATGGGTCAAAATCAACCAAACTTGGCAGAAATATTCCTTGGTTTGTCCCTTATGAAAATTGCTCAAATGGAAAGGATCCGTGCTATTATCACGGGAAAAGGGGCCTTAACGACAAAGTTCTTGTTTAGACTCTAGAAGCCACAAATATGGTCCAATTTTCATGAAACTTGGTCAGAATGTTTGTTCGGTCATGAGGATGGAGTCTATTGAAAATGGGAAGGATCCATGCCATATCACAGGAAAAGGCATCTTAATGACAATTTTTTGTTTACTCTCCAGAAGCCACAAATATGGTCCAATCATCATGAAACTTTGTCAGAATGTTTATGTCATGAGGATGAAGTCATTTGAAAATGGGAAGTATATGTGCCATATCACGGGAAAAGGGGCCTTAATGACAATTTTCTCGTAAGAGCTCCAAACGCCACAAAATAGTCCAATCTTCATGAAACTTGATCAAAATGTTTGCCAGGTCACAAGAATGAACTCTGTTGAAAATGGGAAGGTTCATGCCATATCATAGGAAATGGAGTCTTAATGATAATTTACTTGAAATATCAGGTGAGCGATTTAGGGCCCTCAGGGTCCTCTTGTTTACAGTAACCAACGGGCAGTTTTCAACCAAACTTAGCGGAAATAATCCTAATGTGGCCCTCATCAGAACATGTTAGGAAAGTTTTGATTGCCATCCT
The DNA here is from genome assembly GCA_948146395.1 of Fragum whitleyi. Classification (NCBI taxonomy): domain Eukaryota; kingdom Metazoa; phylum Mollusca; class Bivalvia; order Cardiida; family Cardiidae; genus Fragum; species Fragum whitleyi. The sequence continues at coordinate 20,093,359 of OX411551.1, read as the reverse complement.
GGGCACGGCAGGGCAGGGCTTATATTTAAAAATCTCGACAGAAATGTTTTTGTTTTTTTTTGTGACCCTTCTAAAACTTGTTCGTGAAATTGTGATTGACCCCAAAATATGTTCGTGGCTGCATGGATGGAGCTTAAATTGACCCTGAATTCTTTAAACATCTCCTCAGTAACAAATGTGCGAATTATAACCAAACTTGATATAAAATATTCCATGGGTAACTCTCCTATAAAAGTGTTTATTGACCGAAAAATGTGTAAGTGGCAGTGCTGGCTCATTTTTACACTGAAATCTTTAAACATCTTCTCCCCAGTAACAATAGGGGTATTTTAACTAACATTGGAACTTTTCCTTGTGTGACTCTTTTCAAAAGTATTTCGAGAAATGTTTATTCACCCACAATCGTGATTTCGGCAGGATGGGTATTATACTAGTAGGTCAATTTAAATCAAACTTGGCCAGATTATACCCCTGACGACCTTTTTAAAACCCTTTTTGTGAATTTTTGAGATACCAAAAAATGTCGGCGTTGCGGGGCGGAGGCTTTGATCAGATCAATTTTTCATCATCATAACCTTCCAAACTATAGGGCCAATTTCAACAAATTTTGGTCTAAATGCTTCTTGGGTGACCCTTTTCTAAAATTGTTTGTTGAATTTTTATTGAACCCGAATGTGCGCATATTTTGGCATGGCAGGATTGGGACTCACTTAGACTTTGAATTCAAAACATTACTCTTCTCAAAAACCTTTACGCATTCTTTTTTCTGTTTTGTTGCAAGTTTTTTTTCTTCTGATAAATCTAATATCATTTGGGTAAGAGATTGGGGGCCATTTTTGCCCTCTCGTTTAAAGAAATTAGAATCTATGAATAAATCTTATTGTCTATGGCGAACAAAAAAAATCTTTTAAGCATCTCCTAAATCATAGGACCTAGAACTTCTCCCCGTATTGAACACGTATTTTAAGTCGAAAACCGTAGGTACTTCATAATAATAGAAATAAATAAAAATAAAAATAAAAACAGAACTAAATAAGATTTGAAATTCACGAGAGACCCTGAATTTCCTTAAGAAGTAATTTTGAAAACTAAAACAACAACAACAACAACAACAACAACAACAAAAATAAATAAATAAAAAAATAAACACAGTATCTGCGCACCACTTTGCATAGTATTTCTTTCGTCCTGTCTAAAGACAAGTTGGGAAAGTTTTCATTGTTACTAGTTTTGAGAGCGATCTAGGGCTCCATTGCCATCTTGGCCCCTTATTCAGGAATATGTTATGTTACACTTTGTTAATTAGTTGTCTTCTACACGACACAGAACACTTCGATGGCTCAGCGCGAAACGGCTGTAACTCCCTATAAACATATAGGGAGTTACAACTGTTTCGCGCTGAGCCATCGACTTGGTCTCGAAAAACAAATAATAATACGAAATCATGAAAAGGATCCTCTTTCAAAACTTCTCTCTTTTGTACCAATGGAGCGATAATGACATCAAAAGCTTCTTGATTGTAACTTCTTTGTTTGCTTATTTTCTTATTTTGCTTGTTGCTTTTGTACTATCAGCACTATCAGCACTTTGCGTTGACGTGAAACCTTATATAGTTATTTTGAAACCTCCCCGTTGTTTTCCTTTTCATACAAAAGTAAGCAATAATCGCGATGTATAGGTGTATTTTCAAAGTGAGCTCTGACGTAGATGCCGTCTTACCATCTTACCATCTTCATTTCTCAACGATAACCTATGTTGTCGGTATTCATCGGAATCGTCTCATCGAGACGATTCCAATGAGTACCAACAACATTCGGTTTGTGCTATTATGATACAAATTCTTTGATCTTATTCCAAAAATACCCTCTCTACCTGTAGACCTGATTCCTAGTATCTAGATAGTCTCATCGGCCTTAGGTGCGTTGTCAGCGCGGAGCCTTGCGTCATTCACAGTTTCTTTTCTATAAGTAAGGGTTGGAAAAACACAAATGATTTCGGACATAATTATTGACTAGAAGAGACAGTCACTCTTTCTAGCGCACCTTTCCCGGTCCATGGGAAAACATTTTGAAATTTTGATTGTTAATTTGGAACTGAACGGTATTGAACGGGTAAAAGGATGACTAAGTTCGGGGCGGGGCGTCTTTTTATGTTAAAGGTGAGGGCAGAATAGCCTCTCTAGTCCAACTGGGGCCTGTTTTACTACAGGTCTTACGATCATATTTTACGTAAGACAAAAAATGAAGTTGCCTATAGATTAATAACTAAATATGGAAATCTGTCTTCCATTATTTCATTGGAATCGTCTTCTAAGGACGATTCCAATGAAATATTCCAAGACAGACTCTAACAATGAATGAAATCAATAGGTACGATTTTAGATTTTGACATACGATCATTTTTTTCGTAAGAAGTTTAGTAAAACGGACCTCTGGTCTTTTCGAAGTTAGGAAATGCGTGATGAGCCTCATCACTCGAAAAATCGCTCGGACTTTTCAGTTACCGGAAAGCCGCCGCCATAGCGCAGTTGGTAGTGCGTCGGACTGTCAATCTAGAGGTCCCGGGTTCGATCCCCGGCGGTGGTACTCATTCTTTCCGACTGTTTGTCTCTCACCAATGGGTTGATAATCGGAAACCTTTATGAGATAGCAGCTGGAGGCTAGGAACGAATGGGGTGGTTGTACTGGTGAGAGAAATACAAGGAAACCATTGTTAGGTGCTCCAGCCGCCGAGATATAACTGAAAAAATGTTGAAAGCGGCATTAAACTCCATTCAATCAATCATTCAGTTACCGAAAATGTACGCGAGTGTAGTAACCTTGAGGTCATATTAGGAAATTAGACTTATGGTGGTACTTCGGTCAACACATTTGAAGAAATGAAAATTTCCTTCAATGTTTTCCGATCGTCTATGCAGATCTTTTGGGCATGTCTTATTTTTGAGTGCGTTTTTGTCATCAAATTAAATAATGTCAAGCTTTCATTTTTCGTTGTTTTTTGTTTTTTCTAAAAGTAATCTCGGTACTTATGATTTCATGTACATGCGAAATGATGCGCTTTCATGGCTGATCATTATTCCTGAAGTCTATTCCGTAAAATCGTCGAGGGTTTCCCATTTGAGCCTTATTCGACCGATAATCATCTCCCGTTTGCTAATCCATCTGTTCGTCTGTTGATCGACAAGTCCATGGTGGTTTTAGAATGGTCAATAAAGCTATATTTAAGGTTTTTCAGTGGATGATCGAAAAATAACGATAGACTATCGTTTTACAAACACACCGCCTTACCAGTGAAATTTTAAAAAAAACTTATGACCCACTCTCGTTCATTTCATCCTTACTGATTTTTTTTCGGACCCCAATATGTGACGCCATTATGAACCTTGCATAGCAATCAGGTGTAAAATGACGTTCTTTAGACGAAACTTTGTCCTAAAATATTTACATTTCGTCTCATTTAAGCATAAATACAAAGGCGGCAACTGTCGAAAAAAATCTTTTTCAACACAAATGATTTCTTTTTATTATTTTTTTCCTTCGAGAAATTTCTGAAAATAGGATGCATGGTTTAATAATCTGGCCACCAACCTCTGTTGCATTTTGGCTTCTACAACAGTTGCAAAACTTCAGAACAAATATGTATACCTAGAAGTTTGGTTGATTGCATGAGGTGAAATTTTTGTAGCCCCTATATAGAAATTTGGTTGTTTGTATGAAGTATAACTCGATTGCTGTCAACATCTGTAACATAATTTTTAGCTCGACTATTCGTAGAATATGGGAGGGGAGGGTTATTCCTGTCAGCCAGACGTCGGCTTCGTCGTAATGCTCTGGTTGAGGTTTTATGCGCAACTGTGATTTATCTCTGTTTCTACTTAAGAATTTGCTTTGGAACTTTGCATTTGCTTCTGGGACCATGATAATCAGCCCCCTGACAAACATTCGTTATTCTGATATTGCATTTAGTGTTATTTTGATACTTTTTGGACTAAGAAATCTTGGTAAAACTTTACCGTGCAACTGCCCTGCGTTCAGGATGACAAAACGGCATAAACACTTTATTCACCGCTTTGCACGCAAGTGTAGTTATGGTGTAAGTAGGACGCAACAGAAAAAAAATGTATTTATGTAAATGTGTGTTATGAATGATGGGCCGGAGGCCTAAATGTATTGAACAAATACACAAATAGTGTATCGAATAAACTTTGATAACTTTATTGAACTTCTGGGAATGTTAACCCTTTTCTGACTATGAAATCTCGGTTAGGTTTTTATGTGCAACAGTTGTATATCTGTTAGATTTTCTCTTTCTACCGCATCTATTGCTTGGATACCTTGCACATGCTTCTGCTACCATCATATCAGCCTTTGGGAAAACGATCAAAACTCTCAGTCTGATATTGTATTTATTTGAATTTTCCAATGTCAACATTGTTTTGCTTTTCAGTACTATGCAGCACTAGGAAAAGTCGAGCTTTGCTGTCCCCCGACAGCTCTTGTAACCATTGTCTGCACGTATAATCATTAATTCTTTTAAATTGTCCAGACGGGTGTAATGAAATAAAAACCCCACAGTAATTATTTGTTATTTTTGACCTGGTAGAGGTGGAAGAGGACAATAGCGTTTCTCGAGATAAGTGCATAGGTATTGGTATCTATGGAACCGTTGTGTTAGCGCAATCTTAACAGTGTGTTTATTAATGTTCAATTTAGAATGTACGTTACCACGACGTCGTTTAAATGAAGAGTTAGTGCGTTTTTTACAAATAACTTTACGTGTTCATAAACGCTTACCCTGATCAAACCATTTTGTATAAAGCACCAATACTGTACAAGGTTATCTGCATTAATATATAAACGCATCACATTTTAGCAAGACTTTTTTATCCACCAAAACCACGTATCTATCAAGCATAATTTTTAAGCAAGAATTTCGCCCTGCGTTCATAATGATAACTTACGCGAAACGTTTTACAAGTATTACTTCAGTTTGCATGCCCAGTACAATCGTTTGCGAACACTTTTGTATCTTGAACGCGGGGTTATATTAAGCCCGCAACCTATTTCGACAAAGCTGTATTAAGGATATATAGGTGTTTTGCAAGTAATACATATCTGCAGATATATATGACCCGTCACGCGAAAAGGTACCACCCGGGAATTCTGTAAAATGAATTATTGAAAAAGAGATTTGATCCAGCATAGGTCAACCAGAAGTCGTATTTCAAAAATTCTTGCACTTGAAGGTATCTTTATCATTCTAGATTGAGAAAATGAGCTCGGTGCAAAAAGTGTCGACCCTAGTCAGTCGGCGCAGTCTGACTTGGGTCGACACCTTACGCGCCTCCCAAATTGACCCTTTTTGCGAGACGGGTCACATAAATTAAGTTAGGAACATCATATGCAAAAATGCTGAACCCAAAATATCCCTGTTATGGCAGTAGGCTATATATAGACAAAGATCAGACTGCAAATACATGCAGTATGATCTAAATCTCTGATATCTGCCTTTGCTCCGATTCAAGGTAATGTACCCGTAAGAGTTCCATAAGCAAATCTCGGTTAACACAGTTTAAATTATTTCGAAATGTTGAAGAACTATCACGGGTCCACTACCTTAATGTACTTCGTTACTGTCCGTGTTTTCCAATGCCTAGACATCGCGAACTTATGAAATTCTTGAAAATGTTTCCACATGCTCAGACTGTATCCCCGCATTGAACGTAAGTTTACGTGTAAAGCTTGTCACCATTTCTGCAACATTTTGCGAACGTTAGCATCCTCAACTCAAGGCGTTGCTTTATTATTGATACGTTTTACCCCAATGTTCATAGTAATTAAAATGATTCTGTGATTTTTTGTTAAAAAAATCATTTATGGCCACTATACATGTTTGAAAATGATATCGCTTTAATTTCTTTCAGAGGAAAATAACTTACTCGCAAACATAGGATACTACCCGAATGGTTTCCATCCCCATCAAAAGTGTATAGAAAATGAGAAATTGCCCGGGAGCCAAAATCTACATCGGAATGTCACGGAAACACCCGGAGTATCGATTGAACCACGGGGTCAAACGGACCAGAAAATTTGGTCAGATGTTCAGGCTATAGTTTATTCAAATGGTCCAATTGAGCAGGAAGGCAGCTTTTCCACACAACAGAACTTCAAGTAAGCACGTTTTACATTGTCGTTACATGTATATGTGTATTGTATATGTATATGTGTATGTGTGGTGTTTGTTTAGATAGGTATAAGTATTCTGCGTTATAAATGACCTGGTAGGGCGGGGCTTAGCAGTGACGAAATCTGGCGAGTTTACTACTCAAAATGGTTCACGTGCTTATAGAAATTGAACACATTTCATCGTTGGGGTTACCAAAGCCACGTAACTTCAGCTTGGACAAGCTGAAGTTACGAGGGTTTGGTTACCAACCTACGATTTAAGGTGCCGAGTTATTCGTGTCCACTTTCTTGTCTATCTATAGAAGTAAGTGATTATGAAAAAAAGATGATCTTCCTTAACCTTGAGTCTGAGCCGCCACCATAGCGCAGTTGGTTAGGCATAAGATTTCCAATCTGGAAGTCGTGGGTTCGATCCCCGGTTGCGGCAATTATCCTTTCCGACGTTTGTCTTTCACCAATGGGTAGATAATCGTAAACTTATGTGAAATAGCAGTCGGGGGCTAGGAAAGGGTGTAATGGTAGTACATGTGAAAGAAATACCAGGAATCCATTGTTAGGTCTCCGGCCGCCGCGATATAACTTCGAGATTGTTGAAAGCGGCGTTAAACCCATTCAAACAAAAAAATCCTTAACATCGAGTGCCACGACCCGTTACTTTGACTCCGCCCTGCCAGGGCAATAATGATTACGAATTATAAAATTCGCTATGTTGACTTATAATACAAATGTATCACAAGTCACAATAGCGTGTTCGAGTTATATGTAAACCTACCTAAATGATGATAGAATTGACAATAGCCTTAAACTATAAAATGCAAATTCCATTATCTATACCTGCTATGTTCTCTAAATGAAATCGATCTGAGACTGAACAAACGAATATTCTCTTTACATATGTTTATTTCATTGAGTGAACAACAGAAAACTATACTTTCACGAGTGGCGGAGGCACGAGTGAAAACATGGCTTTTGTAGGTCTTTAAATGAAATATCAATTGATTTACTCAGAATTCGAACTGGTTCCATTTCTTTAATGAAAAATGAGACAAAATGTGCAAATTTTTAGGACCAATGTTCTTAAAACGCGTCAAATCTAGAAATTAAATACCTTAATTATATCGAAGATCTAAATTTTCTCAGTAAAACTACCTAAACATTAAACAATTCGGCTGAGGACCTACAAAACCTCGTTACATTGAACCGAAGATATGAAGTTTGGACTGCCATTTTGCCAATCTTGCATGAAAGCTTAAATAATCTCGTAAGTAAGTTAATGTTGCATGAATCGCCTCAAAGTGCAAAGTTGAATACAATGTACATACATAGGCCCTAATTATATAGAGGATGCATATTCGTTGAATATCGGTATACATTATGTGAGAATTCACGTTTGCTTTCCATTATTCAGCTTGCCTTCAGGTTTTGCCCGGCGCCCGTTTGCCCGTCTATATGTTCCTCTTAAACTAATCATCAGATTTCAACCAAATTACAGAGGCAAGAACCTTTGACTAATTACTTTCAAAGTACTTCACAGAATTCGAATTCATGCAAAATCCTGCACAAAACGGTGCAAGCTGTTTTCAAATCATACCCTGATTTGCACGTGCGCTTGTGTAAACGTGCAAAGCAAGGTATGGTTTGCAAACAGTTTGTCTTGTTTTGTTAGCTCACCTGAGCACAAAGTGCTCATGGTGAGCTATTGTGATCGTACAATGTCAGTCGTGCGTCGTGCGGCGTCCGTCGTCCACAATTTCTTTAAACATCTTCTCCTCCTAAACCAGTGGACCAATCTTGATGAAACTTGGCAGGAATGTTCCTTGGGTCAAGCTCTACCAAAGTTGTTCAAATAAATGAAATCCACCTTTAACTTTCCCTTTACTCTTAACAAAAGGGTGAAATATGAAAATTTTCAAAAATCTTCTTCTCTGAAACCAGAAGTCAGACAACTTTCATATTTGGAATGTAGCATCATCTACTGGACCTCTACCAAGTTTGTTCATATCAAGACCCTGGGGTCACATTTTGGCTCCACCCGGATACATTCCGTTTTACATAGAATCAAAGAGCAAAAAGGCATATCTGTCTTGCTCTTGGCTGAAAACATTCCATGGATATGATCTTATATAGAAATTGTCTCCTTTTTGACATCTGCCTATTTAATGATTGTGATGTGCCAGGGGTTAAAGAGACTCAGGTGAGCGAGCGATCTAGGATCCTCTTGTTTACAAAATTAACTATATGTTGTTTGATCCCGGATTTAAAGTCAGGTATCAAAGACAACTGAAAACATATCCTCTCAAACAGTTAGGTTTGGTGATTTAATTTTCTGTTTAATTTAAATCTGTGTTTTGTGTCGCAATGGTAGAACTTATTACTCAGTAATCAAAATAAGCCTATGCTGGAGGGCCAAATTACGCTTAGCAGTGAAATAAGAAAGGCCTACTAAGCCACCAGCGGAGTTTGATATAGATAATTTTAATCAATTTTTCACTCCCTAAAATCCATGTGTACCATGGGAGCAACTTAGACTTTACCAAAAATAAAAAATAAAATTCTAAGTCCTCAGTTTATATAATTTGTAAAGTAATCTCTTCACCCTATGCTACAGTCTGTGATAAATGCAATAGTACTGTTCATAATATAGCCGCACGTAAGACATGTTTCTGTTGCTCAAATAATGCAATCAGAAATGATTTAATTTTTAATCCATTATCCTCTATCATTATAAGATCTACAGCCTCTAAAATATTTAATTTTTAATCCATTATCCTCTATCATTATAAGATCTACAGCCTCTAAAATATTTGATTTTTAATCCTTTATCCTCTATCATTATAAGATCTACAGCCTCTAAAATATTTGATTTTTAATCCTTTATCCTCTATCATTATAAGATCTACAGCCTATAAAATATTTGATTTTTAATCCTTTATCCTCTATCATTATAAGATCTACAGCCTCTAAAAAATTTTAATCCATTATCCTCTATCATAATAAGATCTACAGTCTCTAAAATATTTGATTTTTAATCCTTTATCCTCTATCATTATAAGATCTACAGCCTCTAAAAAATTTTAATTTTCAATCACTTATCCTCTATCATTATAAGATCTTCAGGTTCTAAAATATTTAATTTTTTATCAATCGCCCTCTATCATTATAGTATCTACAGCCGCTGAAATTGGGTCAATTACATGTATCTTGAACCAATAATTATTAAACACATTCTATGTCATTTTGTTTGTAAATTACAATGTACCCACTGTATGGTGTTTCATACGATGGCCTAATGTTATATTAAATTAATGGACATGAACGTGACTTCGCCTGGAGACCTTCTGTTCACCTGTCCTTACAGACTCTCCCAGCCCCCTCAGAGTAACCTTTTAAACCTTTTTTCGCTCTACTAGCTGAAAGGCCAGCGGGCCATTATTTAACTTATGTAGACTAAAGAGCGAACGCCCGTATGATAGTATAGACCAGAAATTTCAAGTGAGTGAACAAAGATCAATTTTGCATTGTAAATGATAGGAGATAATGGTATCTAGAACCTCACTCTTTCTTGTGGATCTATACGTCCGTGTGGAAAGATTTACATTAAATCTATTCAGAAATTACTGGGTGGAATTCAATCAAACACAGAGATGTATATTAGGTGACCTTCTATCAGATTTCTTCAAAGAATTCAATCGAAAGAAAATCATTGCTTCAGTGGGCTTGTCTAATTTCCAAAATTAGTAAAAGGGGACTTTACTCAATACATAAAAGATGGATATATATTTGATCACTTGAGCGACCTAATAAAACACGCAAAGAGTTCTTGTGATCAAAAGGAAAATGCTCACGATTGTTTAGAGGGTCGATTTCAAATATTGCTGAAAAGTATTTTGCATTTGAGTTTGATATCTTGTCTTATTGATAAAAACCTTATCATTCTCTGTTATTGACAATCAGGTGATCCGGGCCTCTGAAGCGAATCAGGCTCTTTAGAGCCTCTTGACATGGAATCCTTTGAACCTAGTACTATTCTTAAAAAGCCTCAAATGCTTTTTTATGACAAAACTTTTAAATACCAAGTATCTTCAGTAAGCATTAAACCAATATTGTTGTTCTTTGAGATCCTTTTCTCCTTTTGTCAAAATGTTTGTGCTAGAACTATCACGAGAAACCAATGAGCGATATCTAAGATGTTGTGTTTTTTTTAAATAAAAAAATAGTTACGGTTGCAGAGAATGAGAAAGCTGTCACGCGAAAATGGACCATCTTGGAAGTCCGTAAAGTGTCGTTCCTAGTCAGACTGTGCAACACATACGCACTCCTACCTTACCGTAATTGAAATTTATTTAAAGCGACCAAATATTTATTTCAAATATTCCAAAATGGCCCCTTTTTAAGTTTGCAAAATGAAGATAATTTAGTGTTTCTATGGAAGTCTTGAATGGCATATAATTACTTTTTTATAACCATTCTATCCGTAAAATAAACATTTAAAAAAAGTCAGATCATAACATATAGAGATCAACCGGAGATCGCATTGCATAGATCAACAGCCACCGTCATAGCGCACGTGCATTTATTTCAAATAAAATCCTTTTTGTAAACAGTTAAGGTAAAAAAATGCTTGTATAAATACTTGAAAACTCAGTATCTTAAAACTGGTTCAATGGCTTTTCGATTGAATATACTGACTTCAAGGCTTTTAATTTATTGTCACTCGCATTATATGCGCTGTATTTGTCTTGTTTTAAACAACCTAGCCTTTTCTTTCTACCCCTTTTCATCCTGCATTAAATGCGTAGACTGACTTAAGACGATGCTTGATAATTCATCTTCGCATGTTAGCCGTCGTCATGGCGCAGTTGTACTACCGATCTAGAGGTCCCGTGTTCGATCCTCGACGGCGGGTCTCATCCTTTCCGACTATTTCCCTCCATAATCGTAGACCTATGTGGAATTGAAGCCGGAGGCTATAGTAGTACTGGCGAGAGAAATTCCACGAATCCATAGCGATATGACTGATAAGTTGTAAAACACGCAAACAAATTAAAAATAAAAACAACAATAACAACAACAGGAAGTTAAAAACAACGACGAAAGGATTGTCTCACCAGTACATGCCGTAATATAACTGTTTTAAGAAAAGGTAAATATGCTTTCAAAGTATTGTCTCACCAGTACATGCCGTAATATAACTGTTTTAAGAAAAGGTAAATATGCTTTCAAAGTATTGTCTCACCAGGACAGTTAATTCCTGTTTTTGGATATTCAATTTAATCATCTGACAAAACACGCAAAAAGGTTTTCTTTAGAATTAACGTTTAAGGAAGGATGGCATTGTCCTCTCAAATAAACCCTTTTCATACGTTTTGCTATGTCCGCTAATCCGAAAAGCTTCTACGTACTATATGAATATATATTACATTTATGATGATGAAAACAAAAAGAAGTCAGAATGAAAAAAATAATGATGATTAAAAATGATATTCACATACTATAAAATAGATTGGTTTGCGCTTTTAGTGAAAAAGGCAGGCATCATATAGAGAGTGAAAGAAATGTTTCATATATGCGATTTCTTTTTCTGACAGGGTTTTTAAGACTTTTCTGCATTAAGTGATTTAGAACGCATTATTTTGGGATAGCATATATCGTCTTTGTCCTTTCAAAAAGTCGTGCCCATAGCTTTAGTACAAACGACATTAAGTCACATGCTGAAGTTATGTTTCTTTTCCTGGTAGGACAATTGGTTGTTTATGGTTTTACAATTTTTCTTGATTTATTGTGCATTTTATTATGATTAAGAGCCATAAAGAGACATTTTTGAAGTCTCGATAACGCATGCAAAAACTTAAATTTTGATTTTTCCCTGCCTTGTCCGCTAGATACACGACAATATGTTGTCACTCAGTAAAACATGTCGCCTATCATTCGGAGCTTCGCTCGGACTTTTCCGTTAACTGATGAGTACCTGGGGCGCAAGTCCAGTAATAACAGATCTTTTTTAAGCTCACCTGAGCACGGATTTGTCACGATGAGCTATTGTGATCTAGCAGTGTCCGGCGTCCGTCGTGCGTCATCGGTCATCATCTTGTGTGAACTCTATAGGTGACATTTATGGCATTTGGTACAAATATTTTGAAACTTGGTCAGAATGTTTGTCTCTGCCAGCCCTCGAACAAGGTCAAAATTGGTTCAAGTGGGGCCAAAATTTCAGAAAAATCTTGTGTGCACACAAGATGCCACATTTTTTGTCCTTATGTCTTGATTTTTTTCGGAATCTTTGTCTGCATAACATCTCAGATAATTTCGAAATTTGGTCAAGTTGGGAAAAAACTTAATCACATTGTCAAATTTTAGAAAAAAAAACTTTTGCGGACTCTAAGGACCATTATTTCCTAATGTCATGAAACTTGGTCAGAAATTTTGTCGACATGATATCTCGGACGGGTTAGACATTTGGTCAAGAGTTGTCTAAAAAGGTCACAGGGTCAAATTTTAGATCTTGGATCTGTGGTTTAATTTGCACTAAAACAATGATAATAATACAATAAGATAAAATGAAATATATATATATATATAATATATTTACAAAGAGAAAAATAAATGGGCCAGATCATATACCTTCGTTATAAGCAATTTTTCGTAATAAGCGGCGTCGTTGTTACCAGAGTTAGATGTAAGTAGTTGCTTGAAGTTGTAAGCAGTAATGACCCTTATCATACTGTTCGCGGTATATTCCTGCTGTATACATAGAGCCTTGACAGACAGTATAGACTAAGATCAGTCTGCATAGTCATGCAGTCTGATCTTAGCCTGAACTGTTTGCTTTTCTTCTTGATCATTTTGGGGAGAAAGCTTCCGTGAGATTGATAACTTCTTTTAAAAAATTAAATTGACAAGTTAGTTCGCAAAAGTTTAGCGTATTCTCGCGATTTAATTCGAACTTTTCACGAAAAAGGAAAATTCACTCAATAAATGACTTTATCTTCAAATTTTGTACCCCCAGGTCGGCTAAAAGTAAGTCAAAATTCCGTCAATAACAACCTGTGATTCCCTTTGATGTGAGCAACTCTTGTTTGACACAATCTCTAATCTATAGAAATTATTATGAACGCGAGCTCATAAGTACAAGGGCGTTCAGTCCATTTCAAGGCTTTTATTACATTTTCTATACTTGACTTGATATGTCCAGAAAAGGGCACATTTCTCTGCGTTTGTTGGCAAAAAAATTGTTTTATCTTATAACTATACATATATCCGTTTGATAACATCCCGTATGATATTTTTTATGATATCACATAGTTATTTTTAGAACAAATGTATAATGAGGTTACTTTAAGAAACTTGCATTTCGTTGGAAACATCTACAAAAACTAGGCAAATAGAGGTTATAAGATAAATATAATACGTATTTAGTGTATTGTATGAAAAAAATATCAAACTCGGTTGTGAGAATTGATAATTGTCTCGGCAGAGCCTCGACAATGATCAATTCTCCTAACCTCATTAGATATTTTTTCTCATATAATACACTGGTGGCAAAACGGCGATTTTTTCTCTTAGATATATTGCCTGATATTTTCAATTGATCACCCTGATCTGATACCCTGATATCCTTAAACAAGATTTTTTTATGAGCACTTCGGTGACTTCCTGTAGAGCAGCTGTAACTGCCTATAAACATATAGGCAGTCACAACTGTTTCGCGCCGAGTCATCGAAATGTCCCCAGTAACGAAATATGGTCTAGTTTCGGGATACATATTAGACATCTTAGACGTATATATATTATATATTATTCTTTGTCCGCTATATGTAAGGCATAGGCCTATGGCTGTCAATATGACCATGTATCTTACCAATTACTGCTTACTCTCAAAATTCACCTCTTCAAAGAAAAAATATTATGCGGCAAAATTAAATATAATAGCTGAGAAGGAAGCATTTAAAACTATTTCTTTTTATTTAGGGACGTTAGGTTTATAACGAAATATACAGATTTGATATATCACAAAATTATTCTATTGGAAGTAAAAATATTACACATTTTTCATCAGATTTTCTTCAAACTTGAACTGAATGAGTGTATCGTCGTGGAAAAGAATCGTCCCTTTCCTTTCGAACGGCCGCCACCATAGCGCAGTTGATTAGGCATAAGACTTCCAATATGGAAGCCGATCCCCGGTGGCGGCAAATATCCTTTCCGACGTTTGTCTCTCACCAATGGGTAGATAATCGTAAACCTCTGTGAGATAGCAGTCGGAGGCTATGAAAGGGTGTAATGGTAGTACAGGTGAAAGAAATACCAGGAATCCATTGTTAGGAGCTCCGACCGCCGCGATAACTTCGAAATTGTTGAAAGCGGCGTAAAACGCATTCAAACAAACAAACTTTCCTTTCGAAAATGGACCAAGGGCCTGTTTTACTAAAAATCTTATGATCATTTTATGCGAAAGTCAAAAATTAAAGTTGCTTCTAGATAAGTAAATAGATATAGAATTCTGCCATGTACCATCTCACTGGAATCGTCTGTCAAATATCACGGGGAAAGGGACCTTAAGAACAAAATAGAGGAAAAAGATCGCTATATACAAGTTTTACAGTAACAGTTTGAAGACTCAAACTCTGAAAAAACACTGCAATGAATCAACAACAACAAAAAACCAAAAAAAAAAAAAAAAAAAAAAAAAAAACACACACACAACTTCATAATATGTGATCAGCTCTACGTTCAGCATGACAAAAGGATGCAAACTATTTGCAAATTATACCCGCTTTGGACGCAAGTGCACATGAAAAGTGGGGCATAATTGCCAAAATCTTGCGCCGTTTTGTCATCCTGAACGCAGGGCAGGTTTTAAAGTTTTAAACATCCATGAATACGTCACTTCAACACGTTAAATGTTTCGGTTATTGTTGGGTTCTTAGTTATTCTGCGTAATTAATGAACTGGCAGGGTGGGGCTTAACCATGGCGTAATTTGGCGAGTTTACTTTTTAATAGTTTGGGTTCTTTCGAATTTTAGTCGGTAATCATCGTTAACGCGTGCAAATAACTGTATCCAAAAACCTAAAGGATTCACGTGCTTTGAGAGAGTGGACACATTTCACCAGTTGGTTACCAAAGACTCGTTACTTTAGCTTAGACAAGCTGAAGTTACGAGGGTTTGGTTACCAACCTACGATTGAAGGTCTCAAGTTATTTATATCGACTCTCCGTAGAAGTAAGTGATTTTAGATAAAAGCTGATTTACCCTAACCTTAAGTGCAACGACCCATTACTTAGGCTCCGCCCTGTCAAGGCATTTATCGTGGATAATAATACATTGTTAAATGTTTAATCGATTTAAGGTTCATGTAAAGTGTATGAGACCCAATTTTAAGGGCACTTCAATTGCCAAGAAAAAGCAGTATGTCCAGGTATATTAAATATCAAAATGAAGGTATTCATGAGCACAAGCAGTTGAACAACATAAGGCTGTCATAGCTAAAGCGGTAAAGCCAAAACATTGTGGAAAAGGGTCATTTTGTAGAGAACAAGCCGTGATCCATTCAGAGAAAAGGATCCTGAACCCTAAATGGATCGACTCTGTCTATATAGGCTCCAATTAGCCATTTAACAAAGGGCAGGTCTCTCTCATTTGCATATCCAATGCAACATACCTCCCTTTAAACCGTTACATTACTCTCCCCTCCGATAGACTCGTCCCGAGTCTTGGCCTGAGAGACACGTGGGTAAGGCAACTCCGGTCTTACAGTTGTCATTTTCCCACCTCTGCCACCAATTGTAACGAACCGAGCACATAGACAGACGTGATCCATTCAGAGAAAAGGATCCTGAACCCTAAATGGATCGACTCTGTCTATATAGGCTCCAAATACATGTACAAATAGGAAGAAAATATGCGTTCGAACAGGCAGAAAATAAGTGTACAAACAGCAAAAATAGCGGACAGAGTGGAACCCAAATACTATAACAATGAAATAATCATTTCACCATTAACAACACGTACAAGAAGAAAGAAGAACGCGTTAAAACATAGGGAAATAATTTTGCCTCTAACCTCTTTAGAAAAAAACACTAACGCATCAGTAAATTTCCGATTGTGATCGAAATCGATTCGACCTGTCTTACCTTCAGCAGTTGAATGTAAGTCAAGATGACGTCAGATACTCCACATGTTGCCCGAAGTTTATTAAACGAATATCGAACAGGACAGGACATCAAAAGCTCCCAAGCGACTCCATTTTGAAACATAAATTAGCTGTGAGTTCATTTGACCGGCGTTTGCACGAAAGCGAGTGATCAATAAAACTCATACTCAGGCTCATACTTATGATAAGCTGTAAACATCTACAGTGTTTCTAGCACAATTGCAATACGATGATAGAACATTTAAACCAAGAAAACTTTGAAAATCATCTAAAGCGTGATGGGTATCTTTCTTTTCTTTTTTTTAAGGCACGTTTTTACCCATAATTAGATGTATTTGCATTTACGCTTAATTTTAAGCTCCACTGGCCGAAAGGCCAGCGGGCTATTATCATGGCGTTGTGTCCGTCGTCCGTGCGTTCGTGCGTGCGTGCGTGCGTCCGTCCGTCCGTTCTTTACGCTTTTACTTTAAAAATCTTCTCCTCCTAAAGTACTGGATGGATTTCAATCAAATTTCACACGATCGTTCCTTGGGTGACCCTCTATCAGATTCCTTCAAAAAATTGTAATCGGTTGAAAATCATGGCTGTAGTGGACGTGGCTAATTTCCATATATGGTAATTGGTGAGTTTTCTCAGATTCTAATTGATGGATACCAAGTAAATTTTACATGAATGATCCTTGAGTGACCCTTTATCAGTCTACCAAAAATTATTGTGATCGGATGGAAAATCTGTATTTTATGGGCGGAGGTCATTTCTTTTTATGTTATATAGTGGAAACTTTGAAAATTAATTTCTCAGGATGTAATTGATGGATAACAACCAAATTTCACCAGAATGAACCTTGAGTGACCCTTTATCAGTCTACCAAGAATTATTGTGATCAGTCGAAAAATGTGTATTTTATGGGCGGAGGTCATTTCTCTAAATGTTATATAGTGGAAACTTCGAAAATCATTTTCTCTGAACCTAACTAATGGATAGCAACCAATTTTCATTTGAATGATTCTTTAATGATCCTTTACAAGTCTGTAAATATATATTGTGATTAGATGAAAAATAAGTGTTTTATGGGCTGAGGTCATTTTTCTATATGTTATATAGTGAAAACTTTGAAAATCATTTTCTCAGAATCTAACAGATGGATATCGACCGAATTCAATGGAATGATTCTTTAGTGATACTTTATCAGTCTGCAAAAAAATTGTGTGATCAGATGCAAAATATGTATTTTATTGTCAGAGGTCATTTCTTTTGATATGTTATATGGTGTAATACCCAATCTGGGGTAAAACAAACTTTTTTCAAAGTTCAAACAGATGGATTTCAACCAAATATCATAGTAATTTTATTTCTGTGAAGTTGTATCAGGCTGCAAAAAATATTTGATTTGATAAACAGCATGCTCTATATTGACAAAGGACATTTCAACATTTAAAGCGAATATTTGACCACCCTTTTGGTATCACCTAAATGATGATTTTTTTAGACTCATTAAATTTAATGGGTGTAAAGGTTGTAGGTTAGATGGAACATAAGCTTTGTTAGAATCCAAATGTGTAGAAACATTAGGTGAAATAGGGAGCCTGAGATACCCCCTTATAATTGGTCAGTTTAGTTGAATGAAGGATGACTCTGCTCAAAGAAGTCAAGTGATGTAAAGTGGCCTACTGAGGTTCAGAGTGGTGAAGAAAAAGCTTAGTTGACTGCTCTCTAAGGCATTGGGCAGAATAAAAATAGTGGATTTAATATTTTACTGCTTATTATCATAAGATAGAATTTTGTTTTAGTGACTAACAATTATTGTGAAGTAACGCCCTTATAGTGGTATTTAATGAAAAGCGGAAAGATCCACAATCAAAATTTTGTGGACAAAACACCATTAACATTCTGTTAGTATTGAAATTTTTATTTTTGGATTTCAAACAAATTTCACTGGATTGATCCTTATTTTTAACAGCCTTATCATCCTCTAATACACTGTGTCCTACAACCCCGAATTTCTACTCCGAATTGAGGCCACGGTAAATCTGACTATCTGACAGGTTATCCGTTCCCTAATCTATTAAAATGCTATTAATTACTGGGTCTGTTTAGATGCCCCTCTTGACCCAGGCGATTTACTGACCCCAGAGTGTTATTTTAAGATTTTATGATAAGCCATCCTCGTAGAGTAAAGCTTGTGCTGAATTCTCTCTCTGGATACATTCATATTTAATATTGAAAGAGGGATTGAAGGCCATTGTACTGTAGTAAATGTCTTTATAAAATACTAACAAACACTGCAGTCTTGCACTGAAAATTTGATTAGAAATCTTTTCTGCTGACTATCTTTATTGTAAGCACATAATTTGAGGTTTGTCTATATATAACCATTACATCACAGGTAATTGTTTCATAATGGAGTTTAGTGACAAAGGTGAAGACAACCATAAGAATGTCAAACAATCGGCTATGGATTTTAAAATACATAAAGAGATGACAGAAACCAAGTCAAAATTCAATGCAGTTGGAGACGACAAATTTTGGTTTCTGAAATTCTTAAAAGAAGATTAATAAAATACAACTTTGTATATTTTGGGTAGAAAACAATATTGAAAATGAAGAATCGTTTTTATAGTTTCTTCTTTTACACTATGTTTTCCTAATATTTATAGTGTCTTATCATACTCACAAAAATGACGCCATTTTATTTTAATTAATTCCAAGAAGAACAGCAAGAGTATGCTTATTAAGATATTTCTTAACATCTGTGATAGCAGATTATCCAGCAAATCTTGAATATTCTGAAAACTTTTTTGTAAACCATATAGAATTTCATAAAGAGCTGAACAGATTTTCTTAATACATGGAGTTATGAAACTAAAAACATAATTAGCCTGTATGGTTTCACGAAATGGATTTAATCTTAAGTATGATTGTGTTTTTAGTCACATACCTCCATGAATTGGAAAATATATGTGCCTGTCTGTGTGAGATTTCCAACAATTACATATATGTACATAGCAAAGCCTGTGACCGGCCTGTGCATCCGCACTGTCTTCACTATGGGTTTGGTAGATAGATAAGGTCTCAATGTACATGAGCACAGTCAGGTTACCTTATATTCACAGTAAGTGGCTGTCTATGCTGCTCAATTTTTGCACCTCACACACATTTCAAATTGAAAATGAAATATTACATTGCACCATGAAGATTTTTTTTTACATTTCATTATTTCATACATTTTTTTCCAAATCATTTCTCACACACACACACGCGCGCGCATAGACACACAGAGTGAGTGAGTGAGTGAGACAGAGAGAGAGAGAGAGAGAGAGAGAGAGAGAGAAAGAGAGAGAGAGAGAGAGAGAGCGCGAGGGTGGGAGAGAATCTATGCATTTCGTGCAAATTATGCCCCTTTTTTTACTTAGATTTTTTCATCATATAGCAGTCAACAGCCGAGGGTAGGCACCCGTAGGCGGTGCTCTTTAATTTACTTTATATCTCTTCAGGATATAGTTTTTAGACACAAATACGGTTATATATAGATATAATTATTTAAATCATTTAAGTATATCTATTGTTTAATTCAAAACCCTATTTGGATTTTTTCTAAAATGTTTCAGTTTCAGTTCATGTGTTTAAAGATATGCAGCTTGAAATGAAATATTTGAAAGCGGTCAACAAGATGAAATTGCATACCATAAAATAAAGATGTCTGTCTTCTGGTTTCAGAGAATTTAATTTTTATTAAGACTTTTTTTATTCTTATTTCTATGTACCGGTAATATAAGAGTGCCTGGGTTGAGCCAAAATAAGATTGATTCCAGGTGCATGATATAACCAAACTTGGAAAAGGTCCACTAGATGAGGCTATATACTAGTTTCAATTATGAAAGCTGTCTTCCTCCTGGTTTCAGGGAAGAAGATCTTTGAAGATTTTCATATTTTCCCCTTTAAGTTGCCGTGTCAACTGGAGTTTAGGGTCGATTTTATTTATATATATTTCTTTTTGATAATTTGAGCTGCTGTCATAGCGCAGTTGGTAGCGCGTCGAACTGTCAATCTAAAGGTCCCGGGTTCGATCCCCGACGGCGGCACTCATTCTTTCTGACTACGTGTCTCTCACCAATGGGTTGATAATCGTAGACATATGTGAGATAGCAGCTGGATGCTAGGAAAGGATGTGATGGTTGTACTGGTGAGAGAAATACCAGGAATCCATTGTTGGGTGCTCCAGCCGCAGCAATATAACTGAAAAAATGTTGAAAGCGGCATAAAACTCCAATAAACTTCAATCAATCAATCTTTTTGATAATTTGGCATAGCTTTAATCAAGGAATGATCTAGCCAAGTTTCATCGGGTTAGCCTACTTGGATAGGAGGAGATGTTTAGAGAATTTGTGGATGTAGGATGACGCACCTTAAAAAAATTCAAATTGTTGCCCCAACATTAATGAACTTGAACTTCCTATGCTATGGGGTCCTAGATTTTACACAGAAACAATTAAAGAACAAAATGTTTGAAAATCTTCTATCAAAAGTATCATATCCCGGATATAGAATTGAGAAGGATGCACCAACAATCTTCTCTTTCTAAATAACAAAGCATAAATCTTTCAAATTTCTCCTATAATCCCTTTCTCTATCAGATCAAAATTAGGCATATGTAATTTAAAGTTGCAACTCGCATGAGCAATATTTGACTATCAATATCCTTTTGTCGAATTTGATTAAAATACTATTTATTTTGTAAACACAAAAAATCTGACCGTATCATACTTAGAAAAAATTAATTTATTTCTGACGAAAGAAAATCATGCAAACATATGCTGAAAGCCCAGAATGAAAAAAATACCCAAGGTATTAAGTATGGAGAGGAAGAGGATGTTTTTTTTTTATTATTTCTATACTTAACCGATTTGCCATTCTTATGATTTCTAATCAAGAACGTAACTGATTTGTCATTCTTAGTATTTCTTTACCAGGGCTGTGGAAATATGAATTTTCTCAACTTGTCCATGAACAAGTAAAAGTAAATTTTCTACTTGTCCAGGGTGAAAATGAACTTGTCCGCAAAAAAAATGTTGAGAAAACATTGTTTTTAATGAAGAAAATGCTAGGATGTTTTTTTTTTCTCCTTGATCTTTTAAGTACTGTTCCAAGATTTGCTCTGGTATTTAGTTGTCCACTTGTCCGTGGCCTAGAAAAAACTATTTGCCACTCTTATTATTTCTAAGCAAAAATGTAACTGATTTGTCATTCTTAATATTTCTTTACCAGGGCTGTGAAATACGAATTTTCTCAACTTGTCCATGGACAAGTAAGAGTTGATTTTCTACTTGTCCGGGATGAAAATGAACTTGTCTGCAAAAAAATTGCTTGTCTGTAACCCAGCATTTTCTTCATTAAAAACAATACTTCCTATCATTTGATACAAACACTATGTTTTTTCTCCTAGATCTTTTGAGTACTGTTTAAAGATTTGCTCTGGTATTTCGTTGTCCACGGACAAGTGGCCTAGAAAAATGTACTTGCCCACAAGGGGAAAAGAGGATGTGTCGAACAAGTCGGGTAAGGGAATTCCACACCCGTCTTCAAAATGAAAAAATGCTCTAATGGTGATGGATTGATAACATGAGCATGACATTTCTTTGTGGTTTGAGAGGAACACGTTTTACAGATAAAATTCAGGATTCCACAACACAGGAATAAGTAGTTTTCGATATAAATCAAGATATAATAAAATGATTTATTATCAACAAAACAAGCATTTCTGTTTATAAATGCATTTTACTTAGGTCCACATGTAAGCCATGCACACACTATCTCAATCATAAGGTCTTAGTAAGATATGCGTAAAGTATTCAAAAAGACATGCAAAACTTAGTACATGTATAAAGATATGTCTATTTCATTTTCAAAAATTACAAAATAATAACATTTTAAGAAGATGTACATTTCAATTTCTATTTCTCTTTTACTATTGTTGTTAAAATTTTAATCGTTATTTTTTACAAAAGAAACAAATTTTTCAGGATTTAGATGACTTATCAAGCAATTGTCATTTTAAATATTGTCTTCGGAAGAAACATTTAAACCGGTTCTTACAGTATGAATTGAAGAAAAAGAAATATTCAGTTGAAATTCATCAGAATGTCCATTGACCCAGAACAAATAAACAAACCAGGGGTCTGCTGCCAGTGCTTTGTGTAATTAAGACATTATAAATCAGAAACATGCTGGGCAGTTTGTCGTTTTAACTGTACATCTTATCTGCTGGATTTGGAGGAAAAAATCTCAGATCCAGGGTTGAAGGCTACACTGTAATAATCATTGTCAGGATATTCAGGCCTGTGGAGCGAATTAGGCGCTCAAGCGCCTCTAGTTTATGGATGTTAGCGTAAATTTGATCCACGATCTCTTATTTGAGACCACAAACAGCTTGGGTCAGCGATATTACGATATTTGGTCAACTACCGAATCTTCTGATTGCACGAGCATTTGATTCTTTCGTGGTCGTTGATACAGGGCCCAGTGCTCAAAAGAACCACCAATCTTACTAGCTTATTTTTTAAGTCAGTTATTTACCTTTGTTGTTTATCATACTTCGATAATCCAGTTATGTAACTGACGTATCTTGTGTGAACCCCCCCCCCCCCTTGTTCTAAGTTGAGTTATGATTCACTTGTCTATGCTTTATATACATGCCTATGGCGATGGCTCAGCTCGTAAGTGTTGTAACTGCCTATATTTTTACAAGCAGTGACAACTTTTGCGCGCGGAGACATCGTTATTTTACACCTGGTACATTTTCAATATTTTAACCTTCTCTTTCTATCCCCTGGTCTCCTTTTTTTGAATAAGTGCACGCCAACTTATAGTTCTCGCGCACAGTTCGCTACGCCAATGAACTGATTGAAGCCGGTCGCCCTCGTGTGTTTTCGACAAACCGATTCCATCCCGACCTTTCTAGAAAAGTAATTCGGTCGTATCGAGTCCAATAATAGGAACTACACGCGTCAATGTAACACTTGTCCGCTTATTCACTTGTTCTTATTTTAGGACACACCTATTAAAGCTGCACTTTTAATGTCTATAAGCTATATTTGATCTACTTTATGAAATCAATGATTTGTTCATGTAGAAATTGGCAAAAAATCGCCAAAAAAGTAGCAGTAACTTGTATATTATCGATTGTCTGGCACAGGTTAAGAATTGGGCTCAAAGGAACAATGGATAGCGGCCTTAGTTTATTTATATCTAAACCAGTTTTCGACCTCTTATACTTACGTACAGGTAAATTATTATGCAAGGGGTCGTCTCAAACTAATCGAGATAGTGTAAAATTGGGTTCACTGGACGATTTCGCCGTAAATTTTATCTTGTATTAAATTGTGGTCTAACTAAATAAAGATTCAACATATTAACCCATTGACATATAACGAAGTCAGTATAGAAAATGCCAAAATTGCAATTTCATGCTAAGATCCATGGATGGAAACGGCCCTGCGTTCAGGATAACAAAACGTTGAAAAATGTTCGTCAATTTAAACCCGCTTTGCACGCAAGCGCACGTGCAAAGCGGGGTAAAATTGACAAACCGTTTGACCTAAATGTCTAACTGTAGTTACGACATTTTACTTTCCACTGACGGAACTTAATGTAAAACAAACCGGGTACATTACCCGCTCCCCGAAATGAATGCGGATATCCGATTGAGTCTATGTGAAAAATAAATCGGAAGATCTAGGCCTCAGTTTTTAGCTCCACTGGCTGAAAGCCACTGGGGCTATTGTCATGGCGTTGTGTCCGTCGTGCGTCCGTCCGTCCGTGCGTCCGTGCGTCCGGTCGTAAACCTTTTCTTTAAAAATCTTCTCCTCAGAAACTACTGGATGGATTGCAACCAAACTTCACAGAAATGATCCTTGGGTGACCCTATTTCAAAGTTGTTCAAGAAATTTTGATCCAATGAAAAACATGGATTTAATGGGCGTGGCTAATTTCCAAATATGGTAAAAAGTGACTTTTCTCAGGTTCTAACAGATGGATATCAACCAAATTTTACATGAATGATCCTTGGGTGACCCTTTATCAGTCTACCAAAAATTATTGTGATAAGATGAAAAATATGTATTTTATGGGCGGAGGTCATTTCTCTATATGTTTTATAGTGAAAACTTTGAAAATCATTTTCTCAGAATCTAAATGATAGATATCAACCAAATTTTACATGAATGATCCGTGGGTGACCCTTTATCAGTCTACCAAAAATTATTGTGATCGAATGAAAAATATGTATTTTATGGGCATAGGTCATTTCTCTATATGTTATATAGTGCAAACTTTGAAAATCATTTTCTCAGAATCTAAATGATGGATATCAATCAAACTTCATTAGTATGATCCTCGGGTGATCCATTTACATTCAGCCAAAATTATTGTGATTTGAAGAAAAATTTGTCTTTTATGGGCGGAGGTCATTTCTCTATACAGTCCAACCTGTGTTTGTGGCCACCTGTATTCAGCAAGCAACCTGTCTTAAGCAAGCGACCACCAAGTTCCCAAATGAACCACTTGCACTAAAATTGACCTGTATTAAGCAAGCACCTGTCTTAAGCAAGCACTTTTTTAATGTCCCTTGGGTGCTTGCTTAAGACAGGTTTGACTGTATATGTTATAATAGTGGAAAATTTGAAAATCTTTTCAACATCAGTAGAAGCCAAAATATCTAAAAATCTAGTCAAAACTTAGATTTGCTATTACAAGAAATTCAAGCCTGTGGAGCGACACAAGCCATTCATGGCTTTCTAGTTTCTGAATGGAACCACAGCAGAAGATGCCACTCCACGCCCCGTGACATGTTAATAACTAGGCTCGGTCAAGTCGTATGGTTTGACATGCCGCTAATTTGTGAATGACGTACAACATGACCTCTTTGTTAATTCCTTTATG
This sequence comes from Fragum whitleyi, assembly GCA_948146395.1. Lineage (NCBI taxonomy): Eukaryota > Metazoa > Mollusca > Bivalvia > Cardiida > Cardiidae > Fragum > Fragum whitleyi. The sequence goes on along the minus strand of OX411551.1, from coordinate 20,068,084 downwards.
GACTTCAGGCATCCTCTATTTCAACTTCAGGAGGCTATTTGGCTTAATTGTTTTGTTACAAATCAGAGATTAAGAGAATTTCCTTTAAAGTCATGGAGGTACAATGGAATTTAATTTAACATTTGTATGAAAATACACAAATAGGAAAGTAAATCAATCAACAGAAAAATAAATGAATGATAAATAGACACTTAAACAAATAATCCGCATTCACATATGTATACGAATTCGTGGCCATAGGGGGGTCACTTTAAAAACATAATTATATTTGTGTATGATTACGCGGGTTATCATTTAGATGTATTCCTTTAAAAATTTTAAGCACTTTCTCTTATATTTTTTTTCAATGATTATTTGATCAAATCGGACTAGAAAAAAATGAAATATTTTTTTCTAGTTTTAGACGTATTATTTAGGCCGAGCTACTTTTTGTACAAGCATTCAAAACAGCTACGAGCTCAAGTTATTTTCACGCGGACATGAACGCTTTTTCAGCCAACCAGAAACATCGTTTTTGACAGACAAAACCATTGTATTTTATCTAATGTGACATTTTCTTTTCAATCCCAGATTTTCGAGTGACTGTTAAAGGGTCTTATTTGCTTATGGAAATGATTGATTTGCTTGTTTAGAACTATTTATTTTACATCGATTGGGAAACACGTTCTTACAACTTAGATGAAACCTTTTCGATTCTGCTTTCTGGAATAATTTACCAGTACTCGCGCCGAACGTGTGGGCCAATGAAAGAACCAAGATCGATAGCCTCCCCCGGGAATCGAACTCAGGACCTTTGGGTCAAGAAGTCGCCCCTCTACCTCTAGACCACGGACACACGTGGTTTGCTTGTTGCCATAAACGCAATAGTAATGTAGAACCACAAGAAAGAGTGAGATTCGAGAAACCGTTATCTCCTGTCATATTCAATGTAAAATTGATCTTCGATCACTCACTTGAAATTGTTGACCTATAGTTCCCTATAACTTTCCGTATTAGTAATGCATGTCAAAATATTCCAATCAATAAAGGACCTTGATGTCTGATATAATACCTACGAATTTACTCTTCAACTTTTACGCGAAATACTGAATGTAAAGGTAATCATCGGCTTTGTAAATAACTTTTACTGCATGCAAAGGTAATCATCGACTTTGTAAATAACTTTTACTGCATGTAAAGGAAATCATCGACTATGTAATTAACTTCTTCTGCATGGCCGAGGGCCATCTGCCCTACGGACGAAAATAAAAATAATATTAAAAAAAACGGCGCAAACTTTTTGCAAATCATACCCCGCTTTGCATGCAAGTGCACGTGTAAAGAGGGATATAATTTGCTAAAAGTTTGAACCCTTTTATCACCCTGAACGCAGGGCTGGGCCTTTATTGTGGATTTTTGTCCATATACTAGTGCATTTATTGCTTGCATCCGCTAGTCAAATTATCCTTTGCGTCCGTAACCTTTTATTCGCAAATCTTCTAAAGATTTACTGGATGAATCCTAACAAGAACAAAACTTCACGTGAAGGAATGATCCTTGGCTTACCCCTTTTTCAGATTCTTCGAAAAAGTTTGATAGGTGAAAATCGAGGCTTTTAGGGGGGATGACTTATTGTCACAAGTCTAGCCAAGCAGGTTGCTTTGTATTATTTTATATGGATATATATATATATTTTTTTTTGTCTTTTTGCAGACCGGAAGTAAAGAAGACCCTACCGGTTCCCAAGACAAAATGTTACCCGTCCCGTCCACCAATGTTGCCTCCATGTCGTGTGTGCGGGGATACAGCGTCGGGATTCCACTATGGCGTAAACACGTGCGAGGCATGTAAGGTAAGTATGGCCGAATACTCGGAAACTGGTACTCTAGAAGGCGATAAAAATCGTCGTTGGCTTCCACAACGTAACTCCAGCTTTTATAAGCTGAAGGTTTGGTGATATAGTCGCCTAGAGAGGGTATTTCATCCTTATGATTATATTTTCTGAATTTAGGGTGACAATTCCTTCATATAGAATTATTTTCGAAATTCAACCTTAGTTTGACCTATCGGATCCACTACCTTTTTAAAACTTTCCGGTTAATGGAGATCTAAGATGGCGTCTTACAGCGTTAAGTATTAGTTTCCTGTCGGTTTTAGATTACAAATATGTAGACAGATTATTCGATAGACATTAAATATACAGTCATACATTTAAGTGATCAGAATGGGGCTTTTGCAGCACCGAGATAAAATCAGTTCTCCTAACCACCGTAACAGTCATTATAGCATTCTTGGAGAGTTTAACAGCATGAGTCTGGGGCAGTATAAACATTCTGGCTACTAAAGATCAGTAAAACTGATAACAGGAAATCAACCATGTGTATTTATCAGTGTTACAATTCTACTGATTTTATGTTTGCAACAATGGGAGATTTAGATAAATTTTCAAATCTAAATACTCTGACTATATTGCAACAAAGATGTGTATTTTGTATATTCATTACAATTGTCTGATTAGGACCATTTAAATGAGTTCCAACAACATAGGTAAAATTGAGAAAAAAAATCATTTTCATTACCCTAGACCCCTCTCTTTACTTTGAGTAAAGAGATTTGTACTGTTGCATATAAATACATATCATTGCTAACCATCTTCTTTTAAGGAGTTAGCAGTATTTTTCAGCTCCGATTGCCAAAGAACATTGGAGCTATTGTCGTGGCACTGAGTCTATTGTGCGTCCAGTTGAAACCTTTTCTTTAGAAATCTTCTCACAAAACTATTGAATGAATTTTAACCAAACTTCACAGGATTTATCCTATTGTGACCCTCTTTTAAAGTTGTTCTATAATTCTTTTATCCAATGAAAAATAAGTAAAGGCTTTATGGACATGGCTAATTTCCATTTATGGAAATATGTGATATTTCTCAAAATCTAAGAAATAGATAAAAACAAAATTTCACTGGAATGATCCTTTAGCAAGCTTTTATCAGTCAACAAAAACATATTGGTGTCATTACTTCAATGAATCTTAATTATATGAGTATTATGGGTTTGAAACATTTGAAAACTATTATATCAGAAACTAATTGATGGATGTCAACCTTAATTTTTAAAGACGATCCCTAGGTGATCCTTTATCAGGCTGTTAAAATACCATGCCCTTATTGGGTGGAGGTCATATATTTATATATCATAGGTGGAAACTTTAACAAGAGTTGTCAGCGGACAACGTAGCTCGCCCAAACTACTGCTTGTCACAAACAGCACTTGACCAAAGATCAAAGTTCCAGGTCAATAATTTTTGTAAAGTCCATTATCAGTAATATATATCAGTCTGATTTAGAAAAAAGACAGAAATAAAGGTATAATGGCCATAGGTATAAGCACTCAGAAAATATAAGCAAGGTTCAAGTTTTTTTGTTAAAGTTATTATAAGTAAATAAAAGGTCAAGGTTAAATTATGAAGGACCTTTGTTATTGGTGAAAGCCTATCCCCTGGTGAGTTTGTGTATGAGGTTATGATGTCCCTAGGTAAAAGCTCTCAGACAATATATGCAAGGTTAAAGTTTTTGGTTAAAGTTTTTCTAAGTCCATAAAAGGTAAAGGTCAAAATGTGAAGGAGCTTGGTCTCTGATGAAAGCCTATCATCTAGTAAGTGTGTATATGAAGTTATGATCTCCCTAGGTAAAACAATCAGAAAATATAAGTACTTATAGGAATAAGTGGCATCCTCCTCCCCCTCCTAGCTTTTTCACCACGGTAACTTGATAGCCAGCACTTGAATGCTGATGAGATATTAACAGTTACATACATAAACTTTCACCGAGAAGTTTTACTGTGGAAAGATAACTTGGCTTTTCAGTGTTTTTTATCCACTAGAATCTCCTCTCATTTTCAGTTTTAAATTTAATCATTTCCATATTTCTAACACTGTTAAATTCATATTGTTAGAAATTCCAGCCCTAGCATCAATGCCATTTATATGTCAAAACATCTGCCTGTGTGAATACCAACTTAAAGCAATGGATAGGTGCACCAGCTTCCACAAAAGAACTGCAATAAGTTTCTCTTAAAAATGGTATGAAACCTCATGCAAACAAGCAAAACATTGATATAGTGGGATATCTGTATATTAAAAATTACAGCTGATACAAAAAGGACTAAGCTTAAATCATTTTCCCCATGACTATGAATGATTTTTCAAGGAAATGTCAAATTTTGTAGACTGATGTGATCTGGTGTTTGTACTCTGTCTTAACTTAAGTATAACATCAATTCTATCTACTATTCTTGTTTTTAAGCAAAAAAGGAAAACGAACAAATTAATTCAGTGCACACAGTTTGGAATCGAGTATATTTATGAGCATTTTCCGAAACCTTGTAACTACAACTTTTCAAGTTGCAGTAAAACAGATATATACAGTTAAGAAAATCGTGAAATTGATAAGATGAATGATTTTGGAATGATTATGGAATGAAAATGAATGTGTGTGTGGAGCCAGATGTTAGTGAAATTCGAGGATGGTAATCCAATATCGCTAATATTGTCCAGGATGTTCAAAATTGGCGATACTAATTACCTCCCTTTCATAAAATAAACATTATTTTCTGTTTGTGCGTCTTCTTTGAACTATCAGACACTTTATAATCCATTCTAGCCAATAAAATCGTAGAATAATTTGAGCGATTTCAATTCAATGTTGTTGATTTGAACGATTTCAAAATGTTTCTAATAATTTTGGAGCCTTTTTGAATGAGTGTTTGGAAGGCATGGAGCGTTGAGTGAGTGATATTGAATGGTTTTGATCGCAGTGATGTTTTTAAATGAACAACCTTTTGACACTGTTATCACTTCAAATTATTAGCTTAAGATGCAAACCTGTAGATGAATTGTTTCTTATTTTTTCATTTTTCATAGCTGGCTGAAAGTGGTCGTATGTTGGTACCAGAATTCTCCTGGTCACATGATCTTACTTGTATTATCGTATTTTGGTGAGATTCAGCCGCATCATGGAAAAAGGGGCATTTATGTCAAAGTTCTTATGAACGCTCCTCCTCCTTTACTTATCGACCAACATGGATGAAACTTACACAAAATGTTCCTAGTCCTTGCACATATCATATAGGTTTTGTGAAATTCAGCCAAGCCATGGAAAAAGAGGCCTTAACATAAAATTTCTTGTGAATGAAACTCCTCCTTCATTTATGGACCGATTGGGATGACACTTTGACAAATTGTTCTTATTTTCCTGACCTTGTGCATATTATTGCGATTTGGTGAAATTTAGACAGGTTTTAAGTTAATAATAAAAAAGGTTTCATAAAATGTTGAGGTATTCAGCTCTAACTTAAGATAATTACATTGATCAGCTATGACATAATTACATTAGGACTATAGTAATTGCTATGCTTTTAACCAAAAACAGCTGAGGTAAAACTGAACTTGCATTTTAAATATGAGAACACACTTTCATTTCAATAAAAGATGAAAATAATTAAAGCGAGTATTTAACTCAAATTTCAGTTAAAACGACCTTGACCATTATGCTAAGCTGATTTGCTTAAATTTGTACTAAGAGAAAGATTTTTTTACAAGCAAAACAATTGGGATAAACTTTATCTCCTTTAATTGTACGCTTACATAAACAATGATGAAATCTATATTTTGCATTCATTTGGCATTGAAAAAGACCTTGATTGATAAGCTTAAAGAAAGTACCAACACAAAAGTATTTTCAGATCAAATGACTTGTGAATATGAAAAAGTATAAGGCAATTTTTTTATCGATCCAAATGCAGACAATTCAGATATAATTGTCAATAGTGATTTGAAGTTAAAAGGTCAGTTGCAAAACCCGAAATCATAGAGAATCATTTAGGACAGTTTTAGGTCATTCATTTGGAAACTAAATGATGAGTTGTGCTCTCAAAATCTGATGACAGACAGATCGAAAGACAGACAGATCGAAAGACAGTCATACAGACGGATGGAGGGAGGACCAAGTCCTATCATAATAAGACCTTTCGGGAGTACGAAATCGCTTCATCAACTTTAGAATTTTAATCCATTCCAACTAATACCAAGACTAAGGCAATCCTATTTTGTTCATTTTAGGCTCCACTGGCTGAAGGCCAGCGAGCTATCGTTATGGCGGTGTGTCCGTTGTGCGACCAGCTGTCTGTGTGTGCGTAAACCTTTTCTTTAAACATCTTCTCCTCCCAAACCAATAAGCAGTTTTTAATAAAACTTGGTAGAAATGATCCTTCTCTGACCCTCTTCTTAAATTGTTTAAGAAATTTTAAATGACCCCCAAATATTGGCGTGGCAGAGCAAAGCAATTTTCACTTGAAAATCTTTAAAATTCCTTTCTTCATAAACCATTTGCCTGGACTGATTATAATGAAACTTTGTATTGATGTTACTTTTGTGACCCTTTACTTAAATTGTTAAAGACATTTTGATTGACCCCAAAATATGGCGTGCCAGGGCAGGGCTAATTTTCACACAAAAATCTTTAAAAATCGTCTCCCGAACAATTAGGCCGATTTTAATGAAACTTTGCATGGACGTTCATTGGGTGACCCTTTACTTAAATCTGTAAAGAAATTTTAATTGACCCCTTTACGTGGACCTGGCAAAGTGTGGCATTTTTTACCATGAAATTCTTTAAAAGTCTTCTCTTCCCAAACCATTGGGCTAATTTCAATGGAATTTTGTATTGATGTTCCTTGGGTGACGGCCCTTTACTTAAATTTAGTAAGACTGACTCCAAAATATGGGCATGGCAGGGTGGGGCTAATTTTCACTATAAAAACTTAACATTCTTCTCTGCCCAAACCATTGGGCCAATTTCAATGGAACTTGGCATTGATGCTCCTTGGGCGAACCTTACATAATTTATGTAAAAAAATGATTGGTCCCCGAATATTGGCTTGGCAGGACGGGGGCTTTTTTCTTCATAAAATCCTTAAAAAACTTCTCCTACCAAACCATTGGGCCAAGTTCAGTGATAATTTCAGTGACACTTGGCATGGATGTTCCATGGTAGACAAATTACTTAAATTATTAAAAAAAATATATTGAACTCCCCCCTCCCCAATCCCCCCCAATATCGGTGTGGCAGGGTGGGGCTTTTCTTTATAAAATGTTTAGCGATCTTTTCCTGCCAGACCATTGAGACGACCTCATTAAAACTTTGCATGAATGCTCCTTGGGTGACCCTTGTTTTTAATTGTTCAAGAAATTTTGATTGCACCCTAAATATGGGCGGGGCAGGGTTAGGTTTTTTTTTCATACTTAAATCTTTAAAATTCATCTCCCCTCTCTTTGGGCAAAAATTAATTAAACTATGCATGAATATTCCTTAGGTGTACTTTTACTTAAATTGGTCGTGAAATTTTGGTGGGCATATAAATGAGGGTAAATCATTCTGAAATATTTCAACAAAGATTTCAAAGCGTTGTTTTAAGTCAGTGTAAGCATTGTTTAATGAAAGTCTAGAGATATTAAAGCCAATTGAGTGCTAAGGCCCTCTTTGGTCTCTTGTGTTTTTCCATATATAAAACCAGAAAAGCTTTAGAGGCATAATGATCCTCTTGTTGTACCAAGAGAATCACAGGTAATCTGAAACCAAGACTGATAAGCCGTCAGCTTGGACCCTGTGTTTATTTTATTTATGGCCAGTGGTATTTTGTTACAGTAATAGTTATCAGTTAGGTAAATAGCTTCTAAAAATAGTAACACCTTAGATTAAGGGATTTCTATCATTTGTACGTAGAAGTATAAGCAAGGTTGAAGTTTTTTGGTTAAAGTTTTTCTTAGTCCATATAAAGTCAAGGTCATTGTCAAAATGTCAAGGTAACCAGTGAAAGTTTTTCATCTAGCGAGTGTTATATGAAGTAATGATGTCCCTAGGTAATATCATTCAAAAATATAAGCAAGGTTAAAGTGTTTTGGTCAGAGTTTTTGGTTAAAGTTTTTCCAAGTCCATAAAAGGTCAAGGTCAAGGTCATAATGTCAAGGCACTTGGTCTCTGGTGTAAGCGTATCACCTGGTCAGTGCAAATATGAAGTAATGATGTCCCTAGGGAAAGCATTCAAAAAAAAGGAGCAAAGTTAAAGGTTTTTTTTTTTTTTTTGGTTAAAGTTTTTGGTTAAAGTTTTTTAAAAGGGTCTGTGTCACTGTCTCAAGGTCATTTTGACATGAGTGCTTGTCTTAAATGAAAGCCTATACCCTAATGAGTGTTTGTGTAAAATATAAAGCCCCTAGGATAATATTGATAGAAATAAAAAACTTTAACCTAATGTGAACGCCGACGCAGAAATCCGAGGGTATGACAATAGCTTTTCCGAGACTTTCGTCCCGGGCAAGCTAAAAATCAGTTCGACCCCAAAACTAAATGATCAATTTCAATCAAACTTTACTTGAATGAGCCTAGTGATATCTTTTATCAACCATTAAAGATAATGTGATCAAATGAAAAATATCACTTTTATGGGCAGCCGTCATTTACATACATTCTTCATAGATTGTAATATAATCTGTGGTCTCTTGTCATTATAAACAAGAGCCGTCAGAGACGGATTATGCTCCCCGAATAAGGCATTGTCACAAAAACAAGAGCCATGTTGGACATGGACATCCCCCGCAAAGACAGCTTGATATTAAACTGAAGCCTAATAGATAAAAGATTCTTTTGTACTGTCAAAGATTTGCCTCCAATAAAATCTAAGTAATAAAAATAACAAAGGGCAATAACTCCAAAATTATGCAAGCAAGAGTTGTAGTTCAGGTGTATTGCACTTCTCCTCCATGAGATCTATCCACCCATAAAGATTCAAGTTGATAGCTATTATACTTTAGGAGATATGCTCCAGACAAAATCTAAGTATCAAAAATAACAAAGGGCAATAACTCCAAAATTATGCAAGCAAGAGTTGCAGTTCTTGTACACTGCACTTCTCCTCTATGAGATCTATCCACCCATGAAGTTTCAAGTTGATAGCTATTATACTTTAGGAGATATGCTCCAGATATAATCTAAGTATCAAAAATAACAAAGGACAATAACTCCAAAATTATGCAAGCAAGAGTTGTAGTTCTTGTGCACTGCACTCCTCCTCCATAAGATCTATCCACCCGTAAATTTTCAAGTTGATAGCTATTATACTTTGGGAGATATGCTCTGTGGTCAGAATTCAAGGACTCAAATAAGGTGTTATCTAATACAGCAAACATAAAGGTAACAAACATTAAACCCCCTTTTTGCATGACATATTTTTAGACACAAATTTCAAATAGTTTATGGTAAAGGGCATCTAATTTGCTACTGAAATGTGAAATTTCATAAAATTCTGAGCATAAGACTAGGAGAAATGAAAGAATAACTGTATTTTACACGCTAACGTAAAGGTAACAAACATTTAGCCCCCTTTTTCCATGATAATTTTTTTTTTAAAGTTAATTTCAAATTGTTTATAGTAAAGGGCATCTGATTTGCTACTCAAATATGAAATTTCACTAAATTCTGCTTGTTAGATTAGGAGAAATTTGGGAAAAACTGTTTTTTACCCTAAGTCCCCTTTTCCCGTGATGAGGCCTCAAATCCAAAAACCGTCACAGGTGCATCATCACTATATCATAGGGAGTTCACATGGTAAGTTTCATTTGATTTGGCTCAAGGGTTATGGAAAAATAGGTGGGGACGGACGGACGGACGGACAGACGGACAGACGGAATAACTATTTTACATGCTTACGTAAAGGTAACAAACATTTAGCCCCCTTTTTCAATGATATATTTTTTTAGCGTTAATTTCAAATTGTTTATAGTAAAGGGCATCTGATTTGCTACTCAAATATGAAATTTCACTAAATTCTGCCTGTTAGACTAGGAGAAATTTGGGAAAAACTGTTTTTTACCCTAAGTCCCCTTTTCCTGTGATGAGGCCTCAAATCCAAAAACTGTCACAGGTGCATCATCACTATATCATAGGGAGTTCACATGGTAAGTTTTATTTGATTTGAATCAAGGGTTATGGAGAAATAGGTGGGGATGGACGGATGGACGGACGGATGGACGGACGGACAGACGAAGCGGCGGCTATATGCTCTCCCTTCGGGGAGCATAAAAAAGCAGCATTTCATCAGGGTGGAAAACATGATGCCTTTTATAGATGGATTAAATTTTCATAAATGGTTAGATATTATGAAAGGGGGTGTTCCAAATATATAGTAAAATGTGCCCACGCTTAGATTTTTGTGATATTGTGGGTAATTATAGTACTGGGTATACTGATTAAGGAAATGACTTTTTTTTCCAAAATGAGTAGAGAGGGTCGACCATAAAGTACCCGAAAGCACATCTTATCCAATGCAAAGGGGTGCCAGGAAAAAAATCACCTTGCAAGGAAATTTTGGAATCTGTAAAAAGAATTTGTTACTGATTTAAAAGACAATTGGTACCTATATGTTTTTATATAGGTTGGGATCTTATGTCTGTTTCCTCCTAACAGATAGCCCAAAAAGTTCTTGAAAAATTCATGAAAATTTGAAAAAAATGAAATGATGTTCTGAGTTAAAGGGTTAAAATTTTTTAGTTGTAGCTCTAGTCCAGTTATCAAACTCTTTTAAAATTAAGATACATATGTTCTTAATGTTTACAGAAAGTTTCACTGAAATCGAAAACCGGTAAGTTAGTCGAAAATCTCTTAGTGTAGAAGATAGTGGGTGGGGTAAGATATAGATTGCACCCATCTGAGAATCTTAAAGCGTGAATAACTTTTCAACAGCTGTAGACAGGATGTTCATATTTCACACATGGATCCTTTGTGACAAAGCCTATTTTCAAACATTAGTCAAAATCAACTGTCAAGGTCAAAGTATATTATCAAGGTCATTGTTATAAATAAAAAAAACTTCATTGAGCTTTGGGAACATACTTTGCAAAAGTAATGAATGATGATTTTGGTTTTCAATTATAGTTTCTTTTAAACAAATATATTTCAGTTTGTTCCTAACTCAAAGTCATTTGTGAGGGTCAATGTCAGATTTTCTTTCAAACAAACTCATTTCAGTTGGTTCCTTACTCAAGGCCATGTTTGAAGGTCAATGCCACATATGAGGATGGTGTTTAGGATTTGACACTACGTATTTTCTGTCACAATCCTGTAGAATTAACTTGTTCTATGTTTTACAGGTCCGTTTTAGTAATAAGATTCCTCCCAAGAAAACGCGAGACACTTTTAGCAATAAATCAAAATTTAATCGAACTGTAGGTTATGAAATGAAAAACTTTGAAAGGAAAAACAGTGTGGGAAAAGAAGGAATCTCTTGTTACAAGCATTTTCTTCTTTTTATACAGTGTTTTCCTTTGGGTAATGAAAATGTCGAGTTTTTGGATAGGCAATTTATATATTTGAATTTGTTGAGTTTACAAATGAAGATAAACAATCACTACATTTCTGAAGGACCTGCAACATTCCGGCATTGCTGATAAATGTACTAGTCCTTCCTAAAATATTCTTGCCTCCGGCCCGAGGGTTATTGTCTGTGCTGACCCCTAGTCTTAATTCAAATAAGAAATACTACTATAATGATAATACAATTGAAAGAATCTTTTTCCTTCGTAAATAAATGATTCTCCTAGGTCTTAAGGTAAATGTTGTTTGTAAACAAGGGAGAAAGAATGAAACTAAATCACTCACCTGAGTTTTACTGGTCACTGAAGTGACATTCTGGCAAAGATTCGTAGAAATTAGCCTAGTTGTTGAGATGTAATTAATTGAAAAGGGTCAGCTTAGAAATTATTGAAATTGGTATCTTGGTTAAAAAGATGATTTTTTTTCATCCGCCAAGTCAAACAGATTTTCATGCCAGTTTCAAGAACAATGTTTGCAATGAGTTTCCAAAGGAATATTCTGGAAAAGTTGCATTGAAATTGGCATGATGGTTCAGGAGGAATTATTGTTCAAGGATTTAATAGTGAAAAAAAGCCATGGTCATATTTATGGGCCAATCAGAGTTTTGCTAACAATCTTTGAGAAGGGTTACCCAAGGAAAGTTCTAGCAAAGTGTCATCGAAATTGCCTTGAGGGTTGAGGAGGAAAGAAGTTTTAAGAAATTTGGAAGACGGAAGCCACATGATGCACGACCTGCGACGGACTAAAGTCCTAAAAGCTCCCGTCGGGAATGTTGTGCTCTGGTGAGCTAGAAATCAAGAAACGATACAGTTCCCTATTACATTAAATTGTATAAATATTACATTTATAATTAAACTAAAAAGTTTAAGAGATATTGTATAGCCAATTTAGTGAAAGTAAGACATTAAGCTTTGAACTCGAGTTGCGACAAATGACAAATTTTCTGTTTCTTTCTGATCTAGAATTGTGCTTATTTAATCAAATTCAACCAAGTAGTTTATGGTAATTCTTTTAGACATTTGGGACAGAATTAGGACATTAAACCTAAAAGAAACAAAAGATGTTTTAAAAACATATATGCCCCCATAAGAGCAGGCCAATGACCTATTTCTTGTCAATTAACAAAGGGAAATATCTCAAAAAATATGATGAGTAGAGTTACGGTTCTTGTGAACTGTACTTCTCCTCATTAGATGAACAGACTGACAAAGAATGGTGCAAAACAATAGCAAAATCTCAAATGTGTCTCCTAGAGAATATTACCGGCCCCATTTCCGTTGCCATTCAGATACAAAAAAAAAAAACCCCAACAATTTATTGTTATAATAATTAGTTTATATACTTTTTTTCATAACTGGCCACGATACTTATACTTGGCCAGGTCGATGATATCATAAGGTTACGCATAAACATATTATGGAAATCTTTCATAAACCCTGAAAGGAGTGTTGCACCTTAAAAACACGAGGACCATGATGGTCCTAGATCGCTCACCTGAGTCTATTTGATCCCTGGGACATCACATGAATTACATAGGCAGATGTCAACAACTTGACACTTTTTACATAAGATCAATACCATGAACTGTTTTCAGACAAGAGCAAGACAGATATGCCTTTTTGCTCTTTGATTCTATTCCAAAAAGTTGCACCAAAGCCCAAATATGACCCCAGGGTCTTGATAGGAACAAACTTGGTAGAGGTCCACTAGATGATGCTACATACCAAGTATGAAAGCTTTCCACTTTCTTGTGTCAGAGAAGAAGATTTTTGAAGATTTTCATATTTTCACCCTTTTTGTTAAGGGTAAAGGGAAGGTTAAGGGTGGATTTCATTTATTTGAACAACTTTGGTAGAGCTTGGAGCCAAGGAACATCCCTGCCAAGTTTCATCAAGATTGGCCCACTGGTTTAGGGGGAGAAGACATTTAAAGAAATTGTGGACGACGCACGCTGGCGACAGCATTCTACGATCACATTAGCTTACCTTGAGCACTTCGTGTTCAGTTGAGCTAAAAACAAACATAGAATAAACAAAATGCTAAGTTTTTGTTTTTTATTTTAGTGTAACCTTGTTTGCTGACAATGACCTTGCACATGTAAAGCCCCGTTCCCACTGTCACGGTTTGGACCCCCGGTTAGTCCCGGATGAGTGGTCCGGGGGAAACCGTGACAAACCGGGAATACAACCGTGGCGGCACCGTGAATATCCTGGACCATCCGGGATGAACCTTGTTGATCCGGCAACCGACCCCGGATGTTTTAAAATGTTTAATACAACCGGCAGTCACCGGGAGGATGTCAAGAATCGGCTTAATCCGGAGAAACACCGGCATATTCCGGGGCAAGTCCGGTTCTCTACCCTGGCTCAACCGTGATAGTCCCTGATGATCCGTGGACATTTTCAGCTTAAGCCCCGTTCCCACTGTCACGGTTTGGACCCCGGTTAGTCCCGGATGAGTGGTCCGGGGGAAACCGTGACAAACCGGGAATACAACCGTGATATGAAGGGGCGATACCGGCGGCTACCGGCGACGACCGGGGTTACACCGGTCGTACCGGGATCAACCGGGATCACGCCGGCCCCTGCACCGTAAATACACCGTGGCAAACCGGGAACAAATCGGGATAGTCCGGGGTCGAACGGGAAGATCCTGCTAGTAAACCGGGGGTACACCGGGGCAATGTCGGGAATATGGGAATATGAATCATTTTTTAGAGAAAAGATCCCGGATCATCCCGGAATACCGGCTCTTTCCCCACCGGGAGGTACCGTGGGTGTCCGGGACCAACACCGTGACAGTGGGAACGGGGCTTAAGACTATCATCAAGTTACTGGATGTGTTAACCTGAGATCATATATCCAACCAAAAGTAATCATTGTATATCTTGAATTGGCTCGCATGTTGGTTTATTTTTGCTAAGTTTAACCTTTTAGGTGAAATTGGATATTGAACTTGAATGAGTATACATACATACTTTTAAGCAATTTTTATTTTTGAGTGTGTAGAAAATTATCAAACAACATAGAACTTTTCATTTTATATATTCATTATCTTAATCACTTTTATAGGCTTTACAGTACATGAAAACTATGCATATGCAATGTATAAATTGATAAGTATAAAGAAATCATAGCATATTAAACTACCCCATCCACTTACCTAAACATGGATTACCTTGACCTCAGAGATTTCAGATCTCAAATGATTTGATTCATTAAAATGTCACATATGAGTAGTGTATCTAGAAAAGGATTGAAGTAATTGGCAAATATCATTTTTTATGATGTGCAGACAGATAGGCAAATATCTAAGAGACAGACAGACAGATAGACAGCTAGTCACTAGCACACAATATTTTTATTATTCTTTTCAACTCAGACAAATAAGAAACAAATTCTGTAAAACTTACTGTAAGATAGTATTGAAATTTTTGCAAGGATTAAAGGAAATCAAGTTAATTATGTTTTTCATCTTACCCCACCCACTTTTTCAACATTGGGGTAAAGCAAGGGCTGTAACTTGACCCAGTTTAGTGATACAAAAAAAAAATCGTATGCAGCAGATGCCTTGACTATTTATTATTTGCAAATTTGTATAAAGATAAATGCATAGACATTTAAATAATGTCTATTTCAGGACATAATACAAGATTTTTGATGAATTTTGAAACTAAAGATATGAATTTATAAGCATAAAAAATAATGTTACCGGTTTTCAATCTTCTTTAAATTTTTAAACAAGAAAGAAGGAAAGTAGAGCTAATTTTTTGAAGAGTAACTAAACTGGACTAGCATCAGAAGGTACTAATCAATGCGCTCAAAATTTATATTCATCTTAATTTTTATAAGAAAAATAAGCAATTTTTATATTCAAGAGTATAAAAATTCGTCAAACAACGTAAAACTTGCCATTTATATATACATTATCTTTATAATTACTATAAACTTTACAGTAAATAAAAAACAATTCAAAAATTGATAAGTATAAAGAAATTATAGCATATTAAATTACCCCACCCACTTACCTCAACATGGATTAAGACAAGGGGCTGTAATTTGACCTCTTTTTGAGATATTGACAAATGAAAGTTTGTTCTGTGGTACATTTAATGTGTAGTATGTATTTGCAAAGTTTCATGAAAATCCGTGCGTGGGCACTTTTGGAACACCTCCTTTATATATGCCATCCGGAAATGGAAATGACCAGAATTACACAAAGTAATACAAAAATCTATCAAATTGTTAATTTTCACCCAACTTTCATGTATCATTTAATTTTATCAGTCAGTGTTCATACACATTCTGCAAACTGATTATCTGACAAATTGGTTTCATAGTTCAATTTTGAGTAAACAGCTTCTTTAATAATCTTGTTCACAAAGCAGTACTGAAAGAAACCTTTCTTTTATGGGGGAAGCTGTGGTGATTTTACTTCATGATTCTAAATTAATAAGCTTGAAGATAGTATTTTTATGCCCCAACATCGAAAGATCCGGGGCATATCGCTTTACTGATGTCCGTCCGTCTGTCTAGAAAATTAACCTGCAAACCAAACACTTTGCTGTTACTTACTTCAACACTTAGGAGTGAATGCTCATATTTGGCATGAAGGATCCTCTCATCAATACTAATCAGTCAAGGTCAAGGTCATCCATCAAAGCCAAGGTCAATTATCAACTTCTACAGAAGCCATTTCGTTGGAATAAGTGTTTTAAGAACACATACTATTTTCAATTTATTGAGGTATGAAACTCTAAATCTAATCACACTATGTGAATACAGGGTTTGATTTTCCATTGATTTATACTTCATTGTAATAACGTTTCAGTTTCATACATTTTCATGAATAACAAGAAAAGAAAATTCTTGGTCTTTTAAAACAATTTTGTGAAAATCATAAACCAGAGTTTATCCAGGGGATTACGTCAAAACCTTTTAGATTTTTAACATATCATAATTACATAATTTATGTTACACATAATATAATACATAAAACCGATTATCCAGGAGTACCTGCATAAATTACAATGAAATTGACAATAGACTTAAATTACATTAATAAAAAAAAAAAAGATATATTTCTTAGAATATGTAAATCAAGAAAAAAATTTATATTTCTCAAAGAATTTAATGCTTTCTTCCTTTTTTCTGTAACAAGATGTTAACATAACACTGAAGGTAATAAACAGAAATTGCTTGTCTCAAGAAATGTCTCTATTTTTCTGTTTTCTGCAATATTTTGCAATTATTATTTTTTTTTCAATTTGAACTCAAACTGAATTTACTCTTGAAATTCAATGGATTTAGATGAGTGAAGAATTGTGCATTTTGTGTAATCTGGATAAGACAGCTGAAAGTACCAAGTGGCGCTTTTTAATATTCTATTGAAAATGACATAAAACCTCACAAAGAAAAATGCTGCTTGTAAATGGTATACAAATCTACAACATCTATTTACTAGACTTTTCCTTTTTTAACAGGAATAATTGTTTAAACACCCCCCCCCCCCCCCCCCACACACACACACAAAAAAAAATCTATATGTTAAAAGATATTTTTTTCTAATATCTAGAAATTGATTTGCAAACCAATTTTTGAACGGAAACAATTTAATACAGATTTGCTTATATTTATTTTTGAGCATATTGCAAAATAACCAATTTTATAAAACAAGTAGTTCGACTGATAAAAAGTTCCAAGTTGATTTACTAGAAAAATGCCACATTATGTGAGTTTCTCAAATTACACATTTGGCTTATCAGTAAACATACCATGAAGAAATAACTGGTCTCCTGGGGATGATTTGAGGGTCAGTTTGTTTATCTAATAGACCATAGAAAATTCATTTACAGTTACTTTCTCCAGTAGATTTCTGACCTGGAGTCACTTAAATCCAAGACTGTATACCTCGTACTAAACTATTTCTTGGTACATCTACACGGAACGTTCTAGAAGTAGGGTTTATTCGCACTTGTATTTATTATATGATATAGGTTTAATAAACTATTTTGAGAGCGTTAACATTTGCTGAGACTCGAAAAATGGTTTAACGCCCAAGTTCGATCCACGAGGGCGTTAAGGCATTTCGAGCGTCTCTGTAAGTGTAAAGGCTCGAAAAAACGTGAATTGGCATTTTTATTGCATTAAAATAAAGACTATTTTATCAATTCAAAGATGGATAATGAATGATACACAGAAAAACTTTAAAGCTAGCTCCAAACCTAACAATGTGCCGGAGAATTTCGTTAAGCATTACACCGCCACTTTTGTTTATACCGACCATTCGTCTAAACTCGGCCGATGCAGTAGCCTACATTTAACCTTGATCGGAGACATCGGAGATCGTCCGAGGATTGCCGAATGTATGCCGACGTTACATGGTAAATTTATGACGTCACAAAATTTAACGCGGAAATAAGACCATGATTATAAGATTAGACCTAGACTGGTAAAGTTTATGGGCCCAGTCAGTGTATATTTAAGTTAAAAAAAGCCGGGCGTTAACGGCACGTGAATTTACTTATTACTGTAGTACTTAATAATAATGATGATAATAGTAATAATAAAAATAATATTAATTATAATAAAAATAAATAATGATTATAGATCTAATATATTTTCTATCCTCATGCGATCAATTACATGGAGAATTCTGAGTTTTATTGGGTAAATATCAACACCTATAAAATTGACCGAGAATGGACTCTAAATTTATTTAACCATTTCCATTGACAGGGATTTTTCCGACGGAGTATTGTAAAAGCTACCCCGTACGCATGCGTGAATTCTGGAGACTGTAAAATGGTGCTTGGGAGGAGGACATCTTGTTCGGCATGTCGTTACAAGCGGTGTCTCGAGGTCGGAATGTCGAAACACGCCATCAAGACAGGCCGTTACACTCACGAGCTTAGATCTAAGAACATACTGGAGGTCAAGCGTCTTGAGAAGCAGCAGCGTGAAGAGAGATCGGCGGAGCAAGCTTCACAAGGGCGCACCAATGAAGGTGTTACATTAGCTAGTCAAAATGTCAAAATGGATTGGGACCAACTGCGTGTAACGAAATATGGTAGGTTAAGTCGTATGATGGTTTACTTTACAAAATTTTACCCGGCTTGGCACGTGAAAAGACGTACAAAGCAGGGTACCATTTATTTAATGATAACTTTATAAAATTGTACACGGCTTTGCACGTGAGAAGACGTACAAAGAAGGGTACCATTTATCAAACGTTTCGCGAACATGTTAATATGGAACGCCGGGCAGATGTCATCATTTCAGATTGGTTCAAAGATAAAATAGCTAGGAACAACTGTCGAAATTACACAGAAATTTTGATTGATTTATTCGGGTTTAACACCGCTTTCAACTTATTTGTAGTTATATTGAGAATATTCAACACCAATATGTACCAACAACAATATTTTCAGAATGTCCACTTTTTCAGAGATTTTGCTAATAGCGGAGGGACTGTGTATGATGGCCGCGTATCAGAGGTGGCTGAAATAGAAATGGTCCCTCGAGCACTATCGACTCTTAATAGCAGATTTCTACGTCTGTTTTCATGTATCTTTTGCATGGGAGAATGTCAATTTTAGACGTTTATTACTTTTAACAAATATGAATATATTTTCTCAGCTGTTACGGGATCTATGAATTGAAATATTTCTTCCATATGTACTCAAAGGACTTTCTCTTTGCAGCTGAGTTAGAATCGATCTTACAGAAGCTTCTTGAAGGTCAAACGAATCTGTACGAGTTTCTGGACGAATATTACGACACGGACTTGATGTTGGCGAGACAAAAGGCGGTCTATGTAAGTTGACAACGTCGCCAGGTTATGGTCACATGCGATTGTTTCATAATCTGATTAATTTTGCTTAGGTTATTATATATGGATAAAGCAGATGTAAAACTGTTTGTCTTAAAAAGATGGGTCGTTTTCAAAGTTGGGCGAAATTTGGCAGTAAGAGAAACCAAGCCCTTTCAAGGAAATAGTCTGATTGCGAAATAATTGCCTGTCTATTCTACTAAAATGTCATTTCGAAACAGTCCTTACCAACGAAAGGTGCTGTACATGCGAAAGGTGCTATACATTCAGCTAAACAGTTTTCGGATTTCAACAAAATTTTGAACCTTATTCACAAAGATGTAAAATTACATAAAAATACGTTTTTGGTAAAAGTTCATACACATTTATACGAGGTTTTCACTTCCCGGTATAAAGTTGTCAATACAAGAAGGTTATTTAGTTTTATTGAACCTAAAAACAGGGCAAAAGCTGACAATATGCTTTTTCATTGTCTGATGCGGTTAAGTCTTCAGTTCTTTTTAATATCTCACATTAATATGTCAACGATGTTTTTAAGACAACTAATAAAGCAATAGGGATTCATGGGATTCTATATAAATGTTCTTATGCATCGATAGAAATTGAAATTTTAGTTCACGTGTTCTTTTCAAGATCTCGGGACGAAAGACTCGGAAGAGATAGTGTCATACCCTCGGGTGTTGGCTATGGCGTCAGTGTCGGTGTCGTCCGCAATGTAATTGATTGATTGAATGGGGTTTTACGCCGCCTTCAACACTAAGGACCTCTAGATTGACAGCCCGACGCGCTACCAACTGCGCTATGACGGCGGCCCGCAATATGTAAACACGATTTTAGGTCAACTGGATAAATTCCACAGAGGCTATTTTCTTCTCCATGCGTCCATCCGTCCATTTATCCGTTAATATTTACTTTAATCATCTACTCCTCTGAAACTACCATGCAGAATCCAACCCAACTTCAAAGGAATGATGCGTGGGACATGCTCTTTCAAATTACTTCTATTAATTCTGATCGAGCTGATAACATGGACACGACTGGCTGTGACCAATTTCCTTGACTTTGTGGGCTTTGCCCTTTATACAACTTTACTGAAAACTTTTAACCGTCAATTTTTAACCTTGCTTATATGTTTCTTAATTGTTTTACCTAGCGTCATCATACTGCAAATCAAAAGTCATCAGGAGATAAACTTTGACATGTGACCAAAATCCTTGACCCTTTGACCTTTTACCTGCCTTTAAAGGTTAACAAATTGTCCTAAACATGCATATATATTCTGAATGCTTACAGCTAGGACAATTATATACATGTACTTCCAAAATACACTGATTAGAGAATCAACCGTATACAATGAATAATACAATGAATTTCTACAAGTAACCTCATCAGGTTGTAGGCTTTCACTTCACTTAAACTTTTTATGCGTACTGAATACAAAATGGAATGTTTTTGTGCTTGTTTCATTTCTCAAACAGATAAATATATGATAAGTACAAAGTGTTTTGTATTAAAAAAATAACTAACGAGGTTGGGAGAATTGATCATTGTTGAGGCTCTGCCGAGACAATTATCAATTCTCACAACCGAGTTAGATATTATTTCCATACAATACACAAAGTACATATTATATTTCTATTATAACCTCTGTTTGTCTTGTTTTCGTAGATGTTTCTAACTGAAATGCAAGTTTCTAAAACTAACCGCATTATATCATAGTTCTAAAAAATACTTTGTGATATCATAAAAATATTATACGGGTTGTTATCACACAGATATTTGTATAGTAATAAGATTAATATTAGAATATGGATTTTGACTTTACAATAACTTGCTTCAGTCTTTGATTTTGATCAAGCACTGTTTGTGACAAGCAGCAGTTAAGGCAAGCTACTTTTTTTCGCGGACAACTGTTGTTTCATTTTATTTGTTCGTCTATGATAATTTTATAGGAACGGTATCTTGCGGACAAAGCCAAACGAGAATTATGGGAGAAACTTTATGGTTCGGGTAGTGGAACACACTCGAAAAAGAACGAGCTGCCTGAAGTTGGCGCTTCAGACATTTACGATAAATCTAAAATTAAATCATCAACAAGCTTTGAATTTCATAACGATGTTGAAAATCAGACGATCGTGGAAAATCGATCTGAGAGATGTATACCTCAACAAAGTCACGTGTTCACATCGTCTGACGTAGAATTACAAGGCAGATGTGCAGACCAAAATACATCAGTCACTAGTAATACTAAAGAAGATATTGATCACTTAGAATTAGCTCCGTACGGGAAAAATCGGAGTCCAACAGAAGCATTAAAAGCCGAGGTTCTGACGAGGTTCCTCGAAGACATGAAACGAGGCGTGAACGGTATGCTGGCCTTCTCGAAGACCATTCCAGGATTTGAAGATCTGCCAAACGAAGACCAAGTGGCCCTTGTTCAAGGTAAAATCATTATTTAACATGTTATTAAAAAAAAACAAAAAAAAACGAAGAGACTGTTCTTTCTATAGACTTTGTCATGATAGCCATGCAAAAAAAGAAACGTTGCACAGGAGCTTTCAAGATAGGTGACTTTCTGACCTTGCCAACAGGATAAGATATTTATTGAAATTCAAGGTATTTGTAATAAGTAGTTTGAAATAAGTAAGGACCATTTTTTTAGCAAATTTATTATGTGAAGTTTCGAAATTTCTCACGACTTTCATTCGACTTGAAGAGATTGCCATACGGTTTAAGTAGACGCAAAAAGAAAGAGAGGAAAGAAAAGATCGAGGGTTGCAAAAAAAGGGGGGGGAAGGGTGTAAAAATAGTATTTTGGAAAAAATACCTTCGTAACGTATTTAAATTACCAACAAAATAAAAAGTGATAGTTAGCCATTTGAAATCCAAATCGCCGATGTTCTGCTTTAGAACTCGTAACTACAGTTTTGTAAAGGTGTAATTACGGGGTTTAAGCAGAAAATCAATGTAATAAAAATGAAAATTGAAAAAAATGAAAATTATTCAAACGACGTTTTTGTTATGTCTTGAAATGGACGTTTTACAAGTTTTGCTTTATTTGTCTTTCAGCTGCTAGGTTAGATATATGGTTCTTTGGTCATATACGATGTTTCAATCATGAATTACTAGTCGGTGCTTGCGAGTGGAAGTTCCATGCAGAGGAATTGTCAAAAGTAAGTTTGGATATGAAGCCTTTGTGTAGTTACATGTATTTCACTTCCTCTTGAAACAAGGGGTCCATGATGGCCTGTAAGGTTTGCCAGACTGTACTAGTTTATCAATTGCACGATTTATTGTTAGACAAAAATTACAAATTGGTTGTAAGTTTTAACGTTGACTTGTATATCTTTTTAGAACAAGAAAATTCTCCTCGCTAATGCTTTCCATCATATTTATTTGATTATTGTTGTAAAACTGTACGCAATGATATTACTTATTCTATCTATGTTGGTCTTTGTTACTAACCATAGCATCTCTGAGCTAGTGAGTTATCTATTTGTTGTTGCTGTTGTCGCCGCCAGGCGAAAACTTTCTATGATACCCCCGGTATTACTTTAGCAGTTTACTTGAAACTTCGATTATTTTTGCCCCTACAAAATAGAAGCATCTACTTACATGGAAATTACTCAAACTCTAAATTTTGTATGAATTATGTGCCTTTTTCGACCTAGATATTTCATCTAACAAATCTATCATTTTAAATTTAGGTATGGGGTGAAGAGCTAGTGAAAAAGACGTTTGATCTGAGTAAAGTTGGCCTTACACTTGATCTCAATAAAGAAGAAATAGCGGTTTTACGGGGCCTTAGTGTTTCATTTACGGGTAAGTTTATATCATTTAAAACAGTATCATCCCTTAGCATCCCTTATCACCCTTTATCCGAGAAAACCTGCTTAAATGATAATACAAATGATTATACAATGATAATACATTAGGCAATAGGCTTCAACTTCAATTCTTAAGAAAAGTCAAATTCCTTTATTCATAAAACAAGAAAAAATATCTTTTTTCCCAAAGAGAATAATAAGCCTATGCTCTTTACCTGTTTAGTCACCATTTCTTCCAAACCGGATTTTCATGCACTGAGGTTAATTTTAAAAGTGCGAAAACGTTGCGGAAAAATAGAGAAATTGCTTGTTTTCAAGCAATTTCTCTTTTTCCCCCCAATGTTTTTTACAATATTTTACCACCTCTTTAATTTCGACGCGTTTTGAATTTACGGTTGATATTCTCTGAATGTAGATGGTTTTAAATTGTTCAATCCGATGTTTGAAAGCTAAAATTACCAAGTGGTGACATTTCAGCAGGTTTTCCTGAATAACGGGTCGTATGTTTGTATGGGCGTCTCTTTCATCACTCCCTCGGTTATATCACTGTGACTTGTGTACCTTACCATTTCTTCTTGTCTTTTATCATACAATAACAACCGCAACTTTTCGTCCACCCAAGTCACCAGATGCTAGTTTTATCAAAGGCCTTTCGACATACCGCTTATTACAAATTCCAGTACAATAAGATCGTACGATGCATGATTAACGAAAAAATATTCTCATCTTATTTATTAAACTCGAGACTTCCTAATTCGCGTAGCTAGCCGGGGACATTCACTGTCACTGCATTGATATTTCTACTAAACTACATATTTCTTAAGAATGCATGAATATCGCCAGATAAACGTTAGATTGTGCAAATGATCTTTACGAAAGGGGGAGAGGTAAATCATATGAAAGAGATTTTCGAACATGAAATACAGATCTGATAGCATCGATAAATCTTTCTCACTTTCGAAATTTTGGCCGTAACTCTGCTGAATTTATTTGATTCAAACACAATGTCAAAATTTCGAATAATGTAGACATTCCGGATCGAGATCTCTCTGCAATTATTAAGAAGATAGCAAAAAGCATTTATTGCTATATGAAGACTGCAGTTGGTTTCAATCATGGGATTTCATAGCTTCGATCCCCGTTGACAGCACACTGTAAAAAGTTGATAAGGCGATAACCACATTCAAGTAATGAAAGTCATGTTAAAAGGGTATGCCAGGGAATCGATCTTTTGCGCCTTTGCAGGGCGGACTGCGAATTATAGACTGACTGCTGTCTGACTGCTGTCAAAAGTGACTGCTGTCAAAATTAAAAAGATTTTCCTATTTTTAGCTCACCCGAGCACATCGTGCTCAAGGTCAGCTATTGTGATCATTGAATGTCCGTCGTCCGATGTGCGTCGTCTGTCGTCCGGCGTTTGCACTTATATTATTCGATCTTCATGAAACTTGGCCAGAATGTTGGTCAGGTCACAAGGATGAACCCTATTGAAAATGGGAAGGATCGATGCCAAATCACGGGAAAAGGGGCCTTATCAACCATTTTCATGTTAACACTCTAGAGACCATAAATATGGCTCAATCTTGATGAAACTTTATCAGAATGTTGGTCAGGTCACAAGGATGAACCCTATTGAAAATGGGAAGGATCCATGCTATATCAATGGAAAGTGGGCCTTAATGACAATTTTCTTGTTAACACTCTAGAGGCCACAAATGTGGTCCAATCTTCATGAAACCTTGTCAGATTGTTGGCCAAGTCACAAGGATGAACTCTTTTGAAAATGGGAAGGATCCATGCTTTATCAATGGAAAGTGGGCCTTAATGACAATTTTCTTGTTAACATTCTAGAGACCTATATATGGCCCAATCTTCATGAAACTTGTCAAGATTGTTGGCCAAGTCACAAGGATGAACTCTATTGAAAATGGGAATGATCTATGCTATATCAATGGAAAGTGGGCCTTAATGACAATTTTCTTGTTAACACTCTAGAGGCCACAAATGTGGTCCAATCTTCATGAAACCTTGTCAGATTGTTGGCCAAGTCACAAGGATGAACTCTATTGAAAATGGGAAGGTTCCATGCTTTATCAATGGAAAGTGGGCCTTAATGACATTTTTCTTGTTAACATTCTAGAGACCTATATATGGCCCAATCTTCATGAAACTTGTCAAGAATGTTGGTCAAGTCACAAGGATGAACCCTATCGAAAATAGGAAAGATCCATGCCATATCACAGGAAAGGGGGTCTTAATGATATTTTCCTTGTAATAACTTTAGAGGCCACAATTGTTTTTGCCTTAACTTCATGAAAGTTGGTTTTGTGTAGAAATTATCTCCTTTATGACATCTGCCTATTTGATTTATGTGATGTCCCAGGTCACAAAGAGACTCATGTGAGCGAACTAGGACCATCTTGGTCCTCTTGTTTTTTAGTTTTTTTTTTTTTGCTGTTGAGTGGTTATTCTACTTCTATTTTATTGTGAAACGCAAATTCTAGTCGACCAGCTGAGTTGAGGCTATCTATTTTACTTTGACGTGACTTTTTCATTACCTAGATTGTACTTTTTGACCAATGGGCCATACTGAATTATTAAAATTAGTTACTTGCTCACATAATGACCTGTACTTGACCCTGCTTAAATCCACATTGGTTTGTGCACGATTTAAACCATTTCAAATGAATTAGGGTTGGAGAATGTTTAAAGTGTTGATCATTAAAAAGTAAAACGAAACTTTTGGTTACAAGTCGATGGCTCCGCGCGAAACAGTCGTAACTGCCTATTAGCATATAGGCAGTTACAACTGTTTCGCGCTGAGCAATTTATTTTCCCCCAAAATTTATATATAAAATCAGTATTGACAATATAAGAACAATAATGAAGTTCTTTGTTTTTCAACCGAATCAATTGGCCAAAGCCCGTAAGCAAAATTTTAGAAGCAAGTGCGTTCAGTTTCGCTTGTACTGGATTAAACGATTAATAATCCGAACCAGTTCTTGTACACGAATATAGAAAAGGCCGCGTAGAGTTCAATAAAACAAACCGAGTTTTTAGCCATGAGCTTTTTAATAGCTATTCAATAGCCCTAGTTTTGATATTTCAAACTTGCGGTGAAGAAATTGAGTTTTCTCGCTTATTGAGCAGTTTCATTTCTTCGTAAAACCTTTATCAAAACTTGACTGTAGAATTGAAGCAGGACTGGCGTCTCTGTAAATTTAAAGATCGCTGGCTGTGGCCAATCTCCGCAAATTGAATCATAGTAGTAGCATCGAGCTCTGATCAACTGAAGGGTATGGAAAAATTTTGATATGTGACTAAAACGTTACAACTTCAGCCATCTCAAGTTGTAGTTACGGCCTTCAAGTCTTCGACCGTCTATAGAAATGATGACTGCTTTGTTCAAATACAATTTCATATGTTATTTCATTAGAAGATTATTTTTCAATCTACAATGGCGGCATATTTTTTTCCGATGCTTGACATGGATTGACGATGGTTAATAAGAAAGAGGTGTAGTTGTAGCAATGGTGAGAGAAATTATTGTGACCCGTCACGCAAAAAGGGACCATCTAGGAACTACGTAAAAAATCATTTGAAAAAGAGATTGATTCTAGTACAGGACAACCAGAGGTCTCATTTCAAAAATGCTTTCACTGGAAGGTAAATTGAACATTCTAGATTCAGAAAATTAGCACATTGCGAAAAGTTTCGACCCTAGTCAGTCTGCGCAAAACGCGCAGTCTGACTAGGTTCGACACTTTACGCACTCTCCAGATGGTCCCTTTAGAACCTATACAAACCAACAATTTGTTTTTTTCCTCGGAGAAAGACGTCTATCGCAACGTGTCGAAAACTTATCGCGATTCATTTAGTAATCCTATTCAGTAAATTTAGATTTGTAATCCCATCTTGCAAAAAAAAAAAAACCCACCTATATGAAAAAGAGATCGCTTCCACTAGATGTCAACCGAAGATCGCATTTAGAGGGCCATATTAGGTCCAAATTTTAAATTGTCTGCAAATCTTGCATAATGCTATAAAACTGAACTTTGAAATACCCGCTTTCATATGTCAGTCATAATAAGGGATTTCATATCGTAGAGATGACGTTATGACGTCATCAAGGGGCCGACCCCCTTTTTAGAGACCAAATTCAGTAATTGTCCATTTTTTGGAGATAATTAACCGATTTTTATCCCGAAAACGCCATTTGCTTCGTATAAATACGCCTTATGTTATGTTTTGATTTATATGAAGAAATAAGTGTAAGAAATATTATAAAGTGTAACTTATTAAATGAAAATGCATTCTGCGTTGCTGATTTCAAGTACAGTTACTGAAAATATTGGCTTTTTTCTCGAAAATTTGTCCAGTGACCTATGCTGAAATTTAGATATGTTGCTACCAAACCATTCCACTGAAGATTTTTGAAATAAAAACCATGTGTAATCGGGTAAGATTTTTTGTAAAATTCGATTCCGCGAAGACATCGCAAATCAAAAAATATTTCAACGTCGCGTCAAATGTTTACAAAAGCTGTCTTTTTAAAAGGATGAAAAATTAAGTGATTTTTTGTTTTTCTTAAAATTGCATTCAGATTTAATACTTCTGTAGCCTATATTTTACAATAAACCTTAATTTCAAATATTTCATAATATGTTATTGCACGGAGACTGGCGACAAATAAGTATAAGAACGAGGGCTTTGGTTCGACGTCAAATTCAACGAAAAATGTTGCAACATGTTCACAAAATCAAATTTTATATAAAAAAAATCTATCCCTATGACATATCATTTTTATTTGATTAATGCAAAGCAAATTCTTTACGCTACAAGTTAACAAAAAACCAGCATAAGTCACCGGACAGAATTTTGAGAAATTTCTATTTATTTACAAAAAATGAAATGAAAAAAGGAACGTCAAATTTTAAAAAATCGCGTAATAAATAGCGTTTCAAACCCGTTTTCTGTTTGAATTTGCACAAACATTAAACAACTAGCTCGGGCGTTCTTGGACTTTCTAAATGAAACTTATTTCGTAAAAATCGGACCCTTTTTCAGACCCTTTTCATTGAGTGTTAGCTAATGCCCGCACTTCAAAGACAAATCTCAGCAATTATTGTAAGATTTTAGGGGGGTCGAAAATTCGACAATGTTATCTGTCTGCAGTTACCTTAAAGAAATAAATTCAAAAAATTAGAAGGATTATTCCACGTGTAGAAAATCAGCCACTTGTGGAAGGTTGCGCGCAATCCGCGCAATCTGAAAAGGATCGTCTTTTTTTACCCTTCCGAGGTTATCTCTTTTTGTCCGACGTGTCACATTTTTCTGTCTATGACTTAAATGTGACCTTCCCTTAGTCCATACGTCCAACCGACGTACATTTGCACTCAGTGGTAATTACCAGTTGTGATATCTACGTGAATTTGACAAGATGATTTATTTTGGAATGATTTAGGAATGAAATTGAATGAGTGTGTGGAGCGTTTTTTGGGTGAATTAATGGGAGAAAATCCTATATCGCAAATTTTGTTCAGGATGAACAAAATTGGCGATATTGATTACCTCCCTTTAATAAGATATGCATACAAGTTCTATACACATCTTCCTATTTCTTCAAAAACCTATGAAAGGCTAACAATTTGAATTATGTCAGTGAATTCGGTTTTTTTTCTATCAAAATTTATTTTTAATGACGTTGTTGATTCTATTTTTTTCAATGGGTTTGAGCGTTTTTGAATGGTTTGAGTGAGTGGTTGGAATGAATGAATGGAACGCTGGGTGATCGATTTAGAATGGTTTTGATTTGGGTGATTGCCAATTTCACGATGTAACTAACTGTACTAACGTCTTATTAAAAAGTTCTTAGTATCCTGTGAATTGGAATTATGTAGGCAGCAAATATTTAATCCGAAAATAATAATCACCCTTTTTACTTTTATATATACCGCTTCTTCATCTTCACGAAAATAAATTTGCGCATATATTTACGTACTTTTGCTTGGAGTTAAATTTATCATCGTTTTAAAGCCAAAATGAGAATTAAAAATATATCTTTCGATTTTTAGCTCCACTGGCCGAAGGCCAGCGAGCTATTGTCATGGCGAGGTGTCCGTCGTGCGTCCGTGCGTCCGTGCGTGCGTGCGTAAACTTTTCTTTAAACGTCTTCTCCTCCTGAACCAATTGGTGGATTTTGACGAAACTTGGCCAGAATGTTCCTTGGGTAACCCTCTTTTAAAATTGTTAAAGAAATTTGGATTGACCCCCAAATATGGGCGTTGCGAGCGGGGCTGATTTTGACCCCGAAATCTTTGAACGACATCTCCTCCTGAACCATTAGGCCAATTTCAATGAAACTTTACCAGAATGATCTTTTGGTGACCCTCTTCTAAAGTTGTTCAAGAAATTTAAATTGACCCCCCAAATCTGGGTGTGGCAGGGCGGGGCTGATTTTGACCCCGAAAATTTCGAATGACATCTCCTCCTGAACTATTGGGCCAATTTTAATGAAACTTTACCAGAATGTACCTTGAGTGACACCTTTTTAAAGTTGTTCAAAAAATTGGGATTGACCCCCAAATATGGGCGTTGCAGGGCGGGGCTGATTTTGACCCCGAAATCTTTGAACGACATCTCCTCCTGAACCATTAGGCCAATTTCAATGAAACTTTACCAGAATGATCTTTTGGTGACCCTCTTCTAAAGTTGTTCAAGAAATTTAAATTGACCCCCAAATCTGGGTGTGGCAGGGCGGGGCTGATTTTGACCCCGAAAATTTCGAATGACATCTCCTCCTGAACTATTGGGCCAATTTTAATGAAACTTTACCAGAATGTACCTTGAGTGACACCTTTTTAAAGTTGTTCAAAAAATTGGGATTGACCCCCAAATATGGGCGTGGCAGGGCGGGGCTTATTTTGACCCCGAAATCTTTGAATGCCATCTCCTCCTGAACCATATTGCCAATTTTACTGAAACTTTACCAGAATGTTCCTTGGGTGACCCTCTTCTAACAATGTTAAAAAAAATGGATTTATCCCCAAATATGGGCGTGACAGGGCGGGGCTTTTTTTGACCCCGAAATGTTTGAATGACATCTCCTCCTGAACCATTAGGCCGTTTCAATGAAACTTTACCAGAATGTTCCTTGGGTGAACCTCTTCTAAAGTTGTTCAAGAAATTTGGATTGGATGAGATCCACTGGATCAATAAAATTCAGGTGAGCGGCTTAGGGCCATTCTGGTCCTCTTGATTCAAAGTGATATCTAAATAGTTTTCTTCCTTGTAAATTTACATATTAGTTAACTAAGTTCATTCCTTCATAAGTCAGTTTCAACCTAGAAAAATTCTTTTCCTTCTGAATGCTGTTCACTTTCAATCCCTTCTATTTTCAATATCCCTCTTTCAAATCTTGAGATTTTAAGCCAGTGGAGCGATACAGGCCCTCTTGGGCCTCTTGTTTTCTCAATATTTTACCTCCGTTTATTAAAGATGTAATAATTATGATTATTATTTTCATCGTCAAAATAAACCGGAATATTGATATGCACCGGCATTTTAAGGATGACAAAACATTGCAAACTGTTTGCATATTATACCCCGCTTTGCACGCTAACCGGGGTATAATTTGCAAACAGTTTGTACTGTTTTGTCATTCTGAACGCAGGAAGTTATGCCAGCTAGCCACCAAAACTAATAGGATGAAGCGACCGATTAACGAGGATTAGCGAACGAACTTGTTTCAGCGACATTTGCTTTTGTTATTTGGTCAGCCTAGGGTATTACGGTTTTTGGGTCAGGTCATTTAGAGTTTATTGATACATATTTAGCTATGGAGCAAATCGCGTGACCCAACTGGTGACATTGGTGGACTGGTCATTGCAAAAGTCAGATAATTTAACTTGTTTGGCAGGCCTAGTTTACGGCGAAGACATTTATGAATGCACAAGTTTGAGTGGGTGATGAAATGTCAGTTTTGGACATACCTGTATAGAAAAAGACATTTGAAAACTCACTGAAACTTGAACATCTATATCTTCTGATCTGACTTTTTTGTGTGTGGCCAAACAAGGTTTGAGATGCAGATGCAACTTGACCGTTTGTAAAGGTTGTGATATTTCACCCCGTTTTGCAAGTAACTGTACGTTCAATGCGGGATTACATTCCTCAAACGTTTCTTGAATGTTTGGAACAGCGGCGGCATACGGTGTCCGTGCGATCTTCGCACGGTTTTACAAGGGTCCCATAGACCCTTGCGATTTTGTATAAAAATAGTTATACAAAAGGGGGTGTTCCAAATATATAGTAAAATGTGCCCACGCTTAGATTTTTGTGATATTGTGGGTAATTATAGTACTGGGTATACTGATTAAGGAAATGACTTTTTTTTCCAAAATGAGTAGAGAGGGTCGACCATAAAGTACCCGAAAGCACATCTTATCCAATGCAAAGGGGTGCCAGGAAAAAAATCACCTTGCAAGGAAATTTTGGAATCTGTAAAAAGAATTTGTTACTGATTTAAAAGACAATTGGTACCTATATGTTTTTATATAGGTTGGGATCTTATGTCTGTTTCCTCCTAACAGATAGCCCAAAAAGTTCTTGAAAAATTCATGAAAATTTGAAAAAAATGAAATGATGTTCTGAGTTAAAGGGTTAAAATTTTTTAGTTGTAGCTCTAGTCCAGTTATCAAACTCTTTTAAAATTAAGATACATATGTTCTTAATGTTTACAGAAAGTTTCACTGAAATCGAAAACCGGTAAGTTAGTCGAAAATCTCTTAGTGTAGAAGATAGTGGGTGGGGTAAGATATAGATTGCACCCATCTGAGAATCTTAAAGCGTGAATAACTTTTCAACAGCTGTAGACAGGATGTTCATATTTCACACATGGATCCTTTGTGACAAAGCCTATTTTCAAACATTAGTCAAAATCAACTGTCAAGGTCAAAGTATATTATCAAGGTCATTGTTATAAATAAAAAAAACTTCATTGAGCTTTGGGAACATACTTTGCAAAAGTAATGAATGATGATTTTGGTTTTCAATTATAGTTTCTTTTAAACAAATATATTTCAGTTTGTTCCTAACTCAAAGTCATTTGTGAGGGTCAATGTCAGATTTTCTTTCAAACAAACTCATTTCAGTTGGTTCCTTACTCAAGGCCATGTTTGAAGGTCAATGCCACATATGAGGATGGTGTTTAGGATTTGACACTACGTATTTTCTGTCACAATCCTGTAGAATTAACTTGTTCTATGTTTTACAGGTCCGTTTTAGTAATAAGATTCCTCCCAAGAAAACGCGAGACACTTTTAGCAATAAATCAAAATTTAATCGAACTGTAGGTTATGAAATGAAAAACTTTGAAAGGAAAAACAGTGTGGGAAAAGAAGGAATCTCTTGTTACAAGCATTTTCTTCTTTTTATACAGTGTTTTCCTTTGGGTAATGAAAATGTCGAGTTTTTGGATAGGCAATTTATATATTTGAATTTGTTGAGTTTACAAATGAAGATAAACAATCACTACATTTCTGAAGGACCTGCAACATTCCGGCATTGCTGATAAATGTACTAGTCCTTCCTAAAATATTCTTGCCTCCGGCCCGAGGGTTATTGTCTGTGCTGACCCCTAGTCTTAATTCAAATAAGAAATACTACTATAATGATAATACAATTGAAAGAATCTTTTTCCTTCGTAAATAAATGATTCTCCTAGGTCTTAAGGTAAATGTTGTTTGTAAACAAGGGAGAAAGAATGAAACTAAATCACTCACCTGAGTTTTACTGGTCACTGAAGTGACATTCTGGCAAAGATTCGTAGAAATTAGCCTAGTTGTTGAGATGTAATTAATTGAAAAGGGTCAGCTTAGAAATTATTGAAATTGGTATCTTGGTTAAAAAGATGATTTTTTTTCATCCGCCAAGTCAAACAGATTTTCATGCCAGTTTCAAGAACAATGTTTGCAATGAGTTTCCAAAGGAATATTCTGGAAAAGTTGCATTGAAATTGGCATGATGGTTCAGGAGGAATTATTGTTCAAGGATTTAATAGTGAAAAAAAGCCATGGTCATATTTATGGGCCAATCAGAGTTTTGCTAACAATCTTTGAGAAGGGTTACCCAAGGAAAGTTCTAGCAAAGTGTCATCGAAATTGCCTTGAGGGTTGAGGAGGAAAGAAGTTTTAAGAAATTTGGAAGACGGAAGCCACATGATGCACGACCTGCGACGGACTAAAGTCCTAAAAGCTCCCGTCGGGAATGTTGTGCTCTGGTGAGCTAGAAATCAAGAAACGATACAGTTCCCTATTACATTAAATTGTATAAATATTACATTTATAATTAAACTAAAAAGTTTAAGAGATATTGTATAGCCAATTTAGTGAAAGTAAGACATTAAGCTTTGAACTCGAGTTGCGACAAATGACAAATTTTCTGTTTCTTTCTGATCTAGAATTGTGCTTATTTAATCAAATTCAACCAAGTAGTTTATGGTAATTCTTTTAGACATTTGGGACAGAATTAGGACATTAAACCTAAAAGAAACAAAAGATGTTTTAAAAACATATATGCCCCCATAAGAGCAGGCCAATGACCTATTTCTTGTCAATTAACAAAGGGAAATATCTCAAAAAATATGATGAGTAGAGTTACGGTTCTTGTGAACTGTACTTCTCCTCATTAGATGAACAGACTGACAAAGAATGGTGCAAAACAATAGCAAAATCTCAAATGTGTCTCCTAGAGAATATTACCGGCCCCATTTCCGTTGCCATTCAGATACAAAAAAAAAAACCCCAACAATTTATTGTTATAATAATTAGTTTATATACTTTTTTTCATAACTGGCCACGATACTTATACTTGGCCAGGTCGATGATATCATAAGGTTACGCATAAACATATTATGGAAATCTTTCATAAACCCTGAAAGGAGTGTTGCACCTTAAAAACACGAGGACCATGATGGTCCTAGATCGCTCACCTGAGTCTATTTGATCCCTGGGACATCACATGAATTACATAGGCAGATGTCAACAACTTGACACTTTTTACATAAGATCAATACCATGAACTGTTTTCAGACAAGAGCAAGACAGATATGCCTTTTTGCTCTTTGATTCTATTCCAAAAAGTTGCACCAAAGCCCAAATATGACCCCAGGGTCTTGATAGGAACAAACTTGGTAGAGGTCCACTAGATGATGCTACATACCAAGTATGAAAGCTTTCCACTTTCTTGTGTCAGAGAAGAAGATTTTTGAAGATTTTCATATTTTCACCCTTTTTGTTAAGGGTAAAGGGAAGGTTAAGGGTGGATTTCATTTATTTGAACAACTTTGGTAGAGCTTGGAGCCAAGGAACATCCCTGCCAAGTTTCATCAAGATTGGCCCACTGGTTTAGGGGGAGAAGACATTTAAAGAAATTGTGGACGACGCACGCTGGCGACAGCATTCTACGATCACATTAGCTTACCTTGAGCACTTCGTGTTCAGTTGAGCTAAAAACAAACATAGAATAAACAAAATGCTAAGTTTTTGTTTTTTATTTTAGTGTAACCTTGTTTGCTGACAATGACCTTGCACATGTAAAGCCCCGTTCCCACTGTCACGGTTTGGACCCCCGGTTAGTCCCGGATGAGTGGTCCGGGGGAAACCGTGACAAACCGGGAATACAACCGTGGCGGCACCGTGAATATCCTGGACCATCCGGGATGAACCTTGTTGATCCGGCAACCGACCCCGGATGTTTTAAAATGTTTAATACAACCGGCAGTCACCGGGAGGATGTCAAGAATCGGCTTAATCCGGAGAAACACCGGCATATTCCGGGGCAAGTCCGGTTCTCTACCCTGGCTCAACCGTGATAGTCCCTGATGATCCGTGGACATTTTCAGCTTAAGCCCCGTTCCCACTGTCACGGTTTGGACCCCGGTTAGTCCCGGATGAGTGGTCCGGGGGAAACCGTGACAAACCGGGAATACAACCGTGATATGAAGGGGCGATACCGGCGGCTACCGGCGACGACCGGGGTTACACCGGTCGTACCGGGATCAACCGGGATCACGCCGGCCCCTGCACCGTAAATACACCGTGGCAAACCGGGAACAAATCGGGATAGTCCGGGGTCGAACGGGAAGATCCTGCTAGTAAACCGGGGGTACACCGGGGCAATGTCGGGAATATGGGAATATGAATCATTTTTTAGAGAAAAGATCCCGGATCATCCCGGAATACCGGCTCTTTCCCCACCGGGAGGTACCGTGGGTGTCCGGGACCAACACCGTGACAGTGGGAACGGGGCTTAAGACTATCATCAAGTTACTGGATGTGTTAACCTGAGATCATATATCCAACCAAAAGTAATCATTGTATATCTTGAATTGGCTCGCATGTTGGTTTATTTTTGCTAAGTTTAACCTTTTAGGTGAAATTGGATATTGAACTTGAATGAGTATACATACATACTTTTAAGCAATTTTTATTTTTGAGTGTGTAGAAAATTATCAAACAACATAGAACTTTTCATTTTATATATTCATTATCTTAATCACTTTTATAGGCTTTACAGTACATGAAAACTATGCATATGCAATGTATAAATTGATAAGTATAAAGAAATCATAGCATATTAAACTACCCCATCCACTTACCTAAACATGGATTACCTTGACCTCAGAGATTTCAGATCTCAAATGATTTGATTCATTAAAATGTCACATATGAGTAGTGTATCTAGAAAAGGATTGAAGTAATTGGCAAATATCATTTTTTATGATGTGCAGACAGATAGGCAAATATCTAAGAGACAGACAGACAGATAGACAGCTAGTCACTAGCACACAATATTTTTATTATTCTTTTCAACTCAGACAAATAAGAAACAAATTCTGTAAAACTTACTGTAAGATAGTATTGAAATTTTTGCAAGGATTAAAGGAAATCAAGTTAATTATGTTTTTCATCTTACCCCACCCACTTTTTCAACATTGGGGTAAAGCAAGGGCTGTAACTTGACCCAGTTTAGTGATACAAAAAAAAAATCGTATGCAGCAGATGCCTTGACTATTTATTATTTGCAAATTTGTATAAAGATAAATGCATAGACATTTAAATAATGTCTATTTCAGGACATAATACAAGATTTTTGATGAATTTTGAAACTAAAGATATGAATTTATAAGCATAAAAAATAATGTTACCGGTTTTCAATCTTCTTTAAATTTTTAAACAAGAAAGAAGGAAAGTAGAGCTAATTTTTTGAAGAGTAACTAAACTGGACTAGCATCAGAAGGTACTAATCAATGCGCTCAAAATTTATATTCATCTTAATTTTTATAAGAAAAATAAGCAATTTTTATATTCAAGAGTATAAAAATTCGTCAAACAACGTAAAACTTGCCATTTATATATACATTATCTTTATAATTACTATAAACTTTACAGTAAATAAAAAACAATTCAAAAATTGATAAGTATAAAGAAATTATAGCATATTAAATTACCCCACCCACTTACCTCAACATGGATTAAGACAAGGGGCTGTAATTTGACCTCTTTTTGAGATATTGACAAATGAAAGTTTGTTCTGTGGTACATTTAATGTGTAGTATGTATTTGCAAAGTTTCATGAAAATCCGTGCGTGGGCACTTTTGGAACACCTCCTTTTCTAAAATTGTAAGACCGAACGGTGACCTTTGTCCGTAAACAATTCGTAGAGGCATCGCACGATCGCAAGGTCACTGTACGATCCTTAGGGTCCCCTGTGGGAACCAAGCGATATTCGTGCGGCGGCTGCATAGTTTACAGTTTATATGGTTGACAAATCGCACGGTCTCCGTGTGGGGATCGCACGATTACCTTGCGATCGTCGCACTGGCACCTCAGAGATTTTTTGACAGCTCTATAGAAAGCCGTGCGGACACCGCACGATTTTGTGAACACTTACGGCGTAGAAAATAAACGATGTCAAAAATATCATACAAGGAATGGCAGGCTGCTATAACGTACGGCGTCCGTGACAAATTAATGCAAACTAGGCTTTAATGTTTAAAAAGCGTTTGAATTCAAATTTTAAATGATATGGTTTACAAATTCGATATTTGACTACGCTGCCTCAAAAATTGGATATCTGATACCAAAATAACCGTCTAGCTATGAAATATTATGTCCATTTTTCTCTAGAGACTTGGCTAAAATCTGTGTCAGTCCGATATCTTGGCCAGGTCAATATTTGGTCACTCGGGGAAATAAGCTAAGTGACCAGGTCAAAATCTATGATGTATTCCTTTATTTGAACGCATATATTGACCATAATTGACCACTGAAATGTCGTAAATACAGTTAATTAATGCTGCAAATTATATGTATTATTCTCTTTTGTCGTCACTACCCCTTTTCTGGATGATTTTTTTTATCGTTCGTAAATGCTGCAAGGTGACACTTTAACCTATATATTAAGGTAGTGGACCCGTAACAGTTCCGCAATGTTTCAGAAGTAATGAACTTTAACAGTGTTAACCGAGGTTTCCTAATGATTTCATTAGGAAACCTCGGTCAACATTGTAAAAGATTATTACCTTCAAAATGTTGCGGAACTATTACGGGTCCACTACCTTAAGATCATACAAGTAGCAACAACTTTAACACTCACAGCGTATTTATTATGCCCCTGCATATATAGATTGGATCTTTGTCTTTTTTATCCGTCAGCTTGTCTGTTTGTGTGTTTGTCCGCCCGAGAGAACTTTT
Source organism: Fragum whitleyi (assembly GCA_948146395.1). Taxonomy (NCBI): domain Eukaryota; kingdom Metazoa; phylum Mollusca; class Bivalvia; order Cardiida; family Cardiidae; genus Fragum; species Fragum whitleyi. The sequence continues at coordinate 20,030,269 of OX411551.1, read as the reverse complement.
AACTTGGTTATAACTTTAGAATGATTGAGTTTTCATATTTCAAACGTCTTATGTAGGATTGTGAGATATTATGGAAAAGGGAGAAAATGCTTATGGAAAACGGAGAAATCGCTTGTTAAAAGTGATTTCTTCTTTTTCCACAAAATATTTTCTTATGTTTTATAACACAGTGGCGTTCAATTTATACACTGTAGAGAAAAGGGTTAAGACTAATGAATTAATTATCATGGCATTTTGTGCCTCCATATCGATAAGACAGTGGATATCGTTGTCGGTCCGACTCACCGTCCGTCCGTCTGTTGGCTTGTCTGTCTGTCTGTAAAACTTAACCAAGAGTCGTATCATTGCTTATTACTTCAAGCCAATGCAATTCACAATGTTCACACCATATTTGGTATGCTGATTGATCGGAATGATGCGCATATGCTGGTACCAAGGTCAAGGCCATTTACCAAGGACAGGGTTACCTGTTAAGGTCAAATTTCATGCCTCACAAACACTTCTTGTTTCTTTTCAGACCGATGCTACCCTCTTAAAGACGCGGAAGCAGTTGAAAGAATTCACGAAAAAATGATGGAAGTATTGAAATATACAGTCTTAAAGCGACATCCCGATTTCAACGCATGGTTCAGCCAAGTCATTCGATTTCTCATCAATATACGTGAAGTCGGGGAGTTATACGTGAAATTCTCGAGTAACTTGAAGTTAGAGTGGTCGGTGTTAGAAAATAACCCTACTTTACTCGAAGTGTTCTTAAGTTAACGACGGTTGATATAATAGACCAAGCTAAGCGGGAAACAGGGTGGTTGGTGGGTAGCACTTTTTCCAAGTTGTTTCTTCTCTTAGACCTCCAATATTTTTTTTATCATTTAGAATATCAGCCAAGTATTTCTATTTTTCATCAATATAAGGGAAGTCGAAGACTTATACGTCAAATTCCCGAGTAACTTTAACTTAGAGTGGACGGTGTCAGAGAAACACATTACTTTACTCGAACTGTTCTTAATTTGACGACTGGTGATATAATAGACCCGGATAAGCGAGAAATGGGGTGGCGGGTAGCATTATTCTCAAGTTATTTCTTCTCAAAGACCCCCCTACATTTATGTTATCATTTGAAATTTCAGCCAAGTCATTCTATTTTCTCATCTATATAAGTGAGGTCGAAGAGTTATACGTCGAAATCCTGAGTATCTATAAGTTAGATTGGACGGTGTTAGAGAGACACATTACTTTACTCGAAGTTTTCTTAAATAAACGGACGGTTAATATTAGAAACGAAATATGGGGTGTCAGGTAGGACTTTTTAAAGTGTTACCTCTCAATAAAATCCTATGTTGCGGGCATTTTTTTGGTATCATAAGTTATTCAATTTCTCGTCAATATACGCGAAGTTTATGAGCTACACTCTGGAGAACCTTGAAGTTGGGGTGGTCTGTGTTAGATTGTTTATCCGACGGTCCATCCGCCTGTTCGTGAATCTGTCCATCTGCAGACTAATTTGTTTCTGTGTTTGTTCCAATGGACATTGAATCGGGAAACTTTGTAAAACATTCGTTGCTAATGCCACAAGAAAGCGCCTGTTTGTTTTGGTGATACAATTTACACTTCGGTGTCAGAATAAAAGCTTTGTTTGAAGGTTACCATTGAACTTTGTCTGAAACTTTTTAAACTCGCTGATTTTTAGCTATTGGGATCGTAGAATGTCCGTCGTCCGTCGTCAGTCGTGCGTCGTCCACAATTTCTTTAAACATCTTCTCCTCCTAAACCAGTGGGCCAATCTTGATGAAACTTGGCAGGGATGTTCCTTGGGTCAAGCTCTACTAAAGCTGTTCAAATAAATGAAATCCACCCTTAACTTTCCCTTTACCCTTAACAAAAAGGGTGAAAATATGAAAATCTTTAAGAATCTTCTTCTCTGAAACCAGAAGGCAGACAGCTTTCATATTTGGTATGTAGCATCATAAGATTGTTCATATCAAGACCCTTTGGTCATATTTGGGCTTTGCCCGGGCCCAACCCTCTTTACATAGAATCAAAGAGCGAAAAATCTTTAAAAATCTTCTTCTCTGTAACCAGATGGCAGACAGCTTAAATATTTGGTGTGTAGCATCACCTAGTGGGCCTCTACCAAGTTTGTTCATAACAAGACGCTTTGGTCATATTTGGGCTTTGCACGGGTGCATCCCTTTAAATTCTTATGAGCACGAAGGGTAAAAAAATGAAAATCTTCAAAAATCTTCTTCTCTGAATCCAGATGGCAGACAGCTTTCATATTTGGTATGTAGCATCACCTTATGGACCTCTACCAAGAGTGTTCATATCAAGACCCTGGGGTCCTGTTTGGGCTTTGCCCGGGCCCAACCCTTTTTACATAGAATCAAAGAGCGAAAATCTTTAAAAATCTTCTTCTCTGTAACCAGATTGCAGACAGCTTGAATATTTGGTGTGTAGCATCACCTCGTGGGCCTCTACCAAGTTTGTTCATATCAAGACCCTTGGGTCATATTTGGGCTTTGGTCAGGTGCATCCCTTTATCTCTTATGAGCACGAAGGGTAAAAAAATGAAAATCTTCAAAAATCTTCTTGTATGAAACCAGAAGGCAGACAGCTTTCATATTTGGTATGTAGCATCATCTAGCGCAATCTACCAAGTTTGTTCATATCAAAACCCTGGGGTCACTTTTGGGGTCCACCCGGGTGCATCCCTTTTTACATAGAATCAAAGAGCAAAAAGGCATATCTGTCTTGCTCTTCGCTGAAAACGTTCCATGGTATTGATCTTAGGAAATTATCTTCTTTTTGACATCTGCCTATCTAATTAATGTGATGTCCCAGGGGTCATAGAGACTCAGGTGAGCGATCTAGGACCATCTTGGTCCTCTTGTTTTTAAAATCTGTATATACATTAGTAGAATAAATAATTGGGATTTCAGGCCAGTTTAAGAAACAGTGCAAGGGAAGCAATCCATATGAAAAATGGTTATTTCTTTTCACGACATTATCTCCCAAACTATCGGACATATTTTAAACAAATTTTGAAAGGTCTTATTTTAGTTTATACAAATGTATTTTTATTCGATTACGGCGAAAGTTTTAATTCAAAGAGTCGCCCTCGAATCCAGGTGTTTTCACGTCCCTAAGAGGAGAAACAGTGGTTTAAACCCACTGCTACCCAATTCTACAGCTTGGTGAACTGGGGCCTGTTTTAAATCGTTTTGCCCATAAACACATCCCGGCGACGGTGGCGCTCTATAGGCCCGTTTTGCTAAACTTGCGAAAAAAATTAATCGTATGTCAAAATCATAAATCGTACCTTATGTTTTCATTGTTAAATTCTACCTTGCAATATCTCACTGGAATCGTCTTTAGAACACGACTCCAGTATTCTAAAGACGATTCCAGTAACACGATGCATGGTAGAATTTCATATTTAGTTACAACAGTAGAAGCAACTGTAATTTTTGACTTATGCAAAAAATGATCGTAAGCTGTTTAGTACAGGCCCGATGGCACGATTCCAGCGCCTATGCCACTAGGCCACCGACGCAGGTTTCATTTCTCCTCTTTCAAAAAGGTTGGAGGTTTAAATTAGATGATTTACCATGGCTTCCGTGCAAGCATATTTGTGACCCGTCACATAGGCCAACCAGAAGTCGCATTTCAAAAATTCTTTCACTGAAAGGTGGTTTGATCATTCTAGATTCAGAAAATAAGCACGGTGCAAACAGTTTCGACCCTAGTCAGTCTGCGCAGTCCGCGCAGTCTGACTAGGACCGAAACTTTACGCACTACCCTGATGGTCCCTTTTCGCGTGACGGGTCACATTTTTAAAAGAGACATCAAGAAGATTACATCCTTGAGTTCTATTCGGCAATTAAAACTTGCTATTAACTGGGGCGTTTGTGAAAAAGAAAAAAAACTGATTTGTTCCAAGCATATATTTTTCTCGCAGTGCTTTATCTAAGTTGTATGAAATACATAGACCGAAGAGAAACTACCAGATCAGATTTAGAAAACATTGTTGTTTTTGAGTTGTTGAAACTTTATGTGGTTGTTAGCGTTTGTTAAATGTATAAAAAGATATGTATTTTTGTTGTTTTGAAACATGCTCAAGTCAAATCTCGTATGTGCTCAATATATCAAAATAAATTTGGTAAATAATTTGGCTCTGCCTTTCTATGAGATGCTTTCTTTGTGTCTAGAATCTGCCCTTTGTTCGGGATGACAAAACAGTACAAACTTTTTTGTAGATGATATCCCGCTTTACACGTAATCGCACGTGCAAAGCGGGGTATAATTTGCGAGCAGTTCGCACCGTTATTCATCCTGAACGTAAAGTCCATTGCTTACCGGCAACATTCGTCACGATCCCTGATGCTAAGAAAAAACCGCCATAGAAAATCGTAGAACAGCATGCAATGAAGGTTTATTACACCAAGGAATTAGATTTTGGAGATTTTATCATTTAACTAGTCGACCAAAGTAAGTGAATTTCGATGAAAAGATGGAGCAAACCCCTTTTATTTTTTTTAAAGAATTTTTTTTGACACATATTCGTTAAAAAAGATGACTTTACTCTATTGGTCAGATTGATTGTCTTGATGAAATCTCAGACATGTTAAAAATTGGGTCAAGTGGGGTCAAAATGAAGAGAGATCTTATTTTAGAACAACCTTGTAGATAACATAGAGGCCATATTAATCGCTCTGTAAACCTGAAAATTAGTAAGCTTGATTGTTTTAATAAAATCTCGATCATTTTCGAAATTGGATCAAGTTAGGTCAAAATGAGATCAAATTTGTCGGATAAATTGTCATGAAGAATTCTCGGTCAAGTTCGAATTTGGGTCAAGTGAGGTCGGTCACTAATGAAGTCAAGAGGTCAAATCGTAGAAAAAGCTTGTAGACGAGAGACAGCATATTGTTCTGTTTAAACCTTAAAAGTGGTAAGATTGGTTGTCTTTGTTGAATCTAGGTCAAGCAAAGATCGGGTCGAGTGGGGTAAAAAAAAAAAAAATAGGTCAATCGGTCCAATATTAGATAAAGAATCATGTAGACACTCAAGAGGTTATAACAATTGAATCGATGAAATCTCGGCCAAGATTGAAAGGGTCATAGTGGGGTCATAAATGAGGTCTAGAGGTCAGATCTTAACAACCTTTAAGTTCCGCGAAATTTCGGATCTCACGATCTTTCACAATGTTTACCGAGGTATCCTTATAAAACCATGATAGTTTTTACTTCCGAAACAGTGCGGTAATATAACGGGTCCACTATCCTAACTCAGGTGAGTGATGTAGGGGCACGATGGCCCTCTTGTCTATGTAAGACTGCGAACAGTCAGGCAAAAAGGGACCACATGGGTTGTGCAGGCTGGCTAGAGTCGAAACTTTTCACGCTTTGTCCGTTTTCTGATCTAGAATGGCCAATCTACCTTCTCCTGTATGAATTTTTAAAACGTGACCTATGGTTAACATGTACCAGAACCAAACTCTTTTTCAAATATTTATTATATGGAGTTCCAAGATGGTCCCTTTTCGCGTGACGGGCCAACAATCTTTTCACGCCTCGCCCCTATCTAATTCTAGAATGGCCACTATACCTTCCTTTGAATTAATGTTAAAATACGGCCATTGGTTAACCTGTACAGGAATCAAACTCTTTTCAAATAATTATTATATCGAGTTCCCAGATGGCCAGATGGTCCCTTTTCGCATGAAAGGTGACCGACGGGTTTCTCTCAATTACTTGGGCTGGTAAACCTGTCTCATCTACGCTACCCTCCGATACTGTATCGATAGATTGAGACAGGCTCGCCAGTCAATCAATTACTATGAATATCATGTGCTATGTGTCGCTTAAATAACATGAAACTATTAAGTTATCACCCGCAAGACGGTTTCCACCAGAGTTCGAACTTTCGGCCACTGGCTTCCGAAGCGGATGCCCTAATTTCAAGTCATTGATTCTAGTCTACGCGGAAGTTTTCGAAGGATCTCTAAAGGATAATTCCTGCAGAAAATTTCCTTAATTGGACCCATCGTATCGGAAGAAAGAGCAGTTAAAAAGGCGAATAAACCCATCTCCTTTTGCTCAATTCACCCATCTGTTGAAAACAATTCTGCGGGTAGTGAAGACTAAGATCCGACCGCACAGGCGTGCAGTCTGATCTATGCCTTCACTGTGCCCGACCTCCATATTCAGACGTGAGAAAAATTATAATAGACTTTATAATATGACCGACGTCGCGGGAGTGAAATAACCCCGTTTAATATTTTTGATATTACACGGGTGTTATAACACTAGTGGAATAATTATGCAAATGAGCTAAGAACTTTTAGCAACGTCATATTTTCGTTGTGAAAATGACGTCATAATGTGTTGATAACGTCAATATGCGAACGGCGTTGTATGTTTCGCGGAATAACTTGAGGTAATAAATATCTGTCATTCCCTCAATTTTTTTTGTGGATATTCAGGTCATATTATAAATAGAATATCAAATTTGTGCTCATTGAATACCGAATTTATTAAACTTGTCATCTTAAACAGATAAAAAAAACTCGGCACAGCCTCGTTTTTATCTATTTATAGATGACTCGTTTAATAAATTCGGTATTCAATGACCACTCACTCAATCAATATCCTCTGTTTATAAAATACGTTTTGTTGAAACAAAAATCATTTAGGCAGGATAACGTTAAAACTATTGGCCTATTTAAGGTAAAGTTCCAAATTTTAGTTGTCTGTTCACGATATATCTGAATAAGAGGGAACAATCAATGACAAAAGTTATTTCAAGAATAATTTAATGTTCACAGTCTATCTACATACAAATTGCCATAAAGCAAAAAATAATAATTATGACTAGAGCATATTTACAAATACTGCAAAATAGAAACTATTTACATCTTTTGAAAAAAGACCAAATTAAGATAACATGTAAAATCATCTTATCCACTTATGTGATACTTTAGGCAAAACCCCACCATATTTGAAATCCGAAAGTCAACTATTTAAAAGCTAGTTCCCCACAAGCAGAAGCCAATCTCTATTAAAGGTGGTGTTATGTGGAAAACTCTAATGAAAAAAGGGTATACTTTTTCCACAAAACATGTACTCTCATGGTCTTTGTTTTTTGAAAAAATGATATGTTTCAATAAATGAAGAGAGTATTTGTTTATTTCATTGAGGTATGAAACGAAAAACTTAATCACACTCTATGTATACGAGAAGCGGATTCATACATGGGTGTGATTAGGTTTTCAGTTTCATACCTCTATGAAATCAACAAATATTATCTTCATATCTTATTATCTAATATCATGGAGCAAAAAAGTAAAAAAATTGTCAGTTAAAAAACAGTTTTATTATGGGATTATTCTTGCGGAAGCTCACAAAGCAACTGCGTACTCAAAATTGTTTTAATTGGGGAATTAAACCAACTTTTCAGCCAATCAGAACGCGTGAATAATGATGGACAAAACGTAACTTAAATTATTAGGATATAAAGATAATTTCTTTAAGGCGAAAAGATCTACCGAAAGCGAAAAGATCGACCCTTGTCAGACAGCGGAGTACTTTTCGCTAAATCCCGATTCTCCCTTTTGGATCAAAGTGGATCACAAATTCGCAAAAAATCTTAATGTCCGTCTTCACATCACTGTCTAATTAACAATTCATTTCGGTGAATTTGATTGAGAGACAATAGTATCTGTACAAAAAAGTGAAGTTCCAATAAAAGAAAATGTGTTTAACTGGTTTATAAATACGGCCAAATAGCCAGCTCAAATGAAGATAACCTAAACCTGAGCTATTTGTTTTCTGAGTTATTTGAAACCCTTGGTTTGTTGAAATTGGTCCATGTTTTAGGCTGGACGGTCCTTTAACTTTTCGCATATACATCGAAAAAAATCTATATTGAACCGAATCGAAAACGTGATAATGATTGTTTATATATTTTTTTTAACTTTTTAAATCATAAAAACATAATACGAAACAATTGTCTTTGGAATATGATGTTATTCATAAAACACCAGTTAATGCAAGTATGTATTAACAACTTTTTATGCGCGTTTACTTCAGATTTCAAAGAATATTCACGCTAGTTTTCCATATGTGCATGTATTTGAAAAAGACGGCAATTTACTTTCCACTTAAAATGATTCGAAAGTTGCGGGCAGGTTCCATACGCCCAATGTTGCGATTACGACGTCTCTGATTTGGCCCTGATGTAAACATGACTGTTTGAACGGGTACCGGTATTCGTTGTCTTCCGGTTCCGTCAGGAATATTTACGTCATTTAATGGTCGGGTAAATCGTTTGTTATTTTTCTGTTCTTTTCTATTCTTTCGCGAATTGTTTCGATTGCGATTTTGTCTATTATTTTGTCTACGAACATGGTTCTTCTTCTGCTTAGGATTTTTCTTTTTATTTTGTCTATTTTTCTTTTTAGCACTAACACCCTTGTCACGGCCTGTACCCACAATTACGACATTGCCATCCGCGTCACGTGATACGAATGTCGACGGTGAGTCTGTTACTTCCGGCCCACTAGGAACGTTTTCATTGACAATGACGTCAGACATGATCTGATTCTTTTCTATTGACCTCGCTCCCATGTTATTCGGTTGGAGGACAGAACACATTCCGCAGCAGTATTTGGCATATTTACCGCAAACCACGGTCGTGCCCAACCCACCAACGTATCGTTCACAGGATCGGATTCGATCGCCATATTCACAACCTAAAACATGTGAAAATAATATATATATATATGAGCCTGTGCGTGACATTTCCAACAATTTGAAATGTGCGTGAGGTGCAAACATTTATCAGCGTAGACAGCCACCTACTGTAAATGCAATGTTACCTGATGATGAACAAGTACTTTGAGACTTTATCTATCTATCAAACGCATAGTGAAGACTCTGGTTAGACTGTGCGGAAGCTATGTAAATATTTGAAATTGTTGGAAATCTCACGCACAGGCTAATATTGTTTCAGCGTAAGTTTACGAATATAATATATGGGATAATTGTTTGTTTCAGTGTGAAATCAATTCATCTTTAAAGAATGAACAACAGAAGTTACAAGAGTTGCAAAGTAAAGATATAGCTTTAAATTTGTAGTTCACAAAATAAAAGATTGACAATTTTACACACGAAACAAGCGTTTATTTTATTCTTTTTAATGGGACGATTTATGAAAATTGTAGGACAAATTTGCATAAAGCACGTCACTTTGAAGATGATTACCAGGCAACGTAATCATGGCGTCATTAAGATTTTGTCATTGGACGCCGCTCATATACCGTCAAATAGAATGAAAAAAAAAGAAATCAGGGAATTATATTTTAATAATTTCACTGGCTTGTAGTGTAATTATCAAGTGATAATCTACCGTTCTGAGTGCTTATTTATATCAAAATCAAAATCAAAGTTACTCCTATGTACAGTTAGTTACATCGTGAAATTGACATTCGCCTCAATCTATGCCATTCTAATTCGCTCACTCAGTGCTCAATTCATTCATTCCAAACACTCAGTCAAACCATTCAAAAATGATCAAACCCATAGAACAATATAGAATCAACAACGTCATTCAAAATAGATTTTGATAGAGAACAAGAGGCCCAAGAGGGCCTGTATCGCTCCACTGGATTAAAAATCTCAAGATTTGAAAGAGAGATATTGAAAATAGAAGGTATAATGAAAGTGAACAGCATTCAAAAGGAATTCTGACTTTTTCTGAGTTGAAACTAACTTATGAAGAAATGAACCTATTTAACTAATATGTAAAATTACAAGGAAGAAAACTATATAGATATCACTTTGAAACAAGAGGACCAGAATGGCTATAAACTGCTGACCTGAATTTTATTGATCCAGTGGATCTCATCCAATCCAAATTTCTTGAACAACTTTAGAAGAGGGTCACCCAAGGAACATTCTGGTAAAGTTTCATTGAAATAAGCCAAATGGTTCAGGAGGAGATGTCATTCAAAGATTTCGGGGTCAAAAAAAGCCCTGCCCTGCCCCGCCCATATTTGGTAGTCAATCCAAACAACTTTAGAAGAGGGTCACCCAAGGAACATTCTGGTAAAGTTTCATTGAAATCGGCCCAATGGTTCAGGAGGAGATGAGGTTCAAAGATTTTGGGATCAAAATAAGCCCCGCCCTGCCACGCCCATATTTGGGGGTCAATCCAAATTTCTTGAACAACTTTAGAAGAGGGTCACGCAAGGAACATTCTGGTAAAGTTTCATAAAAATCGGCCTACTGGTTCAGGAGGAGATGTCGTTCAAAGATTTCGGGGTCAAAATAAGCCCCGCCCTGCAACGCCCATATTTGGGGGTCAATCCAAATTTCTTGAACAACTTTAGAAGAGGGTCACCCAAGGAACATTCTGGTAAAGTTTCATTGAAAACGGCTCAATGGTTCAGAAGGAGATGAGGTTCAAAGATTTTGGGGTCAAAATATGCCCCGCCCTGCCACGCCCATATTTGGGGGTCAATCAAAATTTCTTGAACAACTTTAGAAGAGGGTCACCCAAGGAACATTCTGGCCAAGTTTCATCAAAATCCACCCATTGGTTCAGGAGGAGAATATGTTTAAAGAAATGTTTACGCACGGACGGACGCACGGACGGACGGACGCACGGACGGACGCACGACGGACACCTCGCCATGACAATAGCTCGCTGGCCTTCGGCCAGTGGAGCTAAAAATCGCGATTTCACTGACCTAAATCAAATTGTAAGCGTCTAATAGGTTCTTGAGGAAATAGGAAGCTATCTATATCCTTGTATGCACTTTTTATTTAAGTTATTATGTTATCAAAATTATCAAATTAACAAATTTTTCATACTGAACAAAATTTGCGATATTGGATTACCCCTCATTTAAATTCACTCAAAACTCGCTCCACACACTCATTCAATTTCATTCCTAAATCATTCAAATATCATTCACCTTGTCAATTTCACGATGCTGATAAATGTACTTCTTAAATAGATACTCAAAAGGTTAATGAATGTCTGTTTATGAAATCAGGTAATTATAACACGGTTCATCTATGACTAGATAAAATCGATGCTTTGTCGAGTTTTATTTGTTAAAGATGACTTGTTCAATAAATTCAGTATTTTGAAAATCATTTGATAGTATATTTATTATTATAAAAAGCTGGCAGAATTCGTCACTTTCAATTTCGAGTACGAGAAAAACTTACCAACTACATTTGTCTCAGCTTTTTTACACGACCCGCAACATTGATCTCTCGTTTTTGTAACGTAACAATCACGTGGGTGCTCCATCTTGCAATTGGGCGTGTCTTTACATTTGTCCTCAACAGCCTTAGGTGCAGGGCATTTCTCGCAGCAATATCTTCCGATCAGAGAGTTATCACAGGCGTCCCTACCAAACAGGGTCGTAAGAGACGAACAGGAGAACACAAGCAAAAAACGATCATCCAGTCGTAAGCACAGACCCCGTCGTCCTGATGGTCGTAAGTTCGATTTTGGTGGCGTTTCTAAAGATCGATTTTTAGAAATAAATACAAATCGGCTTACAGTATGCTTAGATAATTTATTATTCCTTATTGTAAAAAGCTGTAAATCTTTTACGCTGATATTTGCTAATATTCGCGACATTTTGCGCACGCAAAATTTTAGAAAATCGCTTATTTTTTGCACGATAAAAACATAAAGAATAAATCGACTACCCTGTCTGAAGTGCCTATTCATTGCACTCAAGACAAGTTTGTACTGGGACGTAATTATTTCATACTCTTGCTAAAAACATTGTGGAACCAACCAAGGGTCATTCAAAGAACGCCTGCTTAAGACAGGTGCTAGTTTAATACAGTTCAATTTCAGTGCAAATGGTTCAATTGGAAGGAATGATTTATCCGCCTTACACGAAAAATAAACGCTTCTTATTCTATTTCTATAATGCAAAAGTGAGACGAAATGAGACATTTTAAGGGTAGGTACATTGAACATGTATCTTATTCGATCCACAAGGCTTTGTATCGCAAGCGCATTCGGAAAGAGATAAACGTATGTTTATGTAATTGATTACTGTTTATAGCTGTGATTGCAGAACCCAATTATGGTTCGCGTCAACAGTATTTACAACCTGCTGTAGCTGTCCTTTTAAAAGCTTTTAATTCCCGACAGCGGCACATATCCTTTCCGAATTTCGATTCCCACCAATAGGCGAATCATCGTTAACCAAAGTCGGATAGCAGCTAGAGTTTAAGAAAAGCTTTGGCGGTAGAATTGACGTTGGAAACACCGGAAATCAATGTTGCCGCATTATGACTATAAAACCGGCGTTAAAATCCAATCAATCAAACGAGTAACACAATTTATATTTGTTTAAGTCAACCAAATGAAGATAATTGATATGCAGAAATCTCTTAGATTTACGAGCGCTTACCTGGGATAACGTTTGAATCTGTAGACTGTGGTACGGTTCGTCTAGTCGTTCGTTCCGGTTGCCATACTGGTGGCCTTCTAGTTGTGGGTCGAGGTCTTCGGGTGACGACATTCGGGCGTCTTGTCGTAAATCTCACAGTCTTTATAGTGGTCGGTACTCGCGGAGGTCGAGTCGGCGGGGGAAAAGCTGTCGTTGTAGTTGTTGTTGTGGGCGTGGCTCGAAGAACAGGGGGCGGGGCCAAACCGCACGTGCTGCAACATTGTTGTCTGTAATTGCGGTCAAAACAGCCGTTCGAATTACAGTTCACATATTTGTCCCCATACTCACAATCTGGAAAAAAAAACAAAATAAGGTTTCAGAATGATTGAGAAAATAGTATGGCCCCTAGTTTTTTTTTGTCTTGATCATTACCTATATTATGCGAGTACACACAATTTCAACATTGCAACCTAGAATTTGACTCCCAGGATTTGACCTAGAGAATTATTTTGTCAAATTTTCAGGTTGATCGAAAACAAAATAATAGGTTCTAGATTACACACAAGGTTTTTCTAAGCTTTGACCTCGTGACCAACTGATTGGTCAAAGTTGACCTGAAAGCAAAGATCTACTTGTTTGAGTTTGAATAGAGATAACCATTCTAAAAGAAATTCGGTTGATCGGTATAAGTACGGCCTTTGGAGAGTCGACATGTTTTTTTAATAATCGAACTTGTCACTTAGTGTTTGAACCCACTGGACCAATTTCTTACGTATCTGAGATTTCATCAGGAAATAAATTTTGACCAACTTTCAGGCTCATTGAGCAAATGATATATGCCATCTAGAGTATCTACAAGGATTTTCTAAATTTTGACCCTTTTTTACCTCATTTTATCAAATTTTGGATTTGTCCGAGGTTTTCATCAAGACAACCATTCTTACAAGTTTTAAGGTTGATTGAGCAAAAAACCATGGTCTCTAGATTGTCTACAAGATGAATGTTGACGACGCACAATAGGCAACCGACGCACGACGGACGCCATACACCCACATAGCTCACATTTAGAACTTCATGCTTAGTTGAGCTAAAAATACTATGTGACGGCAACACACCTTAAGGCAGTGTACCCGTAATAGTTCTGCAACATTTCGGAACTCATGAACATTCACAATATTGACCGAGATATCCTAATGAAAATGATTAGGGAAACCTTGGTCAACACTGTTAAAGTTCATTACTTCCGAAACACTGCGGAACTATTATGGGTCCACTACCTTAATACAAAATCAATGCATGTTCACTCATACTTCCCTTATCTTGATTGTTAATTACATTTTAAAAGAATCTAAAGGGAGCTTGAAAATGCAAGTGAATTTCGAAAAGGAATCATGAAATGCACGTGAATTTCGAAATAAAGAAAATGTTTTAATTCTAATTTGGCTACCATCTAAGACTTACTTACTTCTCACACCAGTGTTCAATTTTTCACACGTATCACAGCACCTGCTCTTGTAGAATGGATCGTAACATAGGGAGGGACGTTCTAACATGTACTCTCGACAGGATTTGTTGTTTCTGAAACGTCGCTGCATGTCTCCAAATACACAGGTGGCTGTGAGTGAAAAATAGATCATCAATAGTTAGAAACGAGGAAATTTGATATATTTGTGCATTAAACCTACAGTGCGTAAAGGATGCAAACGTTTAGAAATTGTACCTTTTTTTCTACAAGTTACTACAAAAAATAAAAGTTTATTTGCAGTATTTTTTGACAGCTTATGCAAAATTTCGCTAAAAATGTAATTAATAGATGCACACACAAAAAAAGAAACGTCAATCGCATGCGCACACATACGTATACACATTGATTAGTGCGAAATTAAAAAAAAATTGGTGACCTAAAACGTTCACCAGTGTAACTATGTAAGGAACACCGAGAAGGTTATTAATAGCTTAGAAATAATGTATTCAGATTCAATTTAGTATTTCTCTAGACTTCTTTTTCCAAAATCACTGTTTATTTCGTTAATAGCGTGATATTTTTAGAATTCTTCATCATGTGCAGATCATGAAAATTCCGCTAAAAATACAAAATGAAGTAGTAAATTTTAATCGGGCGTATGGATAATCCGCGTAAGCATATCGAGGGTTTAGAGCAAAAACAAAGTTTGCACTGTATAGACACATACTATGTTATTGGTCTAAGCCCTCGATATTGCAACGTGTAGTTATTTGTGTTTTTAGGTCGTAACCTCCTGAACTTTTTTCATCGTATATACCTATACACGTGGTACATTAGAAACGGTAACCAGTCTGGTGACATCCTTGAACAATAAATACGTTAGCCTACGATATTTACCCAAGATGATTCGCAAATAATAACGCGACGAATGTGTGACAATTTTTTACCGAAGATGATTAGCAAATAATAAAAAAAACGTAATGTCATGTCTATAAACAGCATGTAATCGCATCGCGGTTTAATGAGCGTCAATCGACGAAAGTTCCGAGTGACTGCTTAAATTACAAAACCAAAAATTGGAATTACATTAAGTAAATAATGTTAGCTATAAAATCGTCTAATAAAAAAATAGTTAATTTCATCTATAGCTTGAATCTATTTACGAAATGACGAAATTATGCAACGTTGCATCAGTCTGCAAAATATTAGTATGATTACATGCAAATCATGCCTTTTATGAACGGATGCCAATTTCATATAGTTCATTAGGTGATATCCTTTTCTTAGGAGCTAAAGATACATGGATACATGGATACTCACATGAATTATCATTTTCTGAGGGAACATTTTAATAGAAGGAATACATATATTTTTTCAATGAAAATCCCTTCATTTATGAGAAAAGTTTTTTTTCATATCTGGAAAATATTCAATCAGCATTTTGAAGAAAATGATACTTGGGTGGCTTTTAACTTGCATGGCAAGAATTGTTTGGTTTGTTAAATAACCTTGGTATTATCGATTGGACACATTTCCATATAATGCTATATTGAGTAGTTTTTCGACTATCTCTTCCACCTTACTATGCGAACAGGGACGTTCACCCTCAGGACTTTCTGCGGTTTGAATTATGAAGAAAAGAGGTTTAAAATTACTTACGGTTTTTAGTTGGCGCCCGTTCGTCGAACACACATTGACCTGTTTGACACCACTGAAAAAATATAGTAACTTTCAATTAAAACAACAGCAACAAACAATAGCAACGACGAAATCGGAAAAGAACAATAAAATAAAACCAACATGTTCATCACTTTTATTGTTAATGTATACTTAAATTCCATTCGTTGTTCAAAGATCCTCTTAATCATTATAAGAGGTTCAGGGCGCTATTTTACAGTGGCTGATAAAGAGGGTTTTCGGCTCGGGGGGGGGGGGGGGGGGTCGAACGCATCACTTCTGTGTGCAAATTATGTTCTCATAGTGTACAAATTCAACCAAAACTTTGCATCACAAGACAAACAAACACATTTATTGTTCCTATTGTTTGAACCACAGGATCTTGAAATTTTAGAAATCAAATATAGCTAATGTACTTAGTTTGAGCATACCATTTTATCACCACAAGATGTTCCAGTAGCAGCTTTAAAGATCCTGAAAGACCGGCTAGATCCTGGGATCGCACATGACATGGCCGTACAAATATCGCTGTATGTCCCGAGTTCTCGCCCCTGAAAATTTGTTAATAAAGCTAAAATAGATATAGCGAGGGGACCCGGGAATACTTATACTTACTTTAAGTACATTTTGTATTCATTTAGAAATTTCTTTCGAGTCAACAGTAACATTTCGCATAAAATTGATTCACCAGTTGGTCGTAAGGGTGTTGAGTTCAACTAAAAAAACCCAGTCAAATTAACATAATTGCAATTCGATGATTCAGTGCGTAACTGTTGTAACTCCCAATATTTTTATAGGGAGTTACAAATGTTTCGCGCTGAGCCGTCGAATTGTAACTTTCAACTTGAGGTACCGGGAAGCATGACTTAATCTGGTCCGCATTTACAGTACAGTATGTTTAAAGTTCCGTTAGACATTGACGAAATTCAAATTCGGAGTTAATGATCTGCTGCTGTCATTGCAATACCTACCCATCCATAGTAGGAATCCAGCCCTAGAATATCTTGACATTGTTCATTTGGAGTTAACATTTGTCCTGGATAGTTGGAGAGGAAGTCCGTAAACTGTTCTACGTCATAAACATCAGCAGGGTCTGTTAAACAGCTTCTTCGTCTAAAATAGTACAATTAAATCATTAGATAAAAACGCGCCGTGTTAAGTAACAAAATAATCCTGAAAGCAACATATTGATTTGTAGAAGATTATTACAATATCAACGATTATAAGCTAGCAACTGTGTAAAATAAACAATGTCCAAAATCCACACTATTAGAGTTCGGTAAAGAACAAATTGAGAGCGCCGATTTAGCCACAAATAGTTTTACCTATACATTTTAGCTGCACGTGTGACGACAAAACCATAAGTTGTCGTTTCTCGTTAAAACTGAATATTTTTAAAGCGAAGTAAACTACATATTTTTTCAGATTAAACGTATCAAAATAAAACACAAAGCTTTGAATATGCTTACAAATTTGTAACATAGTTCTTGAAATACTCCACGGAACATTTCGAGAATTTCCAAGGATTTGTCTTCGTTGTTTCACTCTCAAAGCCTCCATGTGCCGTCATGATAAACTGGTCCTTTGGATCGCATGTGTTAGCATTGCCATCATGTCGGGCTCCTAAGCTGAAAGGTTATATATATTTCAGTAAGAAAAATCTCAATTTCCATATGATAAAGATGCTATATCACTCCATTCTTTTGAAAAAAAGAATATAGTCCTTGTTAACCACAAATAAACGTTAGTAAGAAATACATTAGATTTCAAAAAGTCACATGGGTAAAAATGGCAAAGAAAAAAAACATGCAAGGGTGTTATGATCTAAATTCTCAAAAGTAAGCTTTAAATTTAGTGGTTTGCTATACCCATTTTTGGTACTTGCAAAGTATTGTCCAAAAGAAAGTTGTTTGTCTTTTAGAATAAGACCTAAATGATATTCACTTGTCCGTCATCTATATAACGAATGAAATGTTGTTTTGCATCGAAATAACGAAAAACGGTGAATGACAAATAATCAACAACAGCCAAAAAGAAAAAAAAAAAAAAAAAAAAAGAGAAGAAATTAAAGTGAAATTAGGATATGAAATTAGAATGGTGACTTTCAAAGATAAACAATTCTTAGAAAATTGAAGATACCTATGTCCAAGTTCGTGTGCAGCAGCGTTGATACTCTGGAATCCTCCATGGTCTTCTATGATAGACACGCTGTCTAGACTGCATACACTGGCGACACGTGCATAACCTAGAATTCGGAATTAGTGATGAAAAAAATATGTATTGTCGATTGTTCGGAAAATATTCAGAAAATTCCAATGTATAAGCGACAATCCGCCGTACATGTGTACTATAATCATTTTACGACTTCGTAGTGGAGAATCATGTTTCACAAAATTTCAGAGAATCGTCCATAAATCTATCAATATTTTACCAATTTGAATTCGGTTTAAAGCAGAGAAGGTGTAAAATGTCAGGAATTAGCTGCAAGTGGCAGATCCTTTAAAAATCTGCTTTGTCGTCAATAATTTTAATCAGCAGATTTTCTAAGCACTTTTTACAAAGTTACTGAAAAATATCGAAACATTTGTATCACGTCATTCCCCGCCGTAAAACGTAAAGCCGTCGAAACGAAATAGCTTACGATTTTGACGTCTGACTTGGATATAATTTTCAGAAAGAAAGAGGAAACTTTTATCTTGGAGGTTTGAAACCAAGTAAAGACTAATCACACTCTAGCATATTCAAACATTAGTGTGAGAAGGCTTTTTTTATCGTTTATAATATACCTACGTGAAACGCATATATATGTTACAAGCTATTTAGTGAACCTTCATCCTAAATAATTTAGGGCTTAAAATCTTATAAATGGAAGTATTTATTCAAGTTTCATTAAAAAAAGAATGTCTGTTTTGGATAGACAACACTAACTATTAAATTATTTTGTAATTGCCTACCTGCTGTTCGAAGGTCCTTTGATCCACCGTCTAGTGAATATAAATCATAACTGAAAGACAATATCAAGGATGGTTATATTTCGATGTTGATTTTCTTGGATGACAAAAAAGATAATAGTCTCCTTTATAAGATAAAACGAAAGATAAAATTTGTTGTTCGAGAAAATAGGGATTTGAACGAGTTTACATACATTATAATGAATGAAAGAATATCACTTATACTTAAAACACGAGCATTTCGTCGGCCTCGTTCGAAAAAGACGGATTTGCAAATTTCTCAAAAAATCTTTTTTTCATTTTCGAACATATATTCTCTCGACAACCACTTGCTTTCCTAAAAAATATCATGTGAGAAAAAAGTCGGATGACGAGTGATCGGGGTTTTTTTTTCACGGTCGAATTGGGCCTTTTTGCATCGACATCAGCAGAAGAACTGACATGCAGAAATATTTTGTAATTTCACTTACAAATAAATCTTGTATTCATTTTCCCAAGCTATCGACACTTTGTATCATGTGTTATTGTCTTCGACACAATATTGTGCGACTTTCGTACTTTTGAATTGAGTATCAGTGAATAATACTTTAACAAGAAAGTCATCTCCTTTCCTCGGCGTAAGGAATGGCCAATACAAACGAATTATGGAACAGTGTTCTTTATCTAGATCAGCCTTATTATTATTCAGAAACCTCGAAACGAAGTAATGTTTTATGGCTTGAAATGGAATAAAATAATGAGGTAAAATTCAATTCACCACTTTAAACAAAACAGTAACATTGAAACAATAGCATACTTATAAATTGTGTCAAATCTTTTCAGGGTCGGAAATTAGATAGACGTTTTTTATTTGGCCAAAAAAAAACTTACTCTGTTATCAGCATGATATGGTCGTTTTCTGGAATATTTCTAGCCGAGAAGGACCACCTTATCAGAGCATCCAATGCTTCATTAACTAACAGTTCATCTCGGCCGTCACGTACAGGGTTCACGAGTGGGGTCGACCAGGGCGACGTTTCTGGACTCTAAAATATATAGATCGTTGAAAGTTAACAATCTTATAAGCATTTCAGCAAACTTTGTTAATCATTAGTTACCCATCTCGTAAATCGTGAGCAAGATAAAATAAAAGGGTTATAAGCCAAGGTGACGTATCCGAACTCAAAACCGTGGACGAAGAATTATCATCTGTCTACAAAGCACATTTAGGAAATTATATAATTGATTGATTGATTGATTGAATGGATATTTAACGCCGCTTTCAACAATCATTTTGTTATATCGCGGCGGGTGGAGCACTTAACAATGGATTCCTGGTACATTTTACACCAGTACTACCATTAGATCCTTTCCTAGCCTCCAGCTGCTATTCCACATAGGTGCACGATTATCGAGAGTGGTGGGGGGCAAATAGTCGGAAAGAATGAGTGTCGCCGTCGAGGATCAAACCAGAGACCTCTAGCTTGATAGTCCGTCGCGCTACCAACTACGCTTTGACGGCCGCTGGAAAATATAAGACCCAACAACGTTCTAAACGCTGTGTTTTAAGGCGAACAAAACAAATTTACATGTATAATGTAAGTATAAACAAGTTGAATATCATCCTCAATCAGTTGACAATATATTTTAGCTGAAGGAAAGAAGTATATTGTGGCATGAATAGATCATTTTGAGTAAAATATAAAAAATATCCACAAATAAATGTACTACATACATGAATTTGCCTTGTTAGATTAGGTAGAAAAAGCTAAAAACATTTGAGAAAAATAAGGAACACATTATGAACAGACAACTTTCAAATTTGCGAGGACATAACTTATCCATGCTTAAATATCAAGGAAAAATAGCCCTGCATTCAGGATGACAAGGTGGTACAAACTATTTGCAAATTACACCCTACTTGTATATTCGGGAAAATTTATAACAGCTTTGTCATACTGAACGCAGGGCAGGCTACACCAAATTCTTACATCCGCAATGACAAAACCGGACACGGCCACACTAATGCCAAAATTACTATCGTCGATATCTTTATACATCATGTCGACGCCATTAAACACGTGGGAGAAATACTTCTGAATATTTATTTTGGCGTTGTTCTCTCGTTCCTTTTCTGTTCGACCCTCGCTGGATTTGTAAAACCTGTATTTAAAGAACCGTGTCTGATTCAGGGTTTTAAGGAGCGCAGGTTTTGCGAGTCTGAGACTCTCAAATAAGTAACAGGGCCCCTAGGAACTATCTGGGCCCGAGGTTTTAAAATTTTTCTCAAGCTCAGGCTCAATTTTCTTAAATTTTAAGTTGAAATAAATGTATAAACATAAAAGATGATATTAATAAGTTGTTTTTCATAACAACTTATTAATATCATCTTTTATGTTAGTACATTAAAATAAGTAATAAAACAGAATTACGGCTTTAATCTCAAATTGAAATTTGAGAAAATTGAGCCTGAGCCTGAGAAAAGTTTTATAACCTCGGGTTTGATGTGAGTTCCAAAGATCCTCTGGGGATCAGCTTCAGTAAAGAATTGAAGACTGTTTTAAACAGTCTTCAATTCCTTTCTGAGGTTGAGCCCCAAATAGTCAATATGATATATAATACCTTCTTTAACTTCAACCACGGAGTACTTCTTAATTCATATAAAACAAGTTTAGTGCTCAAAAGAAGTAGTCTTAAAGCGAATCTTATTGCCTTTCTTTAAATGAGGATTTCTTTTTAGCGTATCATGAAAACGGACCATTTCGGCAACCTTGTTAAAATCATTATGACTCTTTCGAGAATTTCAATTATGCCATAATTTACATTACCCCCTAATACATCAAAATCGGTTATTTATTTAGATGAGTGACCTTATTTCATATTTAAATAGCCTGTATTTATTTCCTGTTGAAACTTACAACAATAGATCAAACGTATAACTGCTTTGTAATCCAATAAATGTCAGCTTAATTCAGTTTAGGCAAAATTTTATTCAAAATATATCGTCATGATACCAACATTTTGAAAAAGTTCACCTGAGCTCGATATCATTAAACTCTTTGTACATCAGAATTTGGTCATTCTTTAAATTATAATAAATGTTTTATTTCAAACGCAACAGTACATAACATGTCACAAATATCAAGTTGTTTATTTAAATGCATTTATTATAGTAGCTGAAATTTATACAGCTTTAATATGAAGGGGGGGGGGGGCGGTGAGTATAATTTAAATTGAGTACGAAGAGTTTAAGAACTCGGGCTGAGTTTTTAATCAAAATGTTGAGTCCAAAGAAAAAAGTATAATCTTAGGCCTGAGTACATTGTATATCGAAACAGTATGAAATTATGAATAAATTCATATTCTAAATACACACATACTAAATTCATTTGCAATTAACTCACCTTTGAAAAATCCCATAATCAATTAAAGCCAAAATCTCCAAGTTGTACTGCTGCCCTCCGGGAAGAATGTCATCTCGGACAATTTTAGCGCTCCGTCCGAAAGCCGCGGCTACTTGACTGGAAATCATCGGACCTGGGTGGTTTAGAATATAGAGGATATTGAATGAGTGGTCATTGAATACCAATTTTATTAAACGAGTCATCTATAAACTGATAAAAAACGAGGCTGTGCCGAGTTTTTATCTGTTTATAGATGACGAGTTTAATAAAATTGGTATTTTATGTGCACAACTCTGATATTTTATTTATACAGCACCATGCCATAAGTGAGTCAAGTTTTTTAATGGCGGCGCTGTAAATATCTTATCAATACACATGGGTAGGGGCAATCCGGGTAAGTACGGACGATTTTTACAAACGAAACTTTGGTTTAGCATGAAAACTACATTCCGTACAGAATCGTAATCGAATGAATTTATTAAATTCGGAAATCCACTTCCAACGGACTTTATCCTCAAAAATGCTTAATAAATTGGCCGAAACATTGTCTGGGGGTACTTTTTCGGGTGGGTATAGATCCGGGTAAGTGCGGACATGGTAGGGAAAGTTCGGACAAGAAAACGGGAAAGTTCGGACACCATTATTTGACAGGGAAAGTACGGACAGTTGATTTTTTTTAAAAATAATGTTCATGGAAAAACTTTCATTCATTTACACTTTTGAACATGTTAAGTAATTTTAAATTACAAAATTTTATACTGTAGGTGGGAGTTATTTAATATCTGCAAAATGGCCTCAATGTGAATAGTCTTTACATAAAATCCTAAATTACATGTTTGGGTTGGCCCTATCTTTGACTTGAATGTTGGTTCAAACTTTGGTTTGATAAGCATTTTATCATTAACTAGACCTAAACGAAATATCTTCGCAATTATAGCTGCGTCAAGTCTTCTTAAATATGCTAATGTCCTTGTTGGTCGTTCTAGTTCACCAAGACAATGGCATTCACGTCGTATGCATTTTCTGGCTCATGTCTAGCAAGGTAACCTTCGCCAATATTCAGAGATCTGTTCCCATGGTGATGCATTCCAACAGCTTTAACAGAGTATACGAAGAGCTTCTTCATGCCTAGTTATGATTTAAAAAAAATACACATTTATTTTTCACCCGTTAAACGAATTCACATGAATTCACAAGATATCATATGGTGAAATATTACAGAAACATGTATACTCCTGTGACTCATTAAGACTGCTGATGCTGTTTATAAAATAGTACTGATATACACAAAACCATGGCAGACTATTTCGAGGGGTCATTGCAACACTATTGTAAGTGCCTATACATTTATAGGCACTTACAATAGTGTTGCACTGACCCCTCGATTTAGACTAATGTCAGTCTGCACAAGCGTTCATTCTGATTGTAGCCTAAACTGTCTGCTTTATACTTAATCACTTTTGGGACATCTGGTAAATGTCAAAAATCTAGTAGGTCTATCTAAGATAGTAAGGAGTTTTTGGTTCAAACCTAGATGAACTAAAAACTATTTTACATAAATGTTTTTTTAAAAAAAAATAAGCGAGTCTGCCCCAATGAAAATGCTGAAATCGGGCCGAGGTCAGAAATCTTCGGAGGATATCGTTTTTTATGTTGAAATCGGCTGGAGTCGGATATCTTCGAAAGACCTCGTGATATTTGGGTTTAATCACATATTTCCTTTTGTGTCATCGTCGTAGCAGTACTAAAATGAAGTGTTTGTGCATTGTATAGGTATATACGGCATTTAAGCGCGTTTATTATTGACAAAACAATCATGTTATTATCTTCCACTTGCAATCGAAATTGAAAATAAGACACCATCCGAGAAATCGCGAATCATACTGATTTCAAATTCTTTCAATGGGGTCGACTTCCTTAACTTATATCTAGATAGAATGTCATTCCTTATTCTAAAAGCTCTCATAAATGCAATAAAGTGGTGTTGCTTAATCCTTCTCATACTGTTCAAATATTCCTTCTTCACTCAAAAAATTGTATAGTTGACCGATATTGTAGACAAAGATCAGTCTGAACTGAAGTTCAGACCGATCTTAGCCTAATTATTGTTGGATAAACTTGAGTCAGACTGGTCCAAAATTCTGTTGCAGATAATATTTGAATTCCGCGGGATAAGTTTTAATTTCATTTCGATTAAGATATAGTAATAAAAATTTGGGAATAGTAATGAAAGGAAAATCAATTTAGTGAATTTACCTTTCGGCAACCAAAACTTCGAAACTAAACACAGCTTAATCAAGCTGAGGTTGCTCAGCTTTGGGTGCAGTAAAAACGACTTGCTTGCTAAAATTCCATTTATTATTATTATTTCTTTGAATAAAAGATTAGTGCGTTCAAGCAAGTAAAACGTGTAAATAACTATATTTATATATAATGACTATTCAAGCGAAAGGGAACTATCCATATTGTGCGTAAAGTGTTGATCCTGGTCAGACTGTGCAGAAAGCACAGGCTAACTACGGTAGAAACCTTCAATTTTGACCGATGATGACAATAACTCGTCTTCTAAATGATACAACATAACAAATTTTACTTGGATTATTTACATTGATAAGCTATATATCAACGATATTGTGTGCTATAAAGTCATCATTGCACTTTCTCAGATTTAACTCGTTTATTTGAACTCGGCTTTGTGCTTATTTTAGCATTTCTTTTCTTCTCCTTTTCAATCTTCAAAGTCTCTATCCTAAGTTTTTCATCGATTATATCTTGGCTAGTAAGCAGCCGATGATGAGTTACTGATTTCCTTTTTGGTTTAGTTTTTGTTTTAAACTTTGCAGTAGGAGGGATGAAAAACGACTTTATCTTTGATTCAATACCAACGTCTTTTTCAGCTGTTCGTTCCTGTGCTAGAGTCGAATCATTTAACGATGAAATATCATTCTGGATCAATAGTTCAGTTTTGCTTTCTTCCAATATCGGCTTAACTATGACCCTACCATCAGACATTAGCTCTAATAGCTTTGGGTGCAGTAAAAACGACTTGCTTGCTAAAATTCCATTTATTATTATTATTTCTTTGAATAAAAGATTAGTGCGTTCAAGCAAGTAAAACGTGTAAATAACTATATTTATATATAATGACTATTCAAGCGAAAGGGAACTATCCATATTGTGCGTAAAGTGTTGATCCTGGTCAGACTGTGCAGAAAGCACAGGCTAACTACGGTAGAAACCTTCAATTTTGACCGATGATGACAATAACTCGTCTTCTAAATGATACAACATAACAAATTTTACTTGGATTATTTACATTGATAAGCTATATATCAACGATATTGTGTGCTATAAAGTCATCATTGCACTTTCTCAGATTTAACTCGTTTATTTGAACTCGGCTTTGTGCTTATTTTAGCATTTCTTTTCTTCTCCTTTTCAATCTTCAAAGTCTCTATCCTAAGTTTTTCATCGATTATATCTTGGCTAGTAAGCAGCCGATGATGAGTTACTGATTTCCTTTTTGGTTTAGTTTTTGTTTTAAACTTTGCAGTAGGAGGGATGAAAAACGACTCTATCTTTGATTCAATACCAACGTCTTTTTCAGCTGTTCGTTCCTGTGCTAGAGTCGAATCATTTAACGATGAAATATCATTCTGGATCAATAGTTCAGTTTTGCTTTCTTCCAATATCGGCTTAACTATGACCCTACCATCAGACATTAGCTCTAATAGCTTTAAAGGGTCGCTGATGTCAAGAATATCAGAGCTTGATTGTGAACTTGTTTCGGCCTCGCTTGAAACACCACTCGTAAGGATTCCATTATAGGTGTCTTCAAAAGAGATATCCAAACTCCCTCCATCATTTAGGCACGGGTCAATAGAATTGCTCTCAGGTACAAAAGCAGGGGAAATAATATTCACTGGTGAAGCATGTAACATATCGTCTGACAAAATCAATGGAGGTGTTTGGCTAACGAAAGATTGATCCTGAAAGTTTAATGTGATTTGATCATCCATCTCATCATCTTGATTGTCAATATGTTCAACATGGTTACCCGCATTTGCTTCATTACTTGTCAATGCTTCATTAATTAAAGGCTTATCCGTTGGCTGACTTGGGCCAAAGAGTTTGTCCGGAATGATGCTGCCATCTAGGGGGTATATGCCACACGCTCGAACACCACTCCGAATATTTGCACCTGTTACGGCTCTGTCCCATGCTTGTCGAAAAAGTGCAGGAAATGTCCATTTATTTACCTGGTGCAAGGCGTTTTCCTGTAAATAAGAAGAGCAAACCTCATTGTACGCACGATTGAGGGGACCAAAAACAGCTTTATCTAGAGGTTGGAGAGCGTGTGTGGTATGGGGTGGAAGAGCTAGTATGTGTATATTCTCTTCCATTGCCTTCATTAAGATACCGAGACTCTCATGTGACGAATGGCCATCAAGGATTAGTAGCTGGGGCCTCTCATTTCCACAAAACTCTAAAAAGACTTCTGTAAACCACTTTTCACCTATAGTATCATCGATCCATCCATTTTGCTGGTAGCACCAGCGTGTACCTACTGGCGCACTTAAGGTATTGAAACCGTGTAAAGATCTTGAGGTTTTTCCTTTGGTTATATACATTGGGGGCATTCTCCGTCCAGAGGCGTTTACACACGCCATAACAGTTATATTGTTTGACTTTGAGCAAGTTTTGCTAACGCATGTTTTTTCACCCTTTTCTGCAACAACTCTTACAGGATCATGCTCGAAATTTTTACCCAACTCGTCGCAATTCCAAATCAAGTTTGGCTTACCCTGGATGTTTAAGCCCTCTACGATGGTCCCAAGGTCATTAAAATACTTCTGGATGACCTCCCTGTTCATCATTCTAGCTCGAGTTGATGCTAGTTTTTCAGGCTTCCTCACAACCAGGTCGGGATGTCGTCTCCTTACTCCTTCCCACCAATCCTTTCCTGCTTTAAATGTAGTGTAAGAGGATGATATTTTCATTCTTTTACACATCGTACTTGTCTTCGTCAATATCTGTTTTCTAGTTAAACCTATGCCTCTCCTCGCTGCCATTTTTACTGCACCAACGATTTCCTGCTCAATTTTCTCAGGGATATGCGGGGGTCTTCCATTTCTAACATGAATATCATGTTTTCCACTGATCCTATCGCCAATCGTACTCTTCGGGACACCAAAATGGGCTGAGGCCTTTCTAACAGACATAGAGTTCTCTTGCACTGCTTTAACAGGTTTTTATAAATCTTCTCTGGTGTAATTTTGGGTTTTTCCCCTTTTAGTGTAAACCCACTTTTTTGGCATTCTGAAATGATGATGATGATGATGATGATGATGATGAAATGACTATAAAGATATGATATTGTAGGTGCTGAAGATTAGATTTGTTTATTCAATAAATCATCTGAAAAGAGGGTAGAATGATGCAAAACGTCTAGATAGTTTTAATCCACAAATACGACGCAAAAAGCAGAATAGCCGAAATATGCATTGACAGTCAGATGTTGATAGAATTAGACATATAAGAAGGGACACGGATAGACAAACATCTCATCAGATGAAGAAGCAAACGTTGATGAAGAGAATTTTCAC
Source organism: Fragum whitleyi (assembly GCA_948146395.1). Taxonomy (NCBI): domain Eukaryota; kingdom Metazoa; phylum Mollusca; class Bivalvia; order Cardiida; family Cardiidae; genus Fragum; species Fragum whitleyi. The sequence continues at coordinate 20,002,763 of OX411551.1, read as the reverse complement.
AGTAACTACACACTGAAAGATAGACAACGACTAAGAATAGACAGATCAGCATGTAACTCGCAGAAACACATTAAACGGACAGATAGTGTAATTGCTGAATAGAGACAAGCTACGAGTACCAACAGAAACTAATGCCTACTTACAGGTAGACAGAAACAAAAACAGATAATCAGCATCCTGGATACCAGAAATCAAAGACAGGCGGAATTATGAACAGACTAAAGCAAACAGGCAGACACCGACTTATATGCACACAGAAAAAGGGACAGTGAGTAGAAGACGGCCAGAAACACGGACAGACTTGTAGTGACTAACAGACAAACAGGTACACAGACGGACAGAATCACAGTCATACTGTATTATAGAACACAACTTAGACTGATATTGTGACTTTACCACTCGAAAAGACAGAGATCTATATAGACAGGCAGCCAAATATTGACAGATATGATCCTTTAAAATGTTGCTTATTGTGATGATGATTATGAAGATGATGATGATGATGATGAATTAAAATCAAAAGATGAATAATTCAGATTATTTTTTCAGTTTTATTTATCAAATGACTAGTCCAAATCGCTAATTGCAAAAAGGGGCAACATAATGGCGCATTTTAAGCTCAAATAAGGCTGAAGATGCGACGTTTGGTCCCTATTCACGGAACGTTCGTACGTTCTTACTCTGGAAAGTCTAGTGTCCGTACTTTTTCGACCTACAAAATTAGTTCGGAAAGTACGGACACTTTAGTTTTTGTTTAATATCTTAAATACCGCTTTGTTTTCAGGTATATATAATATATAATAACGATCGGTAAAAGTTCATTATAATATGGAACGAAAAACGGGAAAGATCGTAAATCAATGTGATACCTTAATTTATGATTTATTGACACAATTCAAATGTTCCCGCTCTTTAAAGATGAGGGTATGCGGAAGAGGAAGAATGGGCTCTATGTTTGTGCGCATGTCTATCAATAAAGATGTGGGTCAATGCAGAGTTACCGTTACTTAAAAGAAAGTACGGAGGGTATTCTAATGGAACGTGCCTTCTAAACAACTAGGTTCCGTGCAATTTCCATTTTATAAATTGAAAACCTTTAATGTCCGTACTTACCCGCCCGTCCGTACTTACCCGGATTGCCACTAAACTTAAACAGAATTTTATCTGGGTTAAACCTGTCAATGCAAAGTTTACATGATAAAATTAGTATGTTTGGTTTATTTTTAGATTGGTGTGTACTATTTCTTGTAATATTTATTGTGTATTGAAGTTTTTCAGCGCTTTAAGTTTAACATGTGTGAATCTTATTTAACCTCTAAAAAGGACCGACCTAGCTTGATAAAATGGGATATTTTTAATTGTTGGTGAGTGGATAATAAGCCAGGAAAGTATCCACAACTTTGAATATACTTGATTGTTTGGTTTTGTATAATTTAAAATTACAAGGGAATAAAGATACAATGGAAGAAATATTTTAAGCTCGGAAGCTGATTTTTAGAGCAAAAAAAGTGAACGTTTTGGGTTGATGTGTTTTGAAATATCGTGTTGGAATGCACCACATGATAAAGAATTACAAAATTGGATTGTTTAGGAGAAAAACATATTCTCAAGTGTACATTAAAACAGAAGATGAACAGATTTGTCATCAGGGGGCTTAGAATAATAAAATCAATCTCAGACTCTTCAAATAGGACTATGCCCATTTTTATCACCCAAGATATAAAAGGAATGGAAACATGGGGATGTAAAATTCTACTCAGCTGACCAGCAAAGGACCCTGATTTATCTGAAAATGAAATTCGTTGAAATTATTGGGAGTATTCCGTGATAATTATATTTTACCTGATACATGTTGTCAAAGACATCAAAGACAAATTCCACCATGCCTTGACTGATGTCTCATTATTGTTTAATCAGAGCTTCAGCACAAATAAACTCACTATTGTTTGCTAGTAGATGCTTAAAACTAATGAGCAACAACATTTCAAAGTCAATTCCGAATCAACAGATTCATTTGAGTGAGTTCATTTGTTAAAGTTTGTTTAAATTTTTTCAACAATACGCCGCCATTAAAAAACTTGACTCACTTTTGGCAGGGGGCTGTAATATGGACCAAAATTTTGCGAAAAATCGTCAAAATTCTTGAAATTCAACATTTCAATTTTCCGCGAAACTTATAACGCCATTTAAAACTGACGTCACAATATATAGATTATGACGTCATTTTCGCGGTTATAAAATAGCGTTGCCATTCGCTTTGAGCTCATTTACATAGTTATTCCACTAGTGTAATAACACCCGTGTAATATCAAAAATACTCAACGAGGTTATTTCACTCCCGCGACGTAGATCATATTATAAAAATCATTATCATTCATGTTGATAATTGAATGATTTTAATGCGTCATGTGTAAAAGAAACATTTTGAACGTTGAGAAGCTAATGGTTTGAATAAAATTAATACATCAAACACAGCATACACACATCAATTACAACTGCTTTTGTTTATGAATACTCTTCATGATAGTTTGCTAGAAATGTTTCCTTTTCAGAAGGGCGAATACTTTTGAAATTGAGTGTATTTCATCGGTAAAAAAGTGAAAGCGGCCATGATGACAATATTTGTGAAAATGCTGTAAGTACTGTCAGACATAAAGAGAACAATATGTTAGTGTCTTAAAATATCAATGTCATCTGGTCGAGGTTGGGAGAAATTATCATGACGAGGCTCTTCCGAGTCATGATAATTTCTTGCAGCCGAGACCTGATAATATTGGTATTTCAAGACACTTACATGTTATTCTATTTATCATGCAATCATTTTTCAGCGGTTAATTTTAATAAATCGAAGAATTTCAGGTGAAAATGTATGCAAATTGTTTAAGAAACAAACTGCCTGATATCATGTAATGTTATCAGACAGGTGATATCAGGTCAATACAGGCTTCATTGCATGATGAAATGAATTATGCAGAAAGATATAAGGATCATTTTTGGTAAACAAAAATGGAGATTTTTGTTTTAGCTGGTTATTTGAAATAATACCCAAGACATTTTGAAATCATATTAAACCCTTTCCTGTCTATTGAAATGTGGTCAATCTGAATTCAACTTAAACTCAAAAGTTTTGTTACCGACAAAATAGACTTGTAAAATTCTGCATCTTAACGTGCCGACAATTTACCTGCATCTTTATAATCGGTCGGTGTCGCAGTCGACGAATCCGTCTCATATATACCGTATACTTTACTCATAGCATTAGCAGCTATTACTATATTCTTGGCCTTACTCCAGAGCTTGCTGGCATCTCGTCGCATTCGGTGTAACCCATGGTCGTCCATAAGCTTCATACGAAATTCTTTTTGACCCGCTCGAAAAGTACCTTCCTGTAGGACAGAAAAGTACAGTCAAATGCGGATATTGGGATAGGAAGCGGGGGTCCGGACCACCTCCCGACAAAAAATATAATAATCAAGTTGAGGAATCTAAAAGAACAAAGAAGCATTGGTCAGATTGCAAAGAATGTCGTAACGACAGCTTTGACCAAGCTGTAGTTACGATATTTTCTCGTCATCTGTTAAAAATTAAAAAAAATGGTAAAAATATGGTTTTCAAGTTTGAAAAGCTGTAATAAGATAAAGTTGTTGGTAAACGTGATCAAAACGTGTTATTTACAGCTTTTATTGAACCTTTTCCTGTTTTACAAAATTTTGGACCTGTCCAAATTCAAAAGTTTTGCAGACGAAATTTTAAAGAGGTTTTAATTTGAAAAATAAACATTCAGTAGGTTAGAAAATAGTGTGGAAAAAGAAGAAATTGCTTGTCAGAAGCAATTTCTTCTTTTTCACAATGTTTTCTCAATCATTAATCACAGGCACGTAAAACAAAGGAATTAAACAGCAAAGGGTTAAGCTATAGTTACGATATTATTTTCGTCCAATAACAATATATATATGTATAGGTGTATTTTGTAAACTGAGCTCTGACGTAGGCGCTGAGTCCATTATCATAGGTAAATCGGGTATAATTAAAAAGCAAGTGAAAGGAAGTTAACCTGACCCCTTCACTGCAGTTATGAAAGTACATGTATGAGTGAACCCTACGTTTTAAGACAAGCAATAACGTTGGTTTACAAAGTAAATTGTAAACTTTCTTAATGCGCAATTTAAACCTGTTTTATCTATTTCGAACAATTGACACGAGAATCTAACAGTAAAAAGTTGATTTTACGGCTCAGCGCGCAAAATCTACCTATATTTATAGGATTTTGTAAATCATTTATTTGTGCATGTAACATTTACATGTTATCGTGAGTAAATAAGATTTATTTCCGTTATTTATTTGATGCGTGATCGAATGTTTGATGTATTGCGACATGCATGTAGGTCGACCCTTGTCTACCAAAGAAGTTAAGATAATTTTCACGGAGTATACATGCATTCGGCGGCATTCTATTTGTCATGATTCACGACTCTAATTTCATTCAACGAGACTCACATGCTCGGTAGCCCAGTGTCGCCCCCGCTCAGTAAACTACATTGATCGACCCTGGGACAACTCGTTAACTTTTCCTTGTTCTCATGAATAATTCTTCAATCATTTTGTTCGGTAATCTCAAGTTTTTTTTTGTGAGAAAAAATAACTTATTTTAGACTGCATTGCACGTCATTTCTGCCTTGAAACATATTCAACATTCGAATTGCCCCATGGATGTTTTTCTTTCTACCGTGCACGACATTTGCATCATACCTTACGTCATCGGACACATATTTTCGTTAGCCTATCCTTAATATCCAAAACAAGTGTTTCCGAAACCTTATTGATATTGATTATATTGATTATTAAAAAAAAACATATTCAAAAAATCTAGTTTATCTGGTATCTCGTTCCAGTCGTCGCTGTATTTTTTTTTTATTATTTTTAGCAACAGAAACACTCTTTCAAGTTTATTGAAAAGTTGCATTACGTCATGGTCATTTTGATTGGATAATCAAGGTACAGTCAAACCTGTCTTAGCGGCCACCTGTATTCGGCAAGCCACCTATCTTAAGCAAGTGGCCACTGGGTTCCCGAATGAACCATTTGCACTGTAATTGACATCTATTAAGCAAGCACCTGTCTTAAGCAAGCTCTTTTTCAACGTCCCTTGGGTGCTTGCTTAAGACAGGTTTGACTATATATACAATTATTATAAATATTCGTAGAAACGCCATTTCGTTTGCGAATTGTCCAAGGGGTAATGCACGGAGAGTAACGTAATGATTTATGCCTGAATTCCAAGGATATGAAGCTCTTGGATATAACAGACTCTTGATGATTCATTATATCTATATTAACACCATATATGATTGGCTGCACATATCGTTAGCATGAGTGTTTGTTTGTATGTACTTACCATGACCGCATCACATGTTTGGTTAGTCTCGCTTTTCGGACACGACAACGTGAAAATGGCTTTATGATTTGGATCTTGATATTCCCCGAATACCTATAAGAGATGAATTAGAGAGGAATAGTGATGAATTAATAATGCTTAAATAGTAATGAATAGCTATATCATTGACAAGTTTTAAGTATGTGTAACTAGGCCTATAGCCGAAATACACACTGACAAAGCAAAAATACCTAAGTTATTATCAAAATAAACTCATTTTTTCTATAAATAACATCACTTTCATTTCAATGTTTAATAAGAATTTTCACTTGAATGCTAAAGTACATATAACTTGGCCCAGCCGAACTTTTGATGATAGACTGGAACGTTTCCTGTACAAATGGACAGGGTTCCGGTGTATAGACCAAACGATCGGTGTGCATTTGTCGACGATGTTATTAGTCAAAATAGTTATGAAAAAATGTTTTCATTTGATATGGAACGTCAGAAAATAAAATAATAAAGATATACACACCTCATACCGCTGTAAGTCCTGCTGTATAACGACGGGGATTCCAGTCTTTGAACGTTTGACGGTAAATACGCCATGAACGTTACGTAACTTTGGATTTCTTTTAAGATGGAGTCGCACGGGACGCCCAAGCACGTTGAAGTTGATGTCAACATTTTTAGGAAGTCCGTCGCTGGATTTCTTGACATGATTTAAAGATGAATCGTTCACAACCGTGAAATCAACTGGATCTGAATAGAAGATTTTTTTTGAATCGTCACACGAAAGACAACTTTTGTATCATCTTTGAAAGAAGGACAAGGTTGGGAAGAAGAAAACCTTCAACAATAACCACAACCAAACCTACAGCAATTTCAAGCAATCATAATAATAAGTCATAACAAGTCCATTTCTCCTACAGCATATCAGCTATCTCGATAAGCGATAATAATTTTGCATTTTTTTCAGAAGTATGGAAAAGAATTGCGTATTTATAAATCAGCCACATCTTATGGCAATAACATAATTGTGTTTGAAAGTAATGGGGTCATAGCTAAGTAAAAGTTAAAAATGATTATGATAAGTATCAAAATTTGCCTGATATTTTACTGTTGTAATTTCCTACAGAAAAAAACCTTAAATAGGAGGTCTTGAAAAATATTAAATTTTAAATAGGCATGTAGTTGGCTAAATTTTGTTTGATGAATTATTAAGAAGGCCTAGATATCACAATTACTGTATAATGATTGATTATGTGCGTGTTTTACTATGTTTTTTTTTTTATAAACATGTACCAATGAACCTAAATAATTGTGTTTGAAATATAAATAGAAACAGATTTCGTGTTAACTTGTTGAACATATCTTTCAGTATATATTACGCGGTCCTTACAATCTATTTTGAAAAGAACGAGTATGGATTTGTGATACAAATGCTACACGGACAGAGAAGTAAGTTTGCTTGTGAACGATTCTTCGAAATGGACAAAAATACAGTTAACAACATCGTGAAATTGACATTCATCTCAATCAAAACCATTCCAAATTAATCGCTCAGTGCTCAGTTTATTAATTCCAAACACTCACTCAAACGGTCCATCCTGAACAAAATTACCGACATTGGATCACCCTTTAATTTCACTCAAAGCTCACTCATCGCGCTCATTCAATTTCATTCCAAAATCATTCACCTTGTCAATTTCACGAGGTTTTTTACTGTAACGTCACAACTCAAAGAAGTTACGAGTCGTACATTTATGGAGTCATTTGACATGTTTTGGCGGGTATTTCAAAACAGCAAAATTGAAATTGAAACACAAAAAGCCGTATTTTTTTCAAATGTCTAAATTCTATTCCTCGAAATGGATTACAGTTGAGAAAAAAAATTATGAAATTCCCTCAGATTTAGATACAGTCACGGGCTTTAAATGATTAAAAAAATCGAAAAAGTAGTTGTAGTAGTACATGTAGTAGTAGAAGTAGTAGTAGTAGTACATGTAGTAGTAGAAGTAGTAGTAGTAGTGTATCTTTATCGATTATTTTTATTTTTTAGATATCTTTAGAAAGGTATGGCATCCCACTTAGATAAGCCCCTTTATCTGCTAGGAAATAGGATTTAGGAGTTGATAAGTTTTGTTTTCTTTATCATCAAAAAGATAACAAAACAAATTAAATAATGTGTAAATAAACTAAAAGATAAATACAACATATCAAAATATATTCATTGATGATTAACAAATTAGATAAATTATAAATAAAAATAAATAAATGAACAAAATAACTAAATAAAAAGTAGAAAAAGATCGAACCTTTGGTCGACGATTGTGTATATCCATAATAAACACACAGCACCAAAGTAATACAAAAGTATCCATATTTTACGGAAATATTTCTCATTTTTGCCCGTGTGTGTGTAAATGATAATTAATGAGAGAGATAAACTGCGGCAGTGATTGTCAAGTGATCATTTTTGTATTGTTTTTATAGCATTTATGGTGACACTTATCATATCCCTGACTCATCACAGGAAAATAGACTAATCAGAAGCTTCGTAAAGAAACCATTACTCGTCAGGGCAAAAGGACATATCTTTCTGGTAAATGCGAAAAAATTCAATCATGATCAGACTGCGCTTGACACCTCGGTTGCCTGGTGGTAAATGCACTCGACCCGTGACCTGGAGGTCCGTGGTTCGAACTCCACTGTCGCCGGGTGTGTTTATAGGCAAAACCCTTAATAGCCAGCCCCAGTTCACCCAGCTGTAAAATTTGGTATCAGTTGGTTTACACCGCTACCTTTCTCTCAGGGACGTGAAAATATAAGGATATTCTAGAGCGATTCAGCTTCAGCTTTTGTCGCAATCGATCTAAAATAAATTAGTATAAACGCAGCCTGATCATGGTTGTCTTGTCGCTCTTTGTAGATTTTCCTATTCTAAAATGGTCGCTTTGTGAGACTTAACGTTATTTTTTGACCTCTGCTCGATACGATCTCCTTTGAGATGTTTTTTTCTTGGCGATTGCTATAACGTTTCTTTTGAGTGTTAGGTCTTAATGGAAGTATCAAATTAGCATCGAAACCCTATAGAGACAAACGCCTAGACCATTATCAGCTGGCATACCCTGTGTCGTCTCAGCAAGGACTTTACTTTATTACATTTCGATGACAAAGTCGATTTACACCTTAATATGTACGCATGATGGATTACAAATAATTCTTCATGACCTGACTCCAACAGCAAAAGAGAGAAGTGGGGTCATTTTTTAAGAACTCGTTATAATTGTATCATAAATACGGTCTGACCGGGTCTAAATTTTTCACCTTAACGATCACCCAGTCTATTCACACCCTAACACGAAAAGGAAATGGATTACAAAAAAATCGTCACCTCTTGAGTCCCATAGCTAACGGCAGTGGTCAAAATATTTTTTGAGGCTCATTTTGGACTGCTAATAAGTCTTGCCGTAAATCAATTCAGATTGACCAGATTCTTCCCCCACTTTTCACATTCGCGATGACACAGTAGATTCACACCTATATTCTGTTCACATGATGGATGACAAATAATTCGTCACGGCCTAACTCTCACAGCTAATTAGAGGGACCGACTGGTTATGAGAGGTTCATTAGGGTTCAGAATGACGAAAACTTTAATTGATTGAGGTGAAATGAGCCTTCGACTAAGTAGCGCTCAATGAACGTCCGGTTTGAATTTGCAACATTAATTTAACACATTTGTAAATAATTCAAATTTTCTTAAGACAAAAAGAACGCTAGCGGACATGATAATTTATGGTGTTAATTAAAATGTCCTTGTATCGAACGATTAGTGTAGTGGACCAGCAATACTTCCGCAACATTTCGGAACGCAAAATCTTTCACAGTGTTAACCGAGGTTTCGAAATGATAATCAGTGGGAAACCTCGGTTAACACTGATAGAGATGATTACTTCCGAAACGCTTCGAAGCTATTACGGGTCCACTACCTTAACTGATTACCTAAGATGTCAAATGAGCCATCTACTTAATGTCCGTGGATCGCCCAGTTCGAATTCGAAGCATTCAACATATTTGTAAATGATTCAATTTTTTCTTGATTAAGGCTTAAAGAACGCTAGTGGTCAAATTAATTTATGGTGTTAATTTAAATTTCCTTGTTTCGAACAATTAATGTAGTGGACCCGCAATAGTTCCACAACATTTCGGAACTCATGATCTTTCAAAACGTTAACCGAGTTTTCCCAATGAAATTGTTAGGAAACCTCGGTTAACACTGTTAAAGTTTATGACTTCCGAAACGTTTCGGAACTAATACGGGTCCACTACCTTAACTGATTTGCTAGAATTTTACGAAGTGCTCAAGGTGAGCTTTTGTGGTCGAGTGATGTCCGTCGCGCGTCGTGTGCCGTCAACATTTACCTTGTAGACACTCTAGCGGCCACCTTTTTTGCCCGATCACCCTGAAATTTGTACAGAATGATTGTCTTGATGAAATCTCGGAAAAATTTGAAATTGGGTAAAGTGGGGTAAAAAATGAGGTCACGGGGTCAAATCTTCGAAAACGTTGTAGACACTCTAGGGTCCATATTTTTTCCTCATTCAACTTGAAAATTGGCCAGAATGATTGTCTTGATAAAATCTAGATCAAGTACAAAATAGGGTCAAGTGGTGGTCAAAAACGAGGTTACGGGGTCAAATCTTACAAAAACATTGTAGACAGTCTAGAGGCCATGCTTTTTGTTCAATCATTCTGAATTTTGGTTAGAATAAATGTCTTGATGCATTCTCGCTCAAGTTCGAAATTTGGTCAAATGGGGTTTAAAATGGGGTCACGGGGTCAAATCCTAGAAAAACCTTGTAAACACTTTGGAGGCCATATTTATTGCTAAAATCAACCTGAAAATTGATCTGAATGATATTCTTAATGAAATCTAGGTCAAGTTCGAAATTCGGTCAAGTGGGGTCAAAAACGAGGTCACGGTGTCAAATTCTAGAAAAACCTTGTAGCCATATTTTTTGCTCAATCATTCTGAAAATTGGTCAGAATGATATCTTGATGAAATCAAGGTCGAGTTAAAAATTGGGTCAAGTAGGGTCAAAATGAGGTCATGTTGTCAAATCTTAGAGAAAGCTTGTGGACACTCTAGAGGTCACGCTTTTTGCTCAATCATTCTGAAAATTGGTCTGAATAAATGTCTTGAAAAAACGTAGGTAAAGTTTGAAATTGGGTCAAATTGGGTCAAAATGAGGTAGATAGATAGATTAGATTTTATTTAGGTAAAAGATACATGACATTACATGGTAAAATATGAAATAAATGATCACAGAGTAGCCAGTATTTAAAACAACATAAAACACATGATCACAGATATTAAATAGATACCATGTCTGCCACATCCTTACCTAGGATAACGCAAAAAAGAGAAAGGTTATCTCTTATTTCCATTGCGGTCCTATGCAAGGGTGTGGCCGACATAGAGGGACATGGTGATTAACTCTCAAATTCAGGGTAATCATTAAATATTCATCTTATCACAGCATTTTTATCACAGTAAAATGAACCTTAGTTTTACAAAATTTAGCGGCTTAAGTGCCCTTTAATTTTAGCTTTAAATTGTGAAAGTGACTCAATAGCTTTGATATCGACCGGTAAGCGATTCCAAAGGCTGCAGCCCATGTAAGAAAACGACTTTCTCCCATGGGACCCAACCTTCGGCACCGCAAAACAACCACTGCTGTTAAATCTGGTATTATAACTGTTTACAGATGCTGGCGCTGCAAAGTGTTGTTTCATATAGTCAGGTGCTAATCCGTTTTTAATTTTGAACACATGTAAAAGCGTAATCTCTTCTACTCTTTTGGAAACAGGCAACCATCTTAGAGTTTTGAAATGTATATCTGAAATTTGGGATCTATGAGGTAAATCTAGAACAAATCTTATCATTTTATTTTGCATGGTTTGGAGCTTATCAGTCCACTTCTTGTTTAAACCAAAATACCAAAATGCACAAGCGTAATCAAAATGACATTGAATTAAGGCTGAAACAAGCAGTTTTCTAGTTTGGAATGTTAGATATTTGCTTTTACGATACAAGAACTTCAGACGTGCGTTTGCTTTATTTAATAATGAACTTGCCATTAATTCACCGGATAAGTTTTGGTCTAGAGTAGCTCCAAGATATTTGACAGATGAAGTTGAATTTATAAGATTACCATTACATGTAACATTAATATTTGTATTAGATTAAATCTTTTGCTTAGTACCAAAAAGAATACATTCGGTTTTACCAAGATGTAAAGACAGCTTGTTGTCAATAAGCCATGATCTTACAAGGTTAAGGTCCTCAGACAATGCCTTTTCCACAGTCACCCTATCTCTCCTAGAGACTAGTATAGCAGAATCATCTGCATAAAGAAAAAGTTTGTTTTTAATCACAACAGCCATGTCATTAACATAAATTAAAAATAACAGTGGACCAAGTATCGAACCCTGGGGAACACCACATGTAATATTAGCAAGTGAAGAATGAACTTTATTTACGTCAACTAGCTGTTTTCTATCGTTAAGATATGAAGAGAACCAATTAATAATGTCATTACCGAGTCCTAATGATTCAAGTTTCATTAAAAGTATTAAGTGATCAACAGTATCGAATGCTTTTTTGTAAATCAAGTAGAACCATACCTACATAGTTACCTTTATCCATTTGAAATCTAATGTGGTCAGAAAGATGGATGAGACAGGTGTCTGTGGAATAGCCTCTTCGGAATCCAGATTGAAGATTATACAATAGATCTTTTTCTTTCAGATATTTTTCAACTTGGTCAAAAACAACCCTTTCGAATATTTTTGAGATAACACTCAATATAGATACTAGTCGATAATTACCAACGCTAGTCTTATCACTTTTCTTATATAAAGGAACGACCCTAGCTGACTTTAAATCAGGGGGGACAATTCCCTGAATCAAAGACAAATTTACAATATGAGTCAATGGGCATGCAATAATCGAAGAGCAGTCTTTTACAAAACGTGCTGGAATACCATCCAAACCAGTAGACTTGTTCGCATCTAATTTATTTAAATATTTTAATATTGTGTTTTCACTGACTAAATTAAAAGAAAAACTATTTCTACATATACCTTTTCTTGCATAGAATGATCATACAAAATCTCTACCAAATACAAAAGACGGAGATGGTAAATTTGACACAAGGTTGGCAGCTACCGTAGTAAAAAAAGAGTTGAATCCTTCAGCCACAGTAAATTTATCAAAACACAAACAGTTGTTAAGATTTAAAACTATGTTATCACAAGAACAATTATTCTTTTTGGATGGCATTCCAAGTTCTTTAAGACATTTCCATAAAGATTTAGAATTATGTTTTTGCTCCTCACATGTGCTCTTAAAGTAATTTTTGTTGGCTTTGAGTAGACAATACTGTGCCGAATTTCTTAGTTTTTTAAAATTTTCAAAATTTGAATCACTTTTATTTTTCATATAGGCCTTCCATGCATCTTCTTTTTGCTTAATATTCTCTAGTCCTTCGGGCGTAAACCAGGGCTGAGTTCGTTGCTTAATTCTGATTTCCTTAACAGGTGCAATACTATCTAGTACATGGAGAAAAATAGACTTGAATGATAACTATGCTTCACATACATTATCACTCAAGAGAACTGGACTCCAATCAGAAGAGAGCAGAGTTGATTGAAATAAATCCGTATCATAATTTTTACAAGATCGAACAGTTACTGATTTATGCTGACCAATAAATTGTTTACTTACTTTCCTGGTGCAATATACCATAAAGTGGTAACTAAATGATGTGTTTACAACACCTGACTGTAAAACTTTACTAGTGTCTGAAACTAAAACAAGATCAATGGTGGTACGAGAAGATTGAGTAATTCTAGTGTGTTCATTTATCAATTGAGAAAAATGAAAACAGCTCATGAAATCTTTTAAATACGAGAAGAATTTACAAGTTGAAGAAAGTGAAACATCAGTGTTAAAATCTCCTAAAATATATGTTTCATACGAACTAAAATGTGTGCTACTAGAACAAACAGATTCTAAAATGCTATAAAAGTTCGATTGTTTTGGTGGTCTATAAATGACTGATAGTAAAATAGGTTTGCTCTTAGGTAATAACAGTTCAATCCACAAGGCTTCAATATCTTTATCGTGTAGATCTTCACGAATATTGAAAGATAAATCGTTCCTAATGTACATGCATACACCACCTCCCTGGCGATTACGATCAAGACGAATAATGCTGTAATTCTGGATACTAAGTTCAGAGTCAAATATGTTGTTGTCTAACCATGATTCAGAAATTCCAATGACAATAGCTTTAGTTTCCACGGCGAGTGATCTGATGTCGTCTAATTTAGGCAGGAGGCTTCTTACATTGACATGAAAGAAATGCAGTCCACGTTTATCGAATTTGTCAGATGTGTTTTGGTTGGTTACGAGTGGACCAGGGCACGGATGGACGTCACCCCCAAGTAATAAAATAACGTTGAGCCACTGAGATCTAGAACATGAACTTGATGAGTGTTTGTTTTTCTGGACAAAAGAACATTTGTTACTCAGGAATGTCTGGTATATGCATAGATGGCCATGGGATATCGATGTTGATAGCTGTCCGAATACATAGTTATCCGATATTATGAACAGTTCGTTTATTGCAACATTATTTGGGCTGTAGTTTCGATGTACTATGTTAAATATGAACAGCAATACAATGGGAACAACTTTGAAGCATTCCATTTTCATCAGACAAACCTCTCATTGGCTAGCGATTGTATAACTTATGACTTTTTGAATAATGTTTTTTTGTTTACATCACCATGTCCCTCTAGGTCAGACTACACCAGATAATGGGGTCAAATCTTAGTAAAAACCTTGAAGACATTCTGGGACCCATATTTTTAACTCAATCAACCTGAAAATTGATCTGAGTGATATTCTTAATGAAATCTAGGTCAAGTTCGAAATTCGGTCAAGTGGGGTCAAAAACGAGGTCACGGTGTCAAATTCTAGAAAAACCTTGTAGACACTCTGAATGCCATATTTTTTGCTCAATCAATCTGAAAATTGGTCAGAATTATCATCTTGATAAAATCTATGTCAAATTTGAAATTGGGTCAAGTAGGGTCAAAAACTAGGTCACAGGGTAAAATCCTAGACAAACCTTGTAAGCCGTGTAGAGGCATCATTTTTTGTCCAATCAACCTGAAATTTGGTAAGAATTCGCCATCCTTTCTAAATATTTGACAGTTCATTCGGGTGAGCGATTTAGGGCCACTATGGCCCTCTTGTTTGTAAGAATATATTAAGCGGCTTCAAATTTCATTACCATGTACATGTATATGCTTTTCATTTTTAAAATGGCCGATTTAGATGACATTGGATATGTGGCAATAAAATATTGAATTTATTAAACGAGTCATCTATGTACAGATAAAAACGAGACTTTATCCAGTTTTATATGCTTAGATGACGAGTTTGATAGATTCGGTGTTTCAATAGCACAAATTTGATGTTCTTTTCATCATAAAATCCGTTTATTTGGTGAATCTCAACCTCTTCTAGAATAGAAAAGTATGTTCACTTGATCAATTCTATTCTAGACTCTGTTTAGATCAGCTTGTCTCGAACAAAATTTCACGATGTCCTCAACACTACGAGATGACGAGTCAAAAACGAACATCACTTTGGCATTTCCGTAATATGGGAAGTGCCTCGGGCGTTAGTGTAGTAATTTTGGCCATTTTACGACATCTGGTAGGTACTTTGACAAAAACGTTTGAAGAAAAAATAAATTTCTTTAATTCGTTCAGCTTGTCTATCCAGATGATTTCGGCAGAATATGATTTGATGACAAAACGCAGTAAAACACTGCGTTAGGTCATTAAATTTTTATTTGCACAGTTTTGAGTCTTTCATAGATTGTGTTCTACCAAACGTCATCTTAAGCAGGGACGTTGTTGCTTTTGACGTCATAAAATCTACACGCGCAAAACGACGCGCTTTAATGTCTGACAATGTCTTATTATTCCCGAGGTCTATTCCGAAGATTCGCAGCGGGTTTCCAATTGATTACTAGTCAAGACAAAAGACAAACATTACTCGCCAGTTTCTCTTTGTTAGTGACTGCATACAATAAATGCCAACTCTGAAAAGGACACACAAGATCGTAAGGACTTTTTTCCCAACGTCAGTGATAGCTATGACCCCACGATATCAACACACAATAACAACATATCAGTAAATGGTCGGATTCAATCTTCACAAGACATTGTTCGTCTACCCCTAAAGCAAGTTCTTGGAAAACACCACCATTGATAGGTTAGTATCGTACAGAATTGATTAAGCTAGTAACTTACAGGGAAAATTACGTTTTGAGAAAGACATGGATTTACACAGAAACCGAACCTACCGTATTTTATGGACAATATGTCGCGACTTGGTTTTCAAAAAAGCTAAAGCTTTCAAGGTTGTGGCTTATACGCAGTTGCAGCCTATACATCGATTTTAATTTTCTAAAGTGACCAAAAAAATTGATGGGTGGTTATAAATTGAAGGTAAGGGCATACAAAGGCCTTGAAAGTGTTAAATTCTTCCCAGTTGTGACTTGCATTCATTCAAAAAAAGTGCGAAAATATCCTTAGACCGTCTACTACGCATTCGCAGACTCTGGCAAGAGTCTCCAATTTACGTTCATTACATAAACTATGGTACGATGTACCAGCCGAGGCGTTATTATTTAAGGCCGTTGAAATTGGTGTCAAATCCAATTGAAAGAATCTTTTGATGCCTTACCAAATATTCTAGAGGCAGTGCAATGAATGACGTTTTGTCTGTTAATGTTTTTTTCCTTCCGCACAAATCATTTGAAATATCACACAGGTAATTTGCGACCTTTTTGTGCCCTGATTTCTCAATTTATTATTTTATCCGAAATGTCCCTTTTAGAAATCCCATTGTATGTCATTGATATTATGATGTGTTATTGTAACAAACAAGGTTAATCAAAGCACTGAAAGTACTGATGGTGAACGAATCTGTTGGCATTCTAAAGTGATATATTGAATTCGTTGAGAAAAGAGAAATTATAAATGTAAAAAATAATCAAGGGAAAGTATCTCGTCAAAATTCTAAATTCAAAGAATGAGAAAGAGAGGAAAAGAAAGGTAGAGAGAGTGACAGACAGAGACAGACCAATAGACAGAGAGCGATAAGCCTAGAGAAAAGAAAACAGGCAACTATAGTGTCTAGACTAATGATTCTTTTCTTAACTCAAAAAATAGCAGTCAGAAAGGTAATTCAATTTCCACATGCGGAACCCATATTTTAGCAGATTAAACAGCAGTCTTTCTGCATTTTGACTTTTAAACGTTATCCGCTATGGCTCTGGTACGACCTGAATGGGGTCCCCCCCCATCCTCCGAATTAAAAGACCGCTGTTTCGTAATTGTGTTTTGGTCTCTTTCGGTAATATTCAGTCTCGTGAAAGAATAATTATCTGATGCCATTGCGTAAAAATGAATTAAAAAAAAAAAAAAAAAAAACAATTCGATGAAATCTATGTAGGAAGGTATTTTGTACAGCTAATGAATTGTCCAAATTTAGTCGTTGTTTAAATTCTATTGCTCCTACCAAACGGCAGATAATCGTAAACCTAAGAGGGTAGAAGATGGCAGCTACGTACGGATGTATGCTCATTATAGTTCTGGTGCGAGAAATACCAATTTGCATATTAAGGTAAAGGTGCTCCAGTCCACAGACGATTGATTCACAATCCAAGTTTCGTTTTTTGTAATATTTTACATACTTCCCGTAAAACAAATAGATGAATGATTGTATTGAGGAAATTCTAGAGCCATCCGAGGGATAGAAGCGCTACTATACAGTTGTAGTTACGATGTCAAGTACTTTGAAAAAAAAATCCATTCGATGTTAAAATTTGAAATTAGGTCTATCGTGTTGGGATATTTGTTCATTTGATTCTTTTATTTATTTATCTATTCACGACATTCATATATTAACAGTAAATCGTACCGAGATTGCTATATCCCCTGTTTTCCGGCCTTGTTTGAAACGAAAAAAAAAACAACAACAGGGAATGGAATTTGGGTATTATGATACAAAAATACCCGTAACCGAAGATATTTACATTACACAAGTATGCAACAACAAGCTTTAAGATAAAAACGGGATTTAAGCAAGAGGTGTAAATTTGGTAGTTGAGAACATAAGTTGTCTGGTAATGGGTTAAATTTCATTTCATATCAAGGTTGGTCAATGTCAAGTGGTGCGTATTTATGTTTCAATGAGAATTAAGACGCGCCCTCCCTAATAAACGCGCTCCCCCATAAATACGATTCCCAGGCCCTTGACCATACGACCAACATCATCCAACCGTCCACGGTCCGTGGTGAAAAATCCGGTCTCGAATTTAATTTCAAAAGCTGCTACTCCACGACGTAATGTTCAATAGATTGTGGGTTAACTATCTTAAATTCCTATCAGGATAAGGCTGGTTGCGTCATTAAAAGATCGTTCAACATCTGAAAAACTAGCGCGTCCTAAATCGTGCAGTCTTCCGGAAGTGCGAAAGGTTAAAATTTAACACAAAATTAAAACTATTTCTCGTTATTCTTCATAAGTCACATGCGAACAAAACCCCCTTTCGTTGTTACGAAAATATTTCTGAAATCATTTCACCTTCTGCAAATATACAAAATATCCGAGTCAAATGATTAAATCCTAGTCACAATTCATACTGTTAAAATAGGAAAAACCCCGTAAAATCTCGTGTGTGACTTATTTCAAAAGCGACGTCGCCGCTTGCAAGAATCTGGGGACTTCAAAGCGTGCCGACACGCGGTGACCCAGCTAGCTCCAGACGTGTTGTGTTTTCACTACGAAACACTTTCATTTCGTGTACCGGGTGCATTTACACATCACGAAATTTTAGGATTTAATACAGGATTATTTATTTCATACGTGAATAGGTAATTATTTATAAGACCGCTTTGTCCATCGGTAGCGGAACATTGAATATTGCATCGTCTGGAACTTCCTACCTTGTACAAATAATAACAATAATAATAATCTCGGCTTCTGCTTAATAACGCAATCACTTGCTTTTGAAAGCTGCAATTAATGGTCCAGGATGACCGTATTTCGATACATGACTTAAAATGACAGAATTACAATTCATTAGCTAACATTTTATTTTATTTTTTAAATCAATAGCCTTAATAGATAAATAGAAAAGCGTCTTGGGCAGCATACGTATTTCAATCGATAATTACGAACATGTTAACAGTTTGCTTCTCTAAGGTACCAAAAATACGTATTTTTTTACTTAAGTAAAAGAGTCTGAAATAATAGCGCCCCACGACGTTTTGCACCGCGCTAAGGCGCGTGTAATAGGAGAAATACGGCAGGAACATTCCATTCGTTTGTAAACTTGACCTTTCGTAACTTATAAGCAAAGACTTCATTCATAAGGAGGCAGGTAAAATCGTAGTAGGTCATCACGTTTGATATGGCCAATCAGGGGTGTGTGGAAGTTCAAGAGTTCACGACCTCAATAAACACACATTTCCGGCAAATTACTACAAGTTGCAATAGCGAAGGTTTAAATCAAAAACATAGTATCTGCCTATACAGTGTACAGACACAAACTTTGTTTTTGCTCTGAAGTCTCGACAATCTTACGCGGATCAAAAATTCGCCCGTATAGACATTCCAAGATATTTTTGTGTTTTTAAAGTGTAATTTTCATTATCTTTACTTGATGTAGAAAGATTGTATCATGCATTTAACGATACAAACAGTGATTTTGTAGAGAGAAGCCTTTAGAGATACTAAATTGAATCTAAAGAGGTACTGCTTTATTTAAAACCTATTAAGATCCTACAGGATTTTCCATACACAGTATATAACACTGGTGAACGAAACTTTCGTTCACCAAAAACGGCCGTACGTCACATAGTACTACTAGAAAAAAACGCTTGAACTTGGCATGGAAAAAGGCGGCAGATTTTTAGGTTGTGTTTTGATTTTTGTTCGCCCAGTTTATTCAGAGGAAAAGAATTGTCCTTCGGCAATGACTCGACATTCCAGTGCTAAAGCATTGTAAGGGCCTATATATGATTTTTTGATATAACATTTTATATAATTTTGAGCCCTGTGAAAGATGAATAACATTTAATGCTGTGCGTGACATTTTCATCAATTTGATATGTGCATGATGAATAAACTTTGATCAACCAGCCCTGAGTTCAGGATGACAAAACGGTGAAAACAGTTCGCAAATTAAACCCCGCTTTGCACGCAAGTGTGCGTGCAAAGCGGGGTAAAATTGGAAAACTGTTTGCATCGTTTTATGATCCTGAACACAGGGCTGGATAATCACACAGTTCAATGGAAATATCGAACGATTATGAACAGATGCCACGCACCAGAAACTATCCACAAAGTGTGAAGAGACGGCTCAGAATAGATTATGCAAGCTGATCTGTATCATAAGGCAGCGTATATGTGGACTCGTTGGAAATGTCTCGCACAGGCTCATTTATCAGACATAACCAGGCATTTTCACGACATTCCTCAATCGAGAAATGTCAAATGTCGAGTAGATAAATCAGATTCAAAATGCTTTCTTTGTATTACGATGTTTGTAGATTGAAAAAGATGCCCTTTATATGATACCACGATGTGGTCTACTTCATTTATTATTTCCGCCTTATTGCAGTTTATTTACTACGAGATTAAGTGAGGAATGCATGTTACGCATGGTCCCATTAATAAGTCAATTTGTAAATGTGACCCGTCATGAGATAAGGGGTCGTCTTAGTAGTGCGTAAAAGTGTCTCTTGTCAAAACTTATCGAATTTTGGCTGGTATTCTGAATCAAGCGTTTCCATGCATATTTTTAACATATAGTTCTGCAATATAGAGTGAGTGATAAAAGGTTAATTTTGTCTATACAGGTATAGACAAAATCAACCTTTGATCCCTCACTTAAACTTGTGGATCATCTTTACCTAATGAAAATTCTACGTGTATATTGGCCACAGAAAAACGAAGAAGCCAACAAGAGAATGTTCGGTTTCTGTATAGATTAAATTTTCTAAACTTTACAATTAAATGTCGAACGGTTATCTTAACCTTAATACTAGATCGCTCTCAACTTTTGAGTGGTAAATATATATAAAGCAGCTACCATTTGGTTTACATCAGCAGTTGGGGAAAAAGTAATTTTTGATTTGATGAGAATCGTAAATAGCTTTCTCTAGCTATTTTATCGAAGTCTTCTTTCAAATTTATCTTCTTATTACAGATGAAATAGCTAGTGAACATAATGTTTTATCATTTGAAACATGACTTTTAAAATCCACAGAGGAAAATCATTTATCATTACATCATTATAAATAAACTCATCGCAATCCGGTAAACCGAAAACCGCAGAAAATAAGTGGCATAGATTGACAACTGTGACGGTCCTGTCTTGCGTAACTTGTTTTTTACTCGTTCAAACACTTGATTATGAGTAACCTATGAATTTCAACTTCTTTCCTCTGAAATGAGATGAATGTTGACCTCCGTGGTTTTTGACATTTTTTTCACTTTTGCTAATTGTTAGTCCATGTATTGTCTTATTTCAAATTGCCTTTGAAGAGCTTATAATTACATTCGAGCCCATGTGTGACATTTAAAAAAAAATCAAATATGTGCAAAGTAAAGACCATGGCCGGCCTTTGCATCTGTACAGTCTGGCCAGAGTCTTTACTTTGCGCTTTACATATAGACAAAGTCTCAAAGTGTCTTTAGACAGTCAGGAAATCTTCTAATTACAATGTGTGGCTGTCTAGGCAGCTCAATGATATCCCTTCATGTGCATTACAAATTGTTGGAAATGTCATTCACAGACTCAATTTTAGAGTCTGTGATAAAATAAAAAAGATGGCAATAACAACAATAAACTAAATTCCTTTAGAAGTAGTACGTCGGCTTCTTGATCAAGATGTCCCAAGTACGATTCTCGGGAGCGGCAATCGATCTTGGTTTTTTGTTGACCCATGAATTTGGCGCAAGTTCTGGTGAATTCTCTGGAATTGATGACCTTGTTTCTTAAATATAGCTTAAATAAGTACATTTTAACCAGCCAATGTACATTTTCCTTCTTTAACACTGGGTCGTCGAAACAAGACATTCGTTCAGGATGACAAAACGGTGTAAACAGCATGCAAATTATATCCTGCTTTGCACGCATATGCACGTGCAAAGCGGGATATAATTGGCTAACTGTTTGCACTGTTTTGTCATCCTGAACGTAGGGGTCGACATTGGTTCACGGTAAGGATATACAATCGAGATCCCAAAGTTTCAAACAAGCATAAAATATCCTTCACTCTACTTCAATCCATTTCTATGACACTCGCTTGTTCTTCGTAACCCTTAACCCAACGATGGATTTTTGCTGTTTCTTTTCAAGCGATTTTGCAAAGCAAAATTGCTTCTTGTCATCACTGAAACTGTTTCGACGAGACCCGATTGAATACCCACAACATTTGTTTTCATTAAGAAATAAATATTTTAGGCTGGTTTTACCCCCTCTTGTCTGTACCTTTTCTCATGAACAACTTCATCACGACAAAATGCTCCAATAGCGGATAGTCTCAGTTTTATACATGGTTGTAATGTTGGATAAGTCATCCATACTTCATCATAATATCGTCTGTTAAACAGATCTGTCTCGTCAATAGGTGTGCTGCATACACATTTTTTTATGGTTTCGCATTTCGAACCATTCGAAACATCACTCGGCCATTTCCGTAAACTGCAACAGACCTCGGATGTATAAAAGGCGGATGAGTATGTATAGTCCGTTTGACTTCTATGTGGACCAACCTTTTCATTAATTACATAAAATTGCGTTTGAATAAGAGGTTTGTATGTAGTAAAATCTTAATTTCAGCTTAATACCATTCCAAACAATATTTTTTTGAAAATAAAATGATTTCAAAATAATGATTTTGTCTATCGAGTTAAAGTTAATATTTTCGCATTATCCGTTCTTAAACACGAGGGGTGATGGAGGCTGTTCAATAGTAAGAAAATGTCAACAAATATAGTAAAAACACGTGGTTTTATTCTAAACTTTTGACAGATGAAATGTCCATTATTCCTTATTTGGACATGCTAATTAGCATATCGACGGTCATGTCATCTTAAAACTTAAATACATGTAGCACGTGATTTTTACCGTTATAGGTAGATTTTGAGCGGTGAGCCGTGAAATCTACTTTTAACGGTTAAATTTCCATGCCTTTATTTCAAAATAGATCAAACAGACATAACAAAGATACAAATTACCTTTCAAATGAAACTTAGTGCTTATTTTAGATCTTACGGTTTACTCATAGACCCGTGGTAATGGACTCAACGCCTAGGTCAGAGCTCAGTTTTGAAAATACACCTATAGTACTCGCCTTTTCATCAAGTTTTCCTCGTGAAATTCCCAACTACTTCGTTTGATAATGCTTTTTGATTGGTCTTAACATGTAAATATAGGGTTCATCTCAGAATGAATAGAATCAATAATCAATTATCTGGTCAAACAGTTTCTGAAGAAAGAGAGAATATACACAGATTTGATATCCAACTGTAGCAAAAGTCTTAGACAAACTTAATTACATTGAAAAACTCGATTTTATAGTAATACAATTCACTTAAAATCTTACTCTTTTGACTCGGCCCCTATGCAAATCAGTACTATTTTTGGTTATACAATTCGCTGTTCCGTTTAATACAGTAACAAGTAGGTATGAAATGCTAAAAGTTAACATATAGACGGACGGACAAAATCATTATTTTACATTCAAAAATTCTGAAAAACAAAATTCGTCATGGTATTAGCTCGAAAAAATGATATGACAAGAAAAATATGCGTTTCATTAATTAATTTCTGAGATTTTCGGCGAAATGTTGGTCCATATAGAAGTCAAACGGACTATAACAAAATTGTGCATTTTGCGGAAACAGTGTAAGAAAAACTAGGGCGGAAACAGTTGGCACTATCTTAAGATTGCTATTTGTTACAGAAAATAACGGCTGAAAAATCTTAATTTTTGAGAATGATTCGTCAGGGATTTTGACATCAATAGATTATTCTTACATTATGAAAAATAACAACACAAATATTTTTCACTTAAATAATTTAATTTTGAGTAGATAAAAAGCTAGTGCGTATGTATGGTTCAGTCAATACTTCAATTTAATAAATACATTCTTTTGAATAAAACCATTTATGTAAGAAAAAACTATATCTATCCGATTGTTTCATATTCCGATTTCCTTAACATATAGATCTAAAAATGCTAGGACTAAAGGTTCACATAGAGTGCACTTACTAGCTGACAACTACTAAAATGATAGAATAATAGAAAAAGTCTCTTAAAGTGTTTTCAAAGTGCTTAAAACCAGTATTTGCGTTAGCTACGATAAAACTCAAATAAAACACCTAATGCTGATATCTTTTTAAAACAGTATTTTTGCTAGCTACAAAAATAAAAAAAAAAAGCTTAGGTTTGCTGATTAGTAATATCCGTATTACATAAAAAAAAAAATAAAAAAGGAATGATTAGAGCATGTTTGAACTTACACTTCCCTTAAAGCGCATATCTAATCAGATTAGCTAGAAATAGTATTTGTGTAAACTACAAAAAAAAATCCCAAAAAACGAAAAGCTCACATAGAGCACGATAAATTTTCAGAAACAGTATTTGTGTGAGCTACATGTTTACAATTTACATACGAGTACTTATATCAAGCGACAGAATCAGGGAGCTCTAAAGAAGGATAATCGTTGGGTATTTCGACTTTTAAATAGTTTCCGAAAAAAGACGCCAATGAAACAAGAACAGATAAATAAGAACATCAAGATGGTATCACGTTACTATTATTTTCACACTCTGACCAATAGAATAATTAGTTACATCGTGAAATTAACATTCATTTCAATCAAAACCATTCTGAATCGCTCACTCATCGCTCCATTCATTCATTCAAAACACTCACTCAAAGCATTAAAAAACGCATTTGAAAAATGACGAAAAAAGATAAGACCAAGAAAAACCCTGAAAATGAATAAAGCAAGAACTTAATTGCGATTCCACTGAAATTATTGAAATTTTAAGTTAATTGGTTTTTGAAGAAATAGGCAGCTTTTTATAGAACTTTTATTCATATTATATAAAAGGGAGGTAATACATGTCGCTAATTTTACGCAACTTGGGCAAAGTAGCGATTTATTGGATTACCCTCTTTCAAATTCACTCAAAACTCGTTCCACACACTCGTTTAATTTAATTCCAAAACCATTCCAAAACCACTCATCTTGTCAATTTCACGATGTTATAATGTCCCCCAGGGCGTCAAAAAGTATGATTTTGCGGACATCGGCTTAGTGTTCATCAATCATAGGCATATGCGCACACAATTGTATAAATGAAATTGTCCCAAACCGTCTTCTCGAGCTAAAGATTTTAACTCAACGTTGTCCATTGCGAATGTAACAAGGTGGAGTTAGAACTCTTCATTTGCGAAGACGTTCCAAACCTTACAAACGAATATATATTTTCTAATTTTTGATATACTGAATTTCAAAACAAAGTGTGTACTTTTAAGTTTCGCCATAGGTGTGTCAAAGTCTCAAATCGTTAATCCTACGACACAAAACAATAAAGGATTGAAGTAATAAAAATAGCATAGTATAAATGCGGCATATCTGGTATTTTTTATTTACTATTTGGTAAGAAAAGACTACTACGGCCAATACGCCGGTGCGGCTTATTGCCCGGTATATACAGTAATATACGGTAAGGTTTCGTCGAGTTTTTCAAATTTAAGCTGATCCCTCTCCATCGTTGATTAATCAATGTTAATAGTATGTGTTCATGTATTCTATGAACTCGTCCTTGGTCACTTCTTTATCCCCGTCCGCGTCCATCTTACGGAACTGTGCAAGTATTCTATTTTTGTCCCAGTTTTTGACAATCTCCGAAATGTAAAAGCAATAGATATTACTGTGACTCAACAGGCTAAAAGGATTTATTGATTTTTTTTATTCATCCACCATACACATATACAATACATTGAAAACAATTAAGGTATTCCTAGTGTGAAGATCGGAATTGAGTCGGTTAATTTCGGCTATTTCCGACAATCAAAGCGCGTCGTTTTGCGCGTAAGTTAGATGACGTCATAATCATCGACGTTCCCGCTAAAAAAGACGTACAGTTACATAAACTCAATGGAAATTTGATAAAACTACAAAAATATAAATTTTATTTTACTTTCCTTGTTTTGATTGAGTTTTTGGCCCTGTTACCAAATGTTAATCTGTACAAAAAATACCTCGACCAATCAAAATAATTTGCAGGAAATTGTCTTTCTTTAAGCGTACCGACCAAAGGGCTGCCGGAAGTCACACCCCCGGAAACCGATTTCCCGGAAAAATTATAGAACAAAAATTCTTACGCTTCTACCCGAAACAAATTATCTCTGCTTTTACTAAGGCATTTACACGAAATTTTTCAATTCATACATTTAAACCATAAAAAGAGCAACCCAATTTATCATGGAAGATGCCTTTATGTATAATTGTACATATTATGTCCCTTTTCAATCATTTTTTTAATCAGTCGAACGTTTATACCAACAGAAACAATATAATTAGGCCCAAATAAAGTATGGTTACATGTAACAAACAAATTATTTGTCGTTATGTATACATCTGGCATGCTAAAAAGGGACCGACTATGCCTATTTGCAAAATATTCCAGTTATTGAACGAGTATTATACACAGTTTAACGATCCATCTCATACTTAAGGAGAATTACCTTTCATACTCCAATATATGAGAGAATAATGAAAGCAAAATCCATGCCGAAAAAAAAACCTTCCTTTACAATAATAGCAAAAGCCTTTTTCTTTAAAAGAGAAATCTTACTTTTTCCTACAGGAAAGAACTTTTTTCATGGTTTCTTGCAATTATTTCAAAGGCAAATGGACACACTTTGTAGTTCAGACACTTGAGATTAAGAATTTAATTAAATGCGAGCATTATTATAAGACCAGTGAACATTTTTCAGCATTTTTGAAATATAATTAATGGCATTAACAAATTCATTATACTTAGTTATTTTGTTAAAGACTCGAGCGCGATTAGAGAGCTAAAAAATATAATTATGGTCAAAAATTAGGTTATTTATTTCAAGGGCGCATAACTCTTGGTCCTTTTTCTCTATTTTTCCACGGTAAATTCTTTTCATACTTTTAGCCTGAATGCCCGAAGTATTTTAGTAATTTTTGAAAAAGGCATTTGAGATGCCCCATCAATACTTTTTGAAAAAGAGGAATTTCTTTGATAGTCACTGTAGCCAAAATATATTACAAAATGGCGCCTTATTTTGTTTCCGATTTGAAACGTTGGCTAACTTTGCATTATTTAATTAAAATTATTTGTTCAAAACTAGCTTTTTGTAATTTACAACATTTCTACCAAATATATTACACGAAATATGTCGCATGATTATACGCAGTTAATTGCACAATCATCTTTTTAAGATAGACCCCTTCCTATCTTATGGCCGATTTCCCCACCCACTCAAGAAACCGGACTTTTTTCAATATTTTCTAAACGGGACGGTGAAAGTCATTTAAATTTCAGATTTAGAAGGGGAATAATATGTAGTATTCGTTTTTAGTATCATTTTTACATTCTTTTTACCCTTGCTTCACACTAGGAATACCTTAATTTTCAATACGTTAACTCTCTACATAAATTTGTTCTATTAAATTGGATTCATTCATAGAAAAATCTCATTACAATATCATTTATTAAAGTGATTGGCGTGAAAATTAAGGCTCTGTTTATTTGATATGCCAATGGCCAATGATTAATTGATTGAATAGAGTTTTACGTCGCTTTCACCATTTCTTTAAGTTATATCGCGGCGGCTGGAGCATTTAACAGTGGATTCCTGGTATTTCTCTCACCAGTACAACCACCACATCCTTTCCTAGCCTCCAGCTGCTATCTTACAAAGGTCTACGATTATCAACCCATTGGTGAGAGAAAAATAGTCGGAAAGAATCAGTGCCGCCATCGGGGATTAAACCCGGGACCTCTAGATTGACAGTCCGACACGCCACCAACTGCCTGAGCTATGACGGCGGACCAGGCTTATGGAACCACCTTGGAAGTTCGTAGAGTGTCGACCTAGTCAGACTGCGCAATCCGTGCAGTCTGACTAGGATCGAAACTTTGCGGACCTAGCTGATTTTCTGAATCTAGAATGATAAATCACCTTCAAGTAAAATGTCTTTTAAAATATTATATCCGATTAACCTCTACCGGAAACAATCACTTTATTCAAATGTTCCTTTTCAGGGGAAAGAATGATAGAGAAATCTTATTAATGAAGTTTCAAAATACAAATATTCGAAAATTTAAGTGGTCAAATCAATGAAAACAACAAAACAAACAAAACTAGATCTGTCGCAAAGTCGTCCAATACCGTTCGTCGGCGCTTCCGAAAGCTTTTTTCGGACATTGCTCATTTGTGCCCCCGACCTTTGACTTTTGTGACCCAGAAACAATAGCACACCTCCTTGGGTCATGGGCAACACTTATACAGAGTTTTATGATTCTAGTTCTCTTCGTTCTTTAGTTAGAGTCCGGACACAGAAAGTCTACAGACTGACAGACAGACAATCAGACGGGTTGAAACCAATATCCCCCCCATCTACTTCGAAAGGGGTATAAGAATGTTCTTCAGTGGTACCACAGTAAATCAAAGCACTGAAAGTACTGTTGGTGGACTTTTTGTTGGCATACGAGGGTGATTCATGCATTTGTTGAAAAAAAAAAAAAAAAAAAAAAGAAAAAGAAATTGCACATTCGGAAAATGTCTCGATCCAAGTTCGCCGATTCCCTTACTTTTTTTACATGTTCAAATTATTCTAAAATATTAACTAACAGAAGAAAAAACTAATTTTGATGACTAATCTGATGAAATTTTGCTTTTTTTTATAGATCTATTTTGTTTGCTTTTCACATTACAAATTAATTTTTTTCTGAATACTTGAACTATGTTCAGTCATTATCGATATATGCACCGATAGTCATTGTTGAGCTACATGTACTAAAATATCGGATTTTACTACCTGAATGGGATCCCCATCTTCGCAAACCAAGGGTTTTACCTACACTATGTTCCTTGCGTTCGTAAGAGAAATAGTGGAGCTAGAACCCTTGGCTTGCGAAGATGTTGGACGCCTAGCCCGAATTGAAAGACCGCTGCTTCTTTGACTTATGTTGTACATTCGCGAGAGACAAAATATAAAAAAGTCGTCGATCTTGACTTATTTAATTCTAGACAGATATCGTCGATTGTCGAGCTTTAGTAATGAGCTATAGTAATGAGGTTTTGCTCGCTCACCGACGTTATACATATATTTCAGCTACAGATATACTATTTGATCAGAACTGTGTTATTTTACATGATAATATTTACTAATAAGACATCGTGACTATTTCATATATTATTATGTTCATATTATGTATGACTAGAAACTGTAAAGTTAACGTCAGTAAAAATATTGTCTATATGGTCTACTAAAGCTCTGATTACATGGTTTTAATTACTTTCGACATTAAAGAGAGATGGTCTGGTTCCATTGCGTATAAAATATTAGATTATCTAGATATTATTATCATTCATTTACGCTGATATATTCTCCATATAACCCATTTAAATTCTGTTGTTACCTACTTAAAAAAATCAATTAAAGGACATCAATTAATTGCATTACGATTTTCATTAGGGACTATTTATAAATGCAAAACTAACAGGGCTCGATTTTTTCACGGCTTGTCTGCACCCAGTGACACTGTAAACAAAAGTTCTTGGGGTTTCGGATTTTAGCCGGCTGACTGGCCGAAATAATAGGGTAATTGTTCCATAGAATCTTATGAAAAAAGATGACAGACAGACAGACAGATAAGTTTATTGAAAGATTTGTACAAAGTACATCATCGTTACAAAATATAATCACATTTATATATAATATATAGAAAAAAATACATATTTAACATGTCTAATATACAACTTGATCTACATAACCACTTATTTTCCTTAGGGTAATCAAATCTAACCGCAAAATATTAATAGTATTTCAAATTTCTCCGAATGGACGTTTAGAGCCGTAAAATAAACTGGTTAAAGTACACAACCGGAGTGACCTCACTGGAATTTACTTCCGGAGGTCGTTGTATGGTAAAAGTAGATCTAAACGAAAAAATAGTGCGGCTTGAAAATGGCATTTTGAAGTGGAGAACAGTGATCCACGTGCATATTTATTTGATTTTTTGCTAGTCTTGCATCTCTTCTTTAATATAAGGCTTGGTTCGATCTTTTTTGTGCACGATTTCCTTTCCGGGAGGACGGATGAGCGACGGTGGGCGTGCCCGAACTAACTGACCTCTTCATAGGTGGAAAAAAGACGGTTCCTTTACTCTGGCTTGAATAGCCCAAAAGTTAAACCTAAAAGACCCAGTTGTTTTAGTCTCAAATGATAGAACAATGAATGTAGATGAAGCGCTGGTGACGTAATATATAAACGCATTGTTGTGGAATGCGCTGCAGCACCTGAAAGTTGAGCAATTTTATATAGAACAAAGAAGGCCAAAAATCGGGTGGGGTCTGACCTAGATGGTAAAAAGGTCCGATTTTGAGAAAACGAATTTTGACCTCTTCAGATAGTTGCAAATGACGTAATATTTTGTCAATAGTTTCAAAAAGTGTAAAAAATTTAATTTTGATGATTTTATCGATTTAAAATCAATCTTTTAAATTTTTAAAAAAAATAAAGGAAATTCCTTGTAAGTATTTCTTCTTGCATTTTTTAACTTTTGTTGAGGCTTAAATTATCATTAAGTCAGTTTTCGCGCTTTGGGTAGCAAGGATTAATTTAAATGGTCAAGTGGATATAATTAATTATGTAAACAATGCGATAGAATGGACATAAAAAACCCTTACCCCATTTAAAACCTGTGATTTTGTAATATGAGAGTATCACACAAAGGTGATCGAAAAATCGTTTTCTCGCTGCAAATTTTTAATTTACTTTGCTTAGAGTATTGGAAATAGACATTAGATGGTTGACAAAAGCTTTGTGTTGCAACACTAGAACAGAACAGAACAGAACAAATCTTTTATTTACATCCAAGTACATTTATGTACAATTAGGACAAATAAATTGGAACATATGTAATAGTAAATTTAACATATCCGGTTATCCAAGACTTAAGATATAGAAAATATGTTCATGTTTCGAGGGATAGATTATTAACGAGTCTATTTTGGTCATCGAAGCAGTGTTAGAAATTGATCGAATACTGTAACTACAGTCACGAGAATCAGATCGCTAGCTAACACTTTCATTTTTTAAATTCAATTAATATCATTATAATTATTTATTCAGGGGATGCTATAATGAAAACTTATGGGAATTGGTGAAACGGTTGCTCGGGCAACGGAAATCAGCAACCGCGGCTTGTGTTTGAGACAAGCCACTTTTGCAATGATTTCCGAAGCAAATATTAAAGTCATTTGACCGGTAAAGGTGTTAAAATTAAGAATGCGGACTATATCCCCTTTTTGCCTCCTTGTCCGAAAAGAAAAGACAAGGGTGGAGTTGGGGAATTGATATAGAACATGGTTTAATGGAGCAGTTTACATTTCTTACGTGACATATGTTGCAGACATGAGTCTATAGGCCTATAGCGTTTTTATTCTTAGGCAGATGCCGTCTGGACCACTCAGAACTATAAGCAAGGGGAGGTCCAACCGCCATCTACTTCAGATTTAATTTATTGTGACGTTAAAGAAGTTGTCCAATTTATAATGTAGGCCTATACATATTACATTGTTGCGGAACAGTTATGATAGACAATTTACATGTATTTGTAGCTAGAATTGGCACTATTTTTGCTTGACAGAAAACAAGGCTAACAAAGATTTTCATCTCCTTTCCAGCTACCATGAAAGTGCGAATTGTGAGCAAAACGGGAAAATTTTAACCAGTTTTCGCTTTCAAAACGAATGACAATGGTCGGTTAATTTGACATCTTTTTCATGCATGTATTAACAGTTTTGGGTTTTTTTGGCAGCTTAACATTTGATTCTAACTAGTTGAATGATTGTTTTATTGTAGGCTGTTGTCTTAGAGGCTGTTATTGGATGCAGTGTGACTGGTATGTTGTTAACTGAGAAATATATAATACGTACTTAGTGTTTTGTATGAATAAAAATATCTAACGAGGTTGGGAGAATTGATTATTGTCGAGGCTCTGCGGAGACAATTAATTAATTCTCACAACCGAGTAAGGTATTTTTTTCATACAATACACTAAGTACGTATTATATTTATCTTATAACCTTTATAAACTGAACACGCTATTGTAAACATTTTAGGGAAAATCCAATATTTACCTGTAGACGTTTCAGGTTAACTATCAATTATCCGGTGTTAATTGGAGATAAATACTATATAAACACACGTTGTTCAGTGTAATCAAAAGTCCCCGTGGCCAAATGGTAAGCATGGAGTACTCAAAGGCGTCCAAATGCCGCCCTGTATGCGCATAGGTTCGAGGCGTACATAGATCTATGATTTTATCTCTTGATATTATTTTAATTCTTTTAAATCACATTTTCACGAATTCTCTTGTGTACGCAAGTTTCTTGTGTAAATGTATGTCTTTTTAAATAGTAATATGTCTTTTTTAAATGTAAATTTCTTAGTTATCTTTTTTATTTATTTACACTGAAATTTAAACAAACAGTACAATTTAATGGATTTCAACGGACCTTTCAATGTCGAAACAATATTTAATACTGCTTGCTTAATGACAGCTTTTCCATAACTTCCCCTTCTTTTCTAGGGCATGCCGACAGCAGCCTAATACTCCTCCGTAAGACTAGTGCAAAATACTGTAATCGAGCTTGTCATTCGATACTTATGACACCAGGAAGCCCTTTGATATAAGTCCCTTCTCAGTTATAATAATGCAAATTGTCCCCCCCCCCCCCCAAAAAAAAAAAGGTGGAAACAAAATATGAAATTTGTTGAACACCTTCATTATATAAGTTATTTACTACTAAAACATCTTTAATATTATTATGCTTTCCGCCCTCTTGTTTCTTAAAATTGATGAGAAAATATGATCAAGAAACCCTGTTGGGAAAAGTCTTGTAAGCAGTCCCCACCAAAAGCAATAAAGTATTGCGAACTGTTAATAAAAATGAATGATAAAAATATGAAATTTGTAAGTATTGGGATTTGAACCGTGTTCCCCACGACAACAGTCACTGTGACTAGCCGTCTTAGCCATTTCTCATCGATAAGAAGTCGCTCTATAATAGTTATTTAGCACATGCATTGCAAATTTACCTATGTCACGCCCTAGTAGGTTTATCAATAGACACCCTGTTTACAATAATATTGTGGTCCCGATAATGCTCAAAAAAGCGAATTCAGGTTATATTTGTCTTGTTTTCGTCGATGTTTCTAACAGAAATGCAAGTTTCTAAAAATAACCGCATTATATCACTGTTCTAAAAATAATTATGTGATATCATAAAAAAATATAATATTGGATGTTATCACACGGTTAATTGTATAGTTATAAGATAATTTGTGATATCTACTGTCGTCTGTATCCTGATGGCAGTTGAAAATCGAAAGTTAAAGTAGATCTCTTGTGTTTCTCTTTAATACAGCCAATTTTGCTCGAGCTACCACGTTCATTAAACGACCATTTTAATTAAGCGACCGTTTTCAAAATCCCATTCTTTAAATCAAAATAGTTTAAAGTGTAGTCATCGTTGGTTTATAAATTATTGAAAATGAACCCTATTTTGTTTAAACTCACCAGAATCGTCTCAGTAAGACGATTCAATTGGGTTTAACAACATAGGATTATTGAGAATTTCGCATTATTATGCATTATCAGTCAAAAACTCTATTTCTTTTTTTGTAAACAAAACGTGCATTAAGGAAGCATTTTCTTAAACGACCGCTTTTTAGAGGTCCCGTTTGAAGTCGCTTAAAACAAGTTTAATTGTATTACCCGATTTTGCAGAAACACTGGCTTCTCCTTGTGGATGCACACCATGAAATTACGACTGGTCTGAGTTGTTTTTTCTCTCCTACAGCCGGTGGAGATTTATTATAACCTACGTACCTTCACCTTCCTTGGTTTCTTCAAGCTTTTTGATAACCTCCCTATGACACAGTGTCCCTTTTTTGTCGGAATCAATATAGTTGAAAAGTTCTTCGAGGCCTTTCCTATAAGATAGATATTCAGTTAACAACGTCGTGAAATTGACTTTCATTTCGATCAAAACCATTCTAAATCGCTAACTCAGCGTGTCACTCAATCATTCCAAACACTCACTAAAACCATTTAAAAACGCTCCAAAATCACTAAAAATAATAAGATCGAAACTGTATTCAATATAAAAATCGGTGGATAAATCCACCGATTTCATTGATATAATTGAATTTTGTAAGCGCATGGTGGGTTAGTGAAGACAAAGAAAGCTATTCATAGAATCTCGCTGTATTTATTTCATTACAGGGAGGTAATCAAAATCGCTAATTTCGTTATCTTGAACTAAATAGCGATATTGGATGACCTCCCTTGAATTTTTCTTCAAAACCCGCCCCACACACTCAACCTTTCAAAACCCATTCGAAAATCATTCAACACGTCAATTTTCGATGTTCTTAAATGTAGGATATTTATTAGTTTCAGTGTAATATCGATTTATATTTCATTGAGAGAACAACAGAAGCTATATTTTCACGAGTGGCGAAGCCAGTGTTCATGAAACTGAAGATTTATCGTTTTTACTTTAATTTGACAAAACGTGAAAATTTTGGAGCAAGTTCTCTCAAATCACGTCATTTTACAGGTGATAACTAGGCAACGTTCATGATGACATCACTTTTTGCTCCGCTAGGATAACGTCAAATAAAGTGAAATTAACGAAAGAATGGTAGAATACTTGGTAATTTCACTGGTTTGGTAGTGAGGTTGTCAATGTGATAATCAACCGTTAATTATCTATAATCTACTGAAAGATATTAAATAAAAAGAAATATAGGATCAGGTATGAGATTTTTATTGCGACGAGCTGATCTTAAGCGACCCTTAAACAAAATTGTTAATGAGCGAGCATAAGCGAGCTTGAAAAAAACGTGAACTTGTAAATTCTATGGATGCATGTCCATATTATGAATGTGTTACTCATAGAATTTGCCGGTTCGGGGTCCACGATTTCGACGTCTGCTTCTTTAATGGTCATTCTCATTTCCATAAAAAAATCAATAGTGCATCCACTTTTTGTACGTGTTCTTAAATTTTTTTCGGTGTTCACCAGTTAAATTTACATGAGCTTAGGCGTCCACCCGTAAAGTTTAAAAAAAGGATGTACGCTAAATTTATGACCAGGACTCGACAGTATTTCGGTGGCCACTTTCAATACTTACTTTCTTGGACCTTTCGTCATTTCGTCTAAGAATTCTTTTTCAGATATCGTTCCACTGCCATCTTTATCGAGATCTGACATTACTTTCTGTGGATAGAATATAGAGTTACACAAGTCAAACGCGATCCTAGCGTGTCTAACGTAGCGTATAGGGAACGTATGCATATCGTGTCTGCAGCATGTGACAGCGTTTCAGTATTAACACAAAAATGTAAAGGATTCCTTGTCTTAATTTTCACCTACTACCATCAATTTTAGACCACAAGCTCAAGTCTGAAAAACACCTATGTTCTGTTTTGCTCTATTCCTACAATGTAACGTGATGACCTCATCGTATGGATTAGTGCAATGGACGATCTCAAATATAATCGTATCAAAGCTCGGGCTTTTCAGTTAATTTGAGAGTACCTCGGATGTAAGTGTAGTGGTGTAGTGATTTTTGGTCTTTTTATTGGGGGGTATCTGTCAAGTTGCTTCAAGAAAAGGAAATTTCTTTAATGCCTTTCGATCGTCTGTGGAGAGTTTTTGGGCGTTTTATAATTTGATTATATAACGCAGTAAAGCAACGCGCTGTGTTATCAAATAATCATATGCCCAGTTTAATCTTTCGTTGATTTTGTTTTACTCAACGTCTTCTTGAAGATAGTGACGTTACAGTTAATTACACCGTGAAATTTATATTCGCCTCAATTAAAACCATTCTAAATCGCTCACTCAGCGCTCCATTCATTCATTCCAAACACTTATTGAAATCGAGCAAAAACGCTCAAACCCATTGAAAAATATAGAATCAGCAACGCCATTCAAAATGAATTGGGATAGAGAAAAATCGCGATTTCATAATTCAAATTGTAAGCGTCTAATAGGTACTTGAAAAATAGGAAGCCATCTGTAGAACGTGTATGTATATTCTATCAAAGGGAGGTAATCAATATCACTAATTTTGTTCATCCTGAACAAAATTTGCGATTTTGGATTACCTCCCATCAAATTCACTGAAAACTCGCTACACATAATGACATAATTCAAATTCTAGGCGTCAAAATAGGTTCTTGGGGAGCTATCTAGGAAGCTATCTATAGAACTTGTATAGAACTTGTATACATATTTTATTAAAGGGGTGTAATTAATATCGTTAATTTTGTTCATCCTGAACAAAATTTGCGATATTGGATTTCCTCCCGTTAAATTCACTCAAATCTCGCCCCACACACTCTTTCAGTTTCATTCCTAAACCATTCCAAAATCATAAACCCTCTTGCGAAACGAAGCGGTTTCATGGCTGCATCCGTTTTATCCCCGAGGTCTGTTCCGTAGAATCGCCGAGGGTTCCCGATGTCTCAAATGGGGGGGATTTTTTGGTTATTTCGCAAGTTAAGCAGTGAATTTACCAAGTGATAATCCATCGAGAAATGTACGCAAATTATCGGAAAGTAATAGAGATTCATCACGCTACTTACGTCGACGTCATACCCTAGGACACCCATCCAATTCCACAGATCTTCCGTTGAAATCTGGTCATCTCCACACGATTTTTCTGTGAAAATCTTCTTTAATTCTTCTCTGGTCGGGAAGGTCTTCTGCGACATGGTTTCTATCTGTATAAAAAATACATAAAAAAGAGGACAATCGTTTAATTGAGAGGAATGTAAATTTTCCTTTCATTTCGTGAACAACGAAAGCTATCGCGAATATATTGTTTTTTGTTCACGAGATGAACATGTTGTTAATGTTGGACATATCACTGCGCCTGGACAATGCCCCTGACACCAACAGCTGACAATGGGTTCCTAGTATTTCTCGCGCCAGTTTGTTAACCAGCACTTTAAAAATACCCACTATTTGAAAGTAAAAAAACGCGTTCAAGGTTTCGATACATCATGGCCAAAAGTAATATCACTGTATTGATCTGTTTCAAAATGCCGTAAAAAAACACGCATAATATTTTTATCTCTTAAGAGACGAAGAGAATTTTCTTTTCTATTTTGTGTAGGCATGAAATGAAACACATAACCGCACCTTGTAAATACAAGGAGATTTCCAACAGTGTTATGTTTTTCGTTTCAAACATCAATGAAAACAAATATATATGTATATATATCCGTCTCTTATGATTCATGAAATCGACCGAAAAGGACTAACATATATTAAAACGAAAATTTTACTAATTTTGAAACATCTTAATATAACTAAAATGTTTTCACCGTGTAGGATTTTTTCAGCCTTTCAGAATACTTGTTTTTTTTTCATTCAAAGTTAAAAATAGAACATAAGAAATATATACACATATTAGCTTACAAATTTTCAGGTTTAATACATTTCAAATTAATGTTGAAACTTTACGCATCACTTGCGCAAATTGCTATCCATTGACTAACGTCATCTGGGGGCCTGCGAAGCTCGTTCAGGCGGAAAATCAAATAAGGTTACTTTAACAAACATAAAAAAACTAGCTGGACAAAATGTTTTAAGAAAACCTTGCTCCGTTTTTGTTTAGCAATATTGCGATTCAAGTTGTTGCCTGCTACAGTAATTTACATTATAAAATTAACATTTATAACGACCAAAAGCATTCTAAATCATTCATTCCGAACACTTCAGTAACACAAAAACGCCTCGAAACCGTTAAAACAATTCGAAGTCATTCAAAATGACCTATTTCATTGAATTTTTTTTTAATTTCAAATTATGTCTCGAATTTTAAGCTGGTGTGGATTTAAAGAGTCAGATTGGTTTATGACACCACAATGGAAAGTGCGTAGTTTTTGTAAAGGGAGTGAAGATATCGCTTCGTTCAATTTGGACGAAATTAGCGATATATATAATACATACTTAGTGTTTTGTATGAAAAAAAATATCTAACGAGGTTGGGAGAATTGATCATTGTCGAGGCTCTGCCGAGACAATTGTCAATTCTCACAACCGAGTTAGATATTTTTTCATACAATACACTAAGTATGTATTATATTTATCTTATAACCTCTTTTTGTCTTGTTTTCGTCGATG
The DNA here is from genome assembly GCA_948146395.1 of Fragum whitleyi. Classification (NCBI taxonomy): domain Eukaryota; kingdom Metazoa; phylum Mollusca; class Bivalvia; order Cardiida; family Cardiidae; genus Fragum; species Fragum whitleyi. Next base: position 19,964,726 of record OX411551.1, on the reverse strand, counting down.
TTTCTCACCGAAATGCAAGTTTCTAAAAATAACTGTATGATATTATTGTTCTAAAAATAACTATGTGATATCATAAAAAATATCATACGGGATGTTATCATACGGATATTTGTATAGTTATAAGATAAATAATTTTATCACCTTTTAATTTCATTCAACACTTGCTCCGAACACTCATTTAACATCATTCAAATATCATTTAAAGCAAATTAGTTTGTTAATTGCACGATGTTGTAAACTGCAGGAGAATTCGACTTTTCGAGGTTATTGTGATCGCTATGAATCAGTGCAAACGCATATTAATATGTGACCCGTCACGCGAAAAAGGATAATATATGTATAGATCAGCAAGAAAAAGTGAGGTTCGAGAAACTATTTTCAATGAAAACTTGATCCTTGATCACTCACTTGAAAGTGCTGATCTATACATTCAACTAAGTTGTTGACAACTTTTCTTTATACTTATTACTATTACATTAGCGCACAATAACACGCTTGCATGAACAGTGATTTGAATACATGCTTTTGATCATACACTCGTTCGCTTTTCCAAACGTTCACGAAAGTTTTGTCAAGAAAGCGCTGTAATGTTTACATAGACAGCCAATGTCCACATCGTATCGAATGCTGGACAAAATTAGCGATATTAAGCACCTCATACATACAAGTTCTAAAGATAGAGTCCTTTTCTTCAAAAACCTATTAGCCGCTAAAAATTTGAATTATATCATTGAAATCGCGATTTTTCTCTATCCAAATTTATTTTGAATGACGTTGTTGGTATTTGTCATTTGGGTTTGAGCGTTTTAGAATGGTTTAAGTGGGTGTTTGGAATGAGTGAATGGAACGCTGAGTGAGCGATTTAGAATGGATTGGATTGAGGCGAATGTCGATTCCACGATGTAACTAACTGTATAACAAAAGTCAAGCGTTCAGAATGTAAAAAAAAACAACAAACGCTTGCGAACGTTAAGAAATTGTACCCCTTCCGGTTTTGCAGATTATGAGGCAAAAAGTACAAAAAGGGATAAATTTCTCAAACGGTTCGAACTTTTTGCCTTAGAGGCTAAACAGGGTTGCGTTCAGAATTCGCTTCGCTTCATTGGAAACTGAAGAAAAAAATATTGAAGGTTGTTTGAAGTTTCATTACAAACGTAAGTAAATTGACGACTTTTTAATGTGGTTTTCTTGTTATCATTCAAACCAATCTTTTTTCATTTCTGACTAAAGTTGTTTCGATACATTAACATTTATGTAACCTCAGGGGTCGTATTGAATACCAGTTTACACCAACGATTTTAAAACGAGGACATTGATTGGATGAAACATATATTATGGCATCCAATTCTAGCCAAAGTATTTTTTTTTTCTAGATTTAGATTGAATAACAGTCTGGTAAGTAAAAAACAGATGATTTGTTACTGCTGCTGTTGTTGTTGTTGTTGGATATTTTCCACATAAGCAGACTTCAAGATAGCAAAATGACTAAAAATTCTTACACTTGCGCCCAAGTGAATCGGCCTCTGGAATCGTGCCTTCAGATTATACTTAGGTCGTGCCTCGTCGGATTTATTTGTTTTCTTTTTACCTTTTTTGTGTGTATATTTTTTTCAATTCACTTGCTCGTCAATAACCTTCGTGGTTTCCCAAATGTTTGGGAACTATTACGGGTCCCTTCCCTTTAGATGATCAATCGCCATTCTTAATTAACTATCTGACCATTCTTTGTGCTGAATGTATAGGCGTATTTTAAAACTGACATCTGACGAAGACACTGAGTCCATTACCATATGCACATCGGGTATAATTAAAAATGTGTAATAGGAATTGTACCTGATACCTTCACTTCAGTCATGAAAGTACATGTATGAGGAAATATTTAGATTTAAAAAAGCATTAACTTTCGTTTGAATTATTTTGTAAACTTTTAACGTCTTGTTTTAAACTTATTTAATCCATTTAAAAAAATGACATGGGAATATGGCAGTTACAGTTTACAACATTGTGAAATAGACAAGATATATGATTTTGGAATGGTTTTTGGAATGAAATTGAATGAGTTTGTAGAGCGAGTTTTGAGTGAAATTCAAGGGAGATCCAACTAGATTAGCTAGTCTGTGCATCCGCACAGTCTGACCAGACTCTTCACTAAGCGTTTTGTAGGTAAATACAGTCTCAAAGCATCAATAGACACACAAAAAGTATTCTAATAACTCTACGTAACTGTCTGGGCTGCTAAATGTTTGCACCTCGCCCAGATGATGAGGGTTCGAACTCACGATCCCTATAGCCGTATGAGTTACCGCTGAGCTAGCCGGGCTTGATTAAATACAATAGCAACGGACATTTCAAGGTTGCCTCTGTTTTCATTTCAAGATGTATACCATATTAAGTTAAATGCTTGGTGAAGAGTAACTGTGGGAAAAGACAACGCAAAAGTCATTGTATTTTGCAAACAAGTGGACGGACATACAGACGGGAAAATAGACGGACACAGACGGAAAGACGGATGGACGTACAGACGTGTATTATCTTTGATTTCTCGGGCCTTTAATCAATAGTCGTTGCATAAAGCAGCTAGTGCGGATATCTAGCATACTAAGTTTTAACGACAGTCGACCCATTTAAATTGAAACGTTAAGCTTGAAAAGGCAAACGATACAGGTTTTGGTATCCCCAAGATGAAATGGGATCAATGGCTTAATGATAAAATTATATTCATACTTAAACAAATTTTCGAAGAATTCATGACTGAATACGATAAAAAAAAAGAAAAGAAAACTCGCAAAATTTCGTCACAGCTAAACCACACCCTGTCAGTACAACAATAACGCAGCATGCCCAGGATGACGGACACGCAGACGGATGGATATACAGATTTATAAAGAGGCTGGCACGATAGTTTTTTTATGTTTTGTGGAGATATGAAAAGCAACCATATTACATTTACAGGCTTTTAAAACGTCATATCTACACTTTGAAAAAGCTGCAAATGAGTTATCTTACGTTGGCAGTTGACGAAATGAAGCGAAGAATAAAAACAAAACACATACCTGCTTAGACACATAAACTATTTACCAACTCGGTGTGAATAAAATTGACTTGGTTCAAATATGCAGTATTTTATGATGCTACGAATCACTGCTTTCGTAATATAAATGGCCCACTTTCACATAAAATTGAATAAGTTGTTTACCAAACGTACATTTATTATTAATATCCCGACCCTTTAAAAGAAGATATTTTTATGAATCCAAAATCCAAAGAAAACTGTATGAATACTACAATAAGATAAGAAAGTATGAAAAAGGTTTTGTGCTCATATCTTAATGCAATAATGATAATAATATATAATAATGAGACCAGTAATGCTGTTACGCTAATAAAATAAATGATAATGATGATAATGCTAGTGATAATACTGATGATAATAATTATTATTACGAAAAAATAATAATGATGCTGAAAACAAAACCATGTAGCTATAACCGTGTTTAGCAGAAACACGAGCCTTTCAGTAACATCAGTTTCATGTTTGTTTGTTATTAAGTAATTTCGTCCATTCAAAAAACACCGTGAAATTGACATTTAGCTCAATCAAAATCATTCAAAATCGCTCACTCAGCGCTCCAATCATTTATTCCAAACACTCGCTCAAATCGATCGATTACGTTTTTACGTTTTCTTTAAAAAATATTTCGAAATCGACCAAGACGATCCACATTTAATTCAAATCGATCTAATTATTCTACGATTTTCTAGACTGTTGTGGATTTTAAAGTGTCTTATTGGTCCATGAAGACACACAAACAAAAAAATACGGATATTTTATTTAAAAAATTGCCATATTGGATTACCTCCCTCTTATTTCACTCAAAACTTTCTCTATCCACCGATTCATTTTCATTCCAAAATAACTCATCTTCACGATTTCACTATGTTGCTAGCTGTAATCAAAGGTCGAGTGCTAAAACGCAGTTGGCTGTGCGACGGACTCCATATTATATCGAGTATATAATCGTAAGGCCATGTTAGATGAACTGCAGGAAAGCATGTTGTAAAAATACTGGTGTGCGAAAAAAAAAAAAAAAAAAAAAAAAAAGAATCAAAGCGCTACAAGTCTAATCAGTTTCCTTGCCTTCAGTACTATCAGTACTTTGGTGTTAGCAGCGCGTAGTGATATGCAAGCACTGCGTTGAACACACAAAGCACTTCGTATTGCACAAAAGTTGATGACGTATACTAGTCCTATTTTTTGCGCGAGCGAGAGCATAAAAAAGCTATGTAGTACACACATTCTTTTCCTAGGCAATTTCAAGGATACAGGGTTGTTTCCTATGGCCTGCTAAACCAGGCGAAAAACCATGCTTTAGTGCTCCAGCTTCTGCGGTATGACAAATTAATGAACACAGTTACCAACATCGTGAAATTGACAAGGTGAATGGTCTTGGGGTGGTTTTGGAGTAAATTGAATGATGGCGATGAGTGGATGGGTTTTGTGTGAATTTAAGGGAGGTAATTCAATATCACCAATATCACAGGATGAACAAAATTAGCGATATTTATTACCTGCCTTTAATGAAATATGCAACAAGTCTTATAAATAGCTTCCTATTTATTCAAGGTACTATCAGACGCTTAGAATTTCAATTATGTCGGTTTGACACTCTGTCGATTACAGTTAGTAGCATCGAAAAATTGACCCACTTCGATCAAAACATTCTGAAGAACAAACTTGCAAAACGAGGTATCATTTCGAAGCGTTCGCTAACGTTTTGATACTGAACGCAGGGCTGCTCAACACTCCTTTGAGAGTATTCAAAATATTCCCACAAATCGTCCAAAACGCTCAGCAATCGTTCAATACGTTCCGTAATTTTCGTCAAAGGAGAAAATTTCCATTATTTTTTTCGTTGGCGTTGTTTTGGCAATGGACAGCGGCCTCCCGACTCTATAAACCGGAAGTGGATTTTCGTTTATTTTACGGCTCTTTTTGCGCGATGTTTAAAAAGACCGGTTTTCGCATGATTCTGCGTATGAAAATAACGTAGTGTAATGATGGTAAAATGTAATACTTAGCTTCTTTTCAACATTTGACACCAAATGAATGACTGGATCATTAAATATAACAATAAAAATGCGTTAAAAGCGTCATTTAATCAGGAGGGGTCACTTAAAAATAACGAAAACTTTCTTATTTGCATGGAAAGATATGCTGAATTTTTTAACAAATAAAGGAAAAATGTGGGTTTTAAACATATTGGAAAATAAGAAAAATTCATTGGGCAATTTCTTCAAAAAATAGGTTTTTGTTGCATTTTTACCCCGTAAAATTACAAAAATTAGTGCATTTTTAACTTTTGAAGGCAAAATGTGCAAATACAATTGATCAAAGAGAGATTTTATTGGCAACATCCATTGTGTTCATGTATAAGGTCTCTCAAAATGTATGTGTTTATAGCTATAATATGGTATTGAGTTTATACTAGACCTAAAACGAATATAACCGTTTTACTGAAAAATAGCCAATACCACCCAAGGGCAGATAACTCTAGCATGAAAACGAGCATGGAAAGGTACCTTCAAATTTTGAAATAATGACTACACAATGTTAATCTACAACATATGTGAGCAAGAAAAAAATTCATTGGGCGGAAAAAAATGACGCCATGTGTCCATTGCTACCTTAAGAACCGTCTGATTGGTCGAATAGTATACACAGATCTATAAATGGAACAGTAAATTGATTGTTATAGAAGGAAGGTAAAAATTAAATCATTCACCTCTCAAATTTCTCGCTGGTTTTGGCTGTGCTATATACATGTACTACTCAAAATTTGATAGGGACCACCCATTAAATTGTGCTTAATTTTTACATAAGAATAAAATGTCGAATAATATCTTCTGAATTTGAAACTGAGTTCATTGCACAAAATGTTTGTGCTAAAGAGCGAAATTGTAAGCAAACTATGGAAGCGGAACAGGGACAATAATTATGGATAAAACGGAACGAAAGGTGTAGAAGACCTTTTTTGAAAAATCGTGGAATTTAATTTGATTTAATTTTGCTGTAAAAGTACTTGATATAGCCATAAAAGGGGACATTTTTTACCTGTGGCCAGCCTCTCAGATTAATAGAAAATCGTTCGGATGCTTTCACAATGAAATTTGTGTCTGCCCAGTCATATATGAGATTTCCAACAATTTCAAATATGCGCTAAGCAAAGACTCTGACCAGCCTGTGCAGCTGCACAGTCTGACCAGAGTCTTCACTTTGCACTTAGTTAATAGATAAAGTCTCAAAGTATCTATAGACCATCAGCTAACTTTATATTTACAGTATATGGCTGTCTATGCTGCTCAATGTTTATACCTCACAAACAAATTGTTGGAAATGTCACGCACATGCTCATATATTTTTTGTACTTTAAGAATTAAGGCTGGCTTTACTATTCAGGCGAATATTGCATCTTGGTGTATTGTCAAGACATATGCATGCATATTAAGATGCATGGACTAAAATCTTTATAATTCGCTGTGATAGTATAAAGTAAAGTTCAAATCATGTTAATTATTTGTTGAATCTTTTTTTTTACGATTTAATACATCATTATTTTCACAAAAATTGCTAAGTCTACGATTTAAAATTGATGTAAAAATCTTTGACAAACAACTTACTAGAGTAATGCCCCTGTAATTATTAACATCATCCGGGTCATTTTTCTTATGCAATGGTATTATAATTCCTTCTGACCACTGGTCAGGAAAGCAACCAGAGTTATAGATAATATTGAATAAATCAACTAAATGAGAAGATATAATATCACTGCCTTCAATAAAAAATTCATTTAAAAGACAATCACTACCCATAGCTTTATTTCGACTGAGTTTATGAATAGCATACTCCACTTCTTGCTAGAAATGATGTAATGATTTAAAAATACTGTAATATTCAAGCGACGAGAGGACATACATGTGAACAGAGTTATATACTGCTGGGAATAAACGTCATTCAAAAATACCGCTACAATTGTTAATGAGTATACATGTAATAAAATATCGTTATTACATTAAAAGATTGATAAACCCGTAAAAACATAGGTTTTTTTTTTAAAAAAATGACAATTGTCAATTTTGTGAAATCTAAAGAGACCAAATTCTTTTTAGTCGGACGATTGTTCGCTATTTTTTTGGCGTCATTTGGAATTAAAGTAACAAAAACGACCAGATCCTGGATCAGAAGCACCGAGGTCAAAAGATCAAAATAACATCGAAATCGAAGTCGTTCATACCGAGTTAAGTTGGATTGACACCGAGTCACACATGAACTCGCACAAGGAAATCTAAGGCAATGCGAGTGTCAGTTTTTGAGAATATGGGACGTAATTTCAAATAGTACAACATGAATGGTGTACCTTATATAACACTAAGGGTAAGTTCATATCGGACTCGGTTTCGACCCGAGTTAACCGGGTTTCCATCAGAACGGCCTCGGTTTCGAGACTAGTGATGTCATTGTAACCTTTCAACCTCGACGCTTCTGATCCTGGGTCAGGCCGGTGTTACTTGGGTTCCAAAATGGCGTCGAAAATAGTGCACAACAATTCGATCACAAACAAGAGCTGTCACTGTAAGATGACAATGCCCCCGACACCGCTTTGATTTAGAAGTTATGGCCAATGTTAAAGTTTTTGGACGGAATGACGGACGGACGGACGGACGGACAGACGGACGGACGGACGGACAAGTCAAATTTATTATGCCTCCCTATCGGGGGCATAAAAATAAATGTTCTCTATTACTTTAAACAACAAATACGTTTTTCTTATTTTATATAGTATTTTGCACGAGTTTATCACATTTCTTAATGAGATAACGATATTTCATGGTAAATTAATTATTGTAGCGGTAAATATGAAGTTTGTTTACTACCACCAGTCGGTAACTCCGTTCACATGAATGTCTTTTCTGCGCATGCATATTACAGTCAATTTTAGATTATTACATCATCCACGCGTCTCCCGGGCTGCCATTTGAATTCCCCTAACTGACAGCCTGGGAGCCAGGCTACGACTTGCCCAACCAAAAATAGTTCTGATTTGCATAGGGGCCGAGTCAAAAGTGTATGATTTTAAGTGAGTCGTTTTGGTATAAAATCGAGTATTTTTATAAAATTAATTTGGTCGAAGATTTTTAATTTCTTGGGATATCAAATCTGAGTGTATTTTCTCTTTGTTTAAAAACCGTTTGGCCAGATAAATTATAATTATATTTTGAGACGAACCCCATATTCACATATTTAGACCAATCAAAAAGCATTATTTAAAGAAGTCGTTGTGAATTTCACGAGGAAAACTAGATAAGCAGGCGAGTAATAACGGTACAAATCACGAGATATTTAAATTTAAGATGACATGCCCGTCGATATGCTAATTAGCACGTCCAAATAAGGAAGAATAGATGATTTCTTCCGTCAAATGTTTAGTATAAAACCACGTGTTTTTACTATTGTTTACATCTTGTTACAGCCTAAACAGCCTTCTTCACCCCTCGTGTTTAAGAGCGTAAAATGTGAAATAATTAACATTAACTAGATAAACAAAATCATTATTTTGAAATAATTTTATTTTCAAGGAATGGTATTAAGCCGAAATTAAGATTTTACCACATACATATTGCTAATTCAATACAATACAATAAATTTTATTGCATTAAACATACATAATGTTTACAGCAAACAACAAACATTGTTGAAAATGGAGGAAATCAACAAAATTTACAAGTAATATGGTTATTATAGTCAAATTATTTAAGACTATGGGTTTAACAGAAGAACAATTCTTACAATATGTGAATGTTATATACTACTGTCGTAGAATTTGTGCGTAGTATATGAATTTTGAAAGGTTTTTTACTTCATTTTTCGAACGAGATGACATTAGATTTTCAAATTTCTTTAGTGTCGGCCAAGTGTAATAATATCGTTTAATGTATTTTTTTGCGTAAATCTGAATATTTTGAACAGATTAATAAAAAATGGAATTCGTTTTCTATCATATTAGAATTGCAAAACTTACAAAGGCGGTTGGCTCTCACAATATTTAGATGTCTTCCACGCTCAATTTCCAGGTCGTGGGAAGACACTCTAAACCTTGTAAGTGCAGACCGAAATTTTGTTTCACTTATTTCGTCGAGGTATTTTTCAAATTGAAATTCATGTTTAAAAAGTGAGTATGTCTCGAGTCTACTTGAATTATTGATAGATGAGTACCAGTTTTGATAGTATATATCCAAGAGACGTTGTCTTATTAGATCAAAATTGATGGGTAAGTTAAACTGGTTTTGCCATATATAATGAAGACCGCATTCATCTAGGATACATTTGATATGGTAAGCCCAGTTTGTGTCATTATAAGTATTTCCATTCTCTAAATCATTCAAAAGCATACGATATGTATTTAGAACTAATGAATTCGGTTTTGAATTTATTATTTTAATCCAGTATTTTAAAATAATGAGTTTTCTATTTATTCTAAGAGGTATTTTTCCGATTTCTCCGTACAACGTTTCTAAGCTAGTGGATTTCTTGACAAGTAATACTTTTCTGCAAAATTTTGTAAAAACCGATTCTACGTCTGGGGCTGGGTGACTACCCCAAGCTTCCGCTCCATAATTGAGGACCGGTAAAATGATACTATCGAATAGATGTATTTTTGACGAAACAGGTAGTTCGATCTGATTAAAAACTGCAAATAATTTATGTAGAGAGAATGATGCACGTTGAGCAATATCAGTTTGAGTGCGATTCCAATTTCCATTTTTGAAGAGAGTAACTCCCAGGTATTTAAATGAGTTAACAATTTCAATCCGCGTATTATATAAAAAGAAATCATGTTTAGTTGGGCGACCTTTCTCAAAAATCATTATTTTAGTTTTATTCACATTTAAATGTAGGTTCCATGTTTTACAGTATAACTCGATATCGTTTAATATGGACTGTAGTGACTCGGGATCTTGCGTGAATACCGCCGCGTCATCGGCAAATAGTAATAAAAATAGTTGTAGGTTATCAACTGTCATTATGCCGTTTACGTTACTGTTTATGCTGTTTAATAAGTCATTTAAATAAAATAAACATAAAATACTGCTCGCGGGATCACCCTGTTTAACACCGACGTTAGAATAGATAAACTGTGATGTATCCGATCCGTATCGAACATAGGATTTGACACTACTGTACATTGATTTGAGCGAATTTACAAATTTGTAACTGACTTTTTCATTGATTAATTTTCGAAAGAGAAGGGTTCTATCTATTTTATCGAACATTTTTTCCCAATCTAAAAAGGCTACGTATAATTTTCTATTACTGGTTAGAGTTTTATTTATTAAGCTATGTAAAATAAAAAGACAATCAACGGTAGATTTTCCCGTTTGAAAGCCATATTGGTTATCGATAATTTTTTCCTGTTTTTCAGACCATTGATTTAATCGTGTAATAAGTAATTTAGAATATATTTTTGAAATGATGTTATTTAATGTTATTCCTCTATAATTTTTTGGTTCAGGGGTACCTCCCTTAAAAATCGGAATAATAATGCCTTCTCCCCAGCTTTTTGGGTATTCACCTTGGTTAAATATTGTATTATATTTTAAAAACTTCCGATATCAAATGATCAGTGCCCGCACTTTTTCCATTTTTCTGGGCAAAACAGCTTTTCTTACTTCTTGCAGTGTAAAGCTTTTATCTAAATCCTCTTCTATAATGTTTTCTAGTGGAATTTCAGTATTAATGTTTTCTTTTTTGTGATTTGAAATTATATAGATTGAAAAAATGATTGTACATATCTTCTATTTTGATATTGTCTGGGTCGTGATATTTTTTTCTATTTTTATGCGCATTGATATTTTTCCAAAAATTTTTTGGGTCGGATGAAGCTAGTTTTGACACCCGTTCGCCCTCTGATTTTGCAAACTGTTTTTTGCATTTTCGTTTAATTTTGTTATAACAACGTTTCTTGTCTAAGAAAACATTTTTGCTTTCCGTATCTTTTTTTCTCAAGTAGATATTTCTTGCTATATTAAATTGTTTTCTTGCCTGGTAACAATCTTTATTGAACCATTTATTATTTTTAGAACCTTTATTGAAATGTGTAAATCTCTCTTTTCCAAAGGTTTTGAATGCATATTCTTGCATATGGCTTGTGAATTGATTCACAATTTCGTTTATTGACTGACCATGTAAATTATCTGAAAGTAGGCGGAGCTTATTCATATTGTCCAATAAGTCCTTGCGAAATGTTGTGACAAGAGATTCGTCCCAAACTAAATATTGTTCACGGTTATTATTATTGGTTCGTGATTTGTTTTGAGGGCGTAATCTTTTTATTCCTACATTGATTGCGCAATGATCCGAATATTCGTTTGGGGGTAGTATGTTAAATTGTTCAACTAGATTAAAATCTGAATAATTTAACAAAAAGTAGTCCAATACGCTTGAACCCATTTTGTTCAAAAATGTAAAATTTCCGATGTTCTCATCGTTACCAAGTCGTCCGTTTCCGATTAACAGATTGACAGATTTACATAAATGAATTAATCGTTTTCCGTGTATATCTAATACTCGATCTTTATTCACTCTTTTGCTAATTTTTGGCTGATCATTCTGATCTGGGTCATCTTCTGAGAATTTATCAAATGTTAAAAAATCGATTTCATCCGATGTTCTTGCATTTAGATCACCAAATACAAAAATCTTACCGCTAGTTTTCATAAGTTCTATATCGGATTCTAATATTTCAAACATATCGATGTTGTTATTGATTAATAATTTTGAGTCTTTAGGTGGAATATAAGCATTACATATATATAAATCATCATCGGAATGAAATAAACTTTTACATAACTTCAACCATACAATACCACACTGATGTTTTTTGTGGATATGAATTTTGTCATGTTATGAAGTCTTATAATATACACTGATACCCCCACTATGTCGTCCTTTTTTGGCTAATGGTGATTTATTACCAAATAAATGAAATGCTTTATAACCTAAAATGTCTAAATTGAACTGTGTTTTGGGGGATAACCATGTTTCTAATAATATAATAATATCATAACTATTGATGTTTTCTATAAATTGTGTATCACATAGTTTTCGGGTGAGTCCATTCACATTCCACGATATTATATTTAATTGATCTTCGTGACGACTCTAGATTGGTGGTTTGTACTCGTGACCATTGATGAAAAGTTTCTCTCCGACGAATTTGACAGTATTTCCTTTTTGTTTTTCGGCCTTCATAACATCGTACAGTGCTTTTCGCGAATCTCTCCACTCCTTGGGTAATTGAACGCCTACACCTATATTTTTCTTTTTTAGATCGTCTCTCAACGTGATAGATGCATTTCTTACGCTCTCACGATCGTGGTAATAGTGGAATTTGACGACGATCGGTCGAGGTGATGTTGTAGATTTGACGCTTCCAAGTCTATGAGCCCGATCAAGTATCAAATTATTGACATCTAGCGCTAAATGTTCTTGAATAAACTCTTTTACTAGAGAATCACAGTTTTCTGGCGAGCTAGCTGTATCCGAACTGGACTCTTTTATTCCATAAAAAATCAAGTTTTCCCTCATGGATCGAAATTCGCAGTCTGATATTTTGCTTTTCATTTGGTCCTGCTTTGATTTTAGTGATTCCATGTTTGCTTGTAGTTGATCACAAGAATCCTTTAATTTATTCATAGTATCTCTTGTTTTTTTTATTTCGCTTTTTTGTTCATCATATTTTTCACTTACGAATTGACTGGACTTTTCGACGTCGGCCAATCTGTGTTCTATATTTGTCACTTTTAGTTCCAAGTTTGATAGTTTACCGTTTATAGAGGAAACTGTTTGTTCTATATTTTCAATTTTTGCTACGGACAGTTTGATGCTACGTAGATCCGTCATTATGCTCTCTGCCCATGGTGGTGTTTGTGAATAAGAGGCAGATGCCATATACGGCTGTTGGTACTGGGAAGTGGGAGATTGTCCATATTGACCATTAAACTGCTGTTGGAAAGGAGTATTATTCATAGTGTTCATGTTATTCATTGTGAGATTCGGTTGTAGGGCATCAAAAACAAAATATTGGGGGGGGGGGGGTGTGAAGGAGAAGAAAGACGTAAACATTTACTCTGGTTTTCTGGTGTTGTCTGTTGTTCTATAGTCCCATGTTTAATCCCACTTTGTTTCACAACCGTATCCGTTAGTCTTTCACTATGTTTATTATGATCTGTGCTCACCACTTTTGAATCGGTAGACAAAGGAGAAATGTTTTTTTCGTTTATTTCTATCACATTCCTTGCCATTTTTTGATTTTTCTTTTTTAGGCATTTAGAGAACTAGTCCATTTTCCAAAAAAAATCACTTTTTAGTTTCACAAACCCAGATAAATAGCCTTTTATTTTATTTTTTATTTAAACGATCTTACACGAAAAAAATGCGTGACCTCCATTTTCAAGGGAGCTAACTCTAGTAATTCAAACTCGATTTTATGCAATTGATGAAAAGGTCAGTACATATAGAAGTCAAACGGACATGTAATATGTGCGCGTTCACCTTAACCCAAACCCAAATTTACATTCGGAACTGCTATGCAATCGTTGGTCAAAGTTTGATATTTATCATGCAATGAAGCATGTGTTGACATGATATCACCTGTCTGATAACATAATATGATATCAGACGGTCTATTTTCAGAAATAATTTGAATACAAAGCGCAAAAAAGATTGCATTATAAATAGAATAACATGTAAGTGTCTTGAAATATCAATGTTATCTGGTCTCAGCAGTGAGAAATTGTCATGACTTGGCAAAGCCTCGTCATGATAAATTCTCCCATCCTCGACAAGATAACATTGATATTTTAAGACACTAACATGTTATTCTCTATGCACATTAATGCCTGCTCTCCTTACAGAGGAAACTATCGGAAGGGTACGTCTACACACCGTATCAGCTGCTTGCGTAAATGCAGTTTTCAAAATTCATAGAAATAACTGCTTTAATGGGTGAATTATGATGGAGTCTTGTCCAGAGTATAATACTCTTTTTCTATGGGAAGGTTTTTTTTTATTGTAAATAAGGGAAATTTAAAACAAGAGGGCCATAGTGGCCCTTAATCGCTCACCTGAATGAACTGTCTAAATTTTTTCAATATTCTTCTGCCTCTGTACAACCTGATAATACCTTTTTTACAATTTTCAGGTTGACTTACAAGGTTTTTCTAAGATTTGACTCCGTGACCTAGTTTTGACCCCAGTTGACCCAATTTCATACTCATCAAAAATTGCATCAATTCAATAATTCTGACGAAATCTCATGTTGATTGAACAAAAAAAGTGGCCTCTAGAGTGCATACAAGGTTTTTCTAAGATTTGACCCCAAGACATAGTTTTTGATCCCAGTTGACCCAATTTCGAACTCGTCCGAGATTTCATCAAGACAATCATTCTGACCAAAATTCAGGTTGATTGGGAAGAAAATGTGGCCTCTAGGGTGCATACAAGGTTTTTCTAAGATTTGACCCTGTGACCTAGTTTTTGACCCCGGTTGACCCAATTTCGAATTCGTCTGAGAATTCATCAAGACAATCATTCTGACCAAAATTCAGGTTGATCCAGCAAAAAATGAGGCCTCTAGAGTGCATACAAGATTTTTCTAAGATTTGACCCTGTGACCTAGTTTTTGACCCAATTTCGAACTCATCCGAGATTTCATCAAGACAATCATTCTGACCAAAATTCAGGTTAATCAGGCAAAAATTGTGGCCTCTAGAGTGCATACAAGGTTTTTCTAAGATTTGCCCCAATGACCTAGTTTTTGACCCCAGTTGACCCAATTTCGAACTCGTCCGAGATTTTATTAAGACAATCATTCTGACCAAAATTCAGGTTGATTGGGCAAAAAACGTGGCCTCTGAAGTGCATGCAAGGTTTTTCTAAGATTTGACCCTGTGACCTAGTTTTTGACCCAAGTTGACCCAATTTCGAACTCGTCCGAGATTCCATCAAGACAATCATTCTGACCAAAATTCAGGTTGATTGGGAAGAAAATGTGGCCTCTAGGGTGCATACAAGGTTTTTCTAAGATTTGACCCTGTGACCTAGTTTTTGACCCCGGTTGACCCAATTTCGAACTCGTCCGAGATTTCATCAAGACAATCATTCTGACCAAAATTCAGGTTGATTGGGCAAAAAATGTGGCCTCTAGAGTGCATACAAGGTTTTTATAAGATTTGCCCCAATGACCTAGTTTTTGACCCCAGTTGACCCAATTTCGAACTCGTCCGAGATTTTATTAAAACAATCATTCTGACCAAAATTCAGGTTGATTGGGCAAAAAATGTGGCCTCTAGAGTGCATACAAGGTTTTTCTAAGATTTGACCCTGTGACCTAGTTTTTGACCCCAGTTGACCCAATTTTGAACTCGTCCGAGATTTAATCGAGACATTATTCTGATCGAATTTCAGGTTGATCCAGCAAAATATGTGGCCTCTAGAGTTCATACAAGGTTTTTCTATGATTTGACCCTGTGACCTAGTTTTTGACCCCAGTTGACCCAATTTCGAACTCGTCCGAGATTTCATCAAGACAATCATTCTGACCAAAATTCAGGTTGATCCAATAAAAAATGAGGCCTCTAGAGTGCATACAAGATTTTTCTAAGATTTGACCCTGTGACCTAGTTTTTGACCCCAGTTGACCCAATTTCTAACTCGTCCGAGATTTCATCAAGACAATCATTCTGACCAAAATTCAGATTGATTGGGCAAAAAATGTGGCCTCTAGAGTGCATACAGGTTTTTCTAAGATTTGACCCTATGACCTAGTTTTGACCCAAGTTGACCAAATTTCAAACTCGTCTGAGATTTCATCAAGACAATCATTCTGACCAAAATTCAGGAAGATTGGGCAGAAAATGTGGCCTCTAGAGTGCAAACAAGGTTTTTCTAAGATTTGACCCTGTGACATAGTTTTTGACCCCGGTTGACCCAATTTCGAATTCGTCTGAGAATTCATCAAGACAATCATTCTGACCAAAATTCAGGTTGATCCAGCAAAAAATGAGGCCTCTAGAGTGCATACAAGATTTTTCTAAGATTTGACCCTGTGACCTAGTTTTTGACCCAATTTCGAACTCATCCGAGATTTCATCAAGACAATCATTCTGACCAAAATTCAGGTTAATCAGGCAAAAATTGTGGCCTCTAGAGTGCATACAAGGTTTTTCTAAGATTTGCCCCAATGACCTAGTTTTTGACCCCAGTTGACCCAATTTCGAACTCGTCCGAGATTTTATTAAGACAATCATTCTGACCAAAATTCAGGTTGATTGGGCAAAAAATGTGGCCTCTGAAGTGCATGCAAGGTTTTTCTAAGATTTGACCCTGTGACCTAGTTTTTGACCCAAGTTGACCCAATTTCGAACTCGTCCGAGATTCCATCAAGACAATCATTCTGACCAAAATTCAGGTTGATTGGGAAGAAAATGTGGCCTCCAGGGTGCATACAAGGTTTTTCTAAGATTTGACCCTGTGACCTAGTTTTTGACCCCGGTTGACCCAATTTCGAACTCGTCCGAGATTTCATCAAGACAATCATTCTGACCAAAATTCAGGTTGATTGGGCAAAAAATGTGGCCTCTAGAGTGCATACAAGGTTTTTATAAGATTTGCCCCAATGACCTAGTTTTTGACCCCAGTTGACCCAATTTCGAACTCGTCCGAGATTTTATTAAAACAATCATTCTGACCAAAATTCAGGTTGATTGGGCAAAAAACGTGGCCTCTGGAGTGCATACAAGGTTTTTCTAAGATTTGACCCTGTGACCTAGTTTTTGACCCAAGTTGACCCAATTTCGAACTCGTCCGAGATTCCATCAAGACAATCATTCTGACCAAAATTCAGGTTGATTGGGAAGAAAATGTGGCCTCTAGGGTGCATACAAGGTTTTTCTAAGATTTGACCCTGTGACCTAGTTTTTGACCCCGGTTGACCCAATTTCGAACTCCTCCGAGATTTCATCAAGACAATCATTCTGACCAAAATTCAGGTTGATTGGGCAAAAAATGTGGCCTCTAGAGTGCATACAAGGTTTTTCTAAGATTTGACCCTGTGACCTAGTTTTTGACCCCAGTTGACCCAATTTCGAATTCGTCTGAGAATTCATCAAGACAATCATTCTGACCAAAATTCATGTTGATCGGGCAAAAAATGTGGCCTCTAGAGTGCATACAAGGCAAATGTTGACGACGGACGACGGACGACGGACGACGGACGTCGCACGACGCACGACGGACGACGGACGACGGACATCCACCTAACCACAATAGCTCACCTTGAGCACTTTGTGCTCAGGTGAGCTAAAAAAATGTACACACTTTATTTTGGAACTCGGTATATTTAATGAAATGTTTGCTCGAAATAAATATAATGAAGTATACCTATAAGGCTGGGTGCTATTGGGTAATGACCAATAACTTACATACACGTCGTATCCCTGACCAAGCCCGTCCGAAAGCTCCTCCATAGATAAAAACCTGTTCCCGCAAGCCTTCTCTCTAAATACCTTTTTTAGATGCTCTTTAGTGGGGAAAGACTTCGGCCTAAACTTTGCCATGTTAGCTGTCTGCGAGATGAACCAAATGTAAAACGCCATTTGAAGAAGGACCATCTTGGCAGTTCGTTTAGTACAACCCTTCGTCAGACTGAATTTGGCATGATTTTGAATAAATGGAATGAAGGATTTTTGAATGATATGGACGCTTTTGTTTGAAATTGACCGATTTGACATGTTATAATGACGGAATGTTCTGCGAATCAATTAGGGGCTTCGAAATTTACGCTAGCCATGAGAATAATTGAGCGATTGGAGTGCTTTAGATCGATTCCAGTAAAAAATCTAGTCGTTTTCTCGATTCTTTAGCGTTTGGATGGTTTTTAGGGCGATTTGTTTTTAAATTGTTTGGAGTACCAGAATGGACGCCGAGCAAGTGATTAGGAATTACTTTTAATGCGGTAATAGATAAATAAAAAAAAAATACCGTAAGGATTAAATCATCCAAAAATATTTCAGACAGATATTCTAGTTTGTCTTTTTTAACTTGAGAAATTAACCAAATGTTGCATACAGTACTATGATAAAGTGGAGTCCGTGTATCAATTTAATTTAAGGATCAGTTCATTTTAGATTTCAATCTGTATTATTCAGCCATTAAAACCAATTTAAATCTCTGTTTAAAACGCAATTCCAAAAAGCACTATAAATACAATGCGTCACTCGTTTTTCATGCGAATAAATTTCCCTCCGAAAAAGTAGCCCGTCGAGACATTTGTGAAAAACGCAGAGTCATAGAGATAGAGGGTATCTTGAATCCAAGATGTTAATTTCAATATTGCTTACATGTACATTATTTTATGGTGGCTACTCATTTGAATCATTTTGTTTAGACGATATCAATCAGTATCCACAAGATAAGTACAATTGAAATAAGTACTTTGAGCAGGATTTGTCCGCTTTTATCTTAAACTAAAAACTTACACTTTATTGCAGCACTGGTTGTAAAACACAAATTATGATTGGATACACTTACCTTTTATTATTATATTATTTTATGACATAGTAAATTTTCCAATTCTTCACTTTCTAAAATATTCTAATACATGATTTTTTACGCTGTTTTAGTCGCTGTCAATCATATATTTATCAACACCCCACTTTAATAACGCCAATAAGCGTGAAACGTAACAAAGCGTTGTTAAATAGTTTTTGTAGTTTCAACTGCGATTTTGCCGTAAAATTATGAAGAGTATATCAATCGAGGAAGCTCGTTAATCTACCATAAATGATGACAGGAATTATTTGATCTTTTATCGAGGAAAACCTGCAAAATTGACCAGAAAATTTACAACAGATGTTAACGCCATATTTTCAATCAAAGTGCTGTGAGCACTGTTATTGTGCGGCGCTTAATGATTAGAGGGTTGCTGTTTCGGAAATTTAGATATACATGTATTTATTTCTGAAAAAAGTAAATCCATCCAAACACTAGTCGTATTGAATTTAATCAATCTATACATGTCACATTTTTGAGACAACTTTTCATAAGACAAATGATTCATCCTTAGCATGTCGAAATACCTGACAAATATAAGCATTGCATAATCGAAATGTTACGGTTTTAATATATAGACGAATGCACCTTCGTTTTGGTCATGCGATACTTGAATTAGCCAGTCGTCTCAACAGCTAAAGGGCTAAATTTAATCAAATTATTTATTGTGTAAGGCACTCTGTAATGTGTTTGTCAAAGTAAAGTCAATAAATTCTGATGTCCTTTTTTGGAGTAAACCTTAAGAATTTGAAGTTGTATGTAGATCTATTACAAATTAAACAGTTGTAGTAACAAGGTAAACGTGTAGATAAATCACTTAAAACCTAAACTACAAAGTTTATGCAGGTTTTGATACTATCATTCTGTCCGTCCGACTGTCTGTCTATTGAAAAAGAACTTCAGTACAAAAAAGGTGCGCTCAAAATCGCAAAGCGTTCAGGAAGACAAAACTGGACAAACTGTTTGCCAATTATGCTACGCTAATCACGCAGTCGCACATGCAAATCGGAATATAATTGGCAAACAGTTTGTACCATCTTGTCATACTAGACGCAGACCTCGATATGCATTATAACAAAATATGAAAAGTAACACAATATACATGTATTTCATGTTTTGCCTTGTGCATCAAATAATTTTCGAAATTTGTCTACAATTCTTTTTACACACATTGCAAATTTCGTGTTATCAGTCAAATAAATCTGTTTCCGGCGATAAAAATAGTAATTTTAAAATACATTTTACATTAATGCTTCACGTCATATTGCAACTTTTTATTTCAGTTTTGCTTACGTTACGCTATACTGAAGGAATAAACCCTTTTATGTTTCGTCTTGCCCTTTCACCGGTTTTGCATACTATCTAATGAATAGAGGATATTAAATGAGTGGTCATGGAATACCGAATTTATTAAACGAGTCATCTATAAACAGATAAAAACGAGGATGCGCCGAGTTTTTATCTGTTGAAGATGACGAGTTTAATAATTTCGGTATTTCATGAGGACAAATATATTCTATTTAAAATATGACCCTAATTTTTGCGATAAATCGTCAAAATTTTTGAAACTCAACATTTCAATTTTCCGCAAAACTGATAACGCCGGTTAAAACCAACGTCACAATATGACGTCATTTTTGCGGTTACAAAATCGCTCCGGCTGAGCGCATTTGCATGGTTATTCCACAAGTGTTATAACACCCGTGTATTATCAAAAATATTTAACGGGGTTATTTCACTCCCGCGACGTGGGTCATATTATAAATTGATTTAAGTTCTGTCTATCAAGGTTTTTTTCATTCTGGTTGGATAAAAAACAGTTTAATTTCCCAATTAAAAGGAAAAAACGCGTTTGCAGCTAAACCTTAAGCAACTACACACAAAAGTTGAACAAAATTGGCGATATTGGATTACCTCTCTTTAATTTCACTCAAAACACGCTCCACACACTCGTTAATTTTCATTCCAAAACCATTCCAAACAATTCCTCTTGTCAATAAAACGATGTTTTTAACTGTATTCATGTGAATTTGTTCAGCATGTGTGTCACCATATTCATAAGTATTGTTGCATGTTTCTGTCACGACATACGAGGTAGCAGTATCGTGATAATCTTAAAAAATATCGCGATAAAATTAAGTTTCCACGAAATTCTATTTTGATCATATTATTTCCCTTGTTTAAATAATTGTGGTATTGATATATACGAGCGCATTATCCCTTTTTAACGATTAATGCTCATCACTGACAATATGCTAAATTTATTGCGATTGAAATTCCAAATCCGACTCCTTGAAATGGAAAACTCATTCGGGTCACTATGTTTTCCTACCATACGAAAGGGATTATTAGCGTGACGATAGACATATTTCAGGGGCGTTTTCATATTTTAATTAAATCAACAACAATACCTTTAGTTTTGATTTATTAATTATAGGTTTATACAAAACTAGTGATTGTTTATAGTGCATTGGTAGAATGCTTCAATATATATACTGAGCATATACTTCTTGTATTTTATTGTATATACTGAACGACAAAAGAACTGTCACAGTAGAACAATTTTATTTATACAGAGATCGGAAAGGAATAACAAGGCTTTCATGTGAAAATTGGCACAAACAAACACTATTTTTTGGTTATTGTTACACAAGTATCAACTAACGAAACGCTCGTTTGACTTTATATCTCTTAATATTAACGATTTTCTATAATACTTAATAATGCTAATAATTCTTTTGTTGTTCAGTATATATACACGGACAACCTCTATACTAAAGTTAAAGTCATCGTAAATAGAATGAGGTGGATGGTCTGCATAATGTTCTGAATGAATGACTGTGAATCATTGAAGCATCCCTGGGTTCAAAACCGTTTGCAAACGTTTAGAAATTGTAGCCCACTTTGTATGCGAATCCACATGAAAAGTGGATTTCATTTCTCAATCTTTTCTCATAAGTTTTTATCTTGAACGCAGGTTTGTTTATTTATGAATAATTTAATTTAAGTTGTCTTCATCAATATTCGCGCGTTCTGAAAACGCGTTGGCTGAAAAGTTGGTTTTATTCCCAAATGAAAACAATTTTGAATATACAGACGATTTGTTAAGCTTTCAAAAAAAAGTCGCCCCGCAAGAAATCCGTACTAACAAAGCTAGATAATATTTGATTATAAGATATGAAGATAATATTTGTTGATTTCATAAGGGAATGAAACGAATGACCTAATCACACTTATGCATGAATCCACCTCGCGCATTCATACAGTGTAATTAGGTTTTTAGTTTTATACCTAAGTGAAATCAACAAAAGCTTCTTTTCATCTCTTAAGTTTCTGAAAACAGTATTTGGTGTGCAAGCTACATGGACACATACAAAAGCAGCTTGACATGTGCCAGCCCTGCGTTCAGGATAACAAAACGGTCCAAACCGTTATTCAATTATACCCCGCTTTGCACGTGCACATGCGTGCAAAGCAGGGTATAGTTGGGAAACTGTTTGCAACGTTTTGTCATCCTGTATGCTGGGCAGGAATCAGCGGTTAATTTATGATGCCGACTTATAAATTATTGTCCGAAATCTAATTTATATTGTCTTGTCACAAATTCGAATAAAATGAAACTAATTTGAAATCGAGCATTGCACGTGTTTTTTTATTTTTGGTTTTGTTTTTGTTTTACTCTCTTATAAGCTAAGTTCCAATCAACAACTATACCAACAACTATATTTTTTATGCTTTATTACACCATTGGCCATTATATGTTCATAAGCTTTTATTAATAAATGTCAAAGTAGATAACCGTCTAATTTGATTAATTCAACTAATCAAAGCACTGAAAGTGCTGATGGTGGACGTCCCTTGTAGCAAGGACATTTCAGGTTGCAATAATGAATTTCAGGGCAAAAGTGGGGCAGGTTGTGAATTTGAATTTCTTACAGATTTGAAGCTTATGATAATGAATGATATCGATATTTGATTTCTTCTTTTATATGAAACAAGAAAAGCAACTTAATTTTCTGCAAGGATGATAAATAACGTTTTTTTGCATGCTGTTCCTTTTGCATGTTGCTGTCTTAATTTGATTTCTTTATTGTCACAAAGCAGACCCTACCCACCATTTTTCCATGTATAAATGCCTTTTGTTAAGTTCTGAGAAACCTATAGGTCAGTGTGAAAAAAGTTTAAACTACTTAAATGTTTATAGGCAAAATAACTGTTACACGTTGACCCGTCAAAGCAGGATATGGGACACAAGTCAAATAGCTAGGTTTATCCACAAACAATTATACAAATTAACACAATTATCAAAATTTTGCTCAACTGGAAATGATTTGCTCAACTGGAAATGATTGAAATTTTGGACTATAAAGATTCAAAAAAGACATTCAAATTTAAATCAATTATTTCTTTATTAATATAAACTTTTCAAAAGAAAAACAAATTGTTATAAAAGTTTTTTACATGCAAATTTCTTTTAACATTTTTTTTTATCAAAAATAGCTTACTACCAAAACATATAATCATACAATAATAACGCTGCTAAAATATTAAAGGAGCACACATAATTAAGATCAGATATCCTCTATTACTTTGAAAAAAATCTAAATTACCTGTATTTGCGCTTCTCTCTTTTTTTGAATGTTGACAGTTAAAGGAAAACTACAATATGCCTCCTTAAATAGCAGCAATTTACAGTTAATTGTCAATTTGGATAAAGTTACCCCTTTAATTTTTCAGCAATGTTTTACAAAGTGAATACTGGTGAGATCATTTCAATAACATTGGTCAATTTTTCTAATCAAAATGATACCATTTACTTTCTGTTATACAGATTTCTAAACATCAGTTATAAGTTAGGAATTATCATTGAATATAGTTATTTTCGAAGAATGATTTGCTTTGAAATAAAAGGTCTTTTATCAAAGCAAACCATTATTGGAATAACTAATATTTCCTGTAGTTAAAGGGGGAAACGTATATACGTTTTATAAATAGTTAGGTTAGAGTGATTTAAGTCTTACAGCCAACTGAACTGTTAAGTCCTTTCTGAATCTGAATCATCCCATTTGATTGAAAAGAAAAAACATTTCAGTTTCTGTGCCTTTTTTAACTATCCTTGAGGGAAATAATGCTTAAGTTTACTTATTTACTTATTTGTGTGTTTTCTGGGCGTCAATGAAGAGTAGAAGTACTAGGAGTAGAACAAATACAAATACATATGATTCAGAGTCTACTATCATTCTCAGTTAGCTGTGAAGGGCCCCCTATTTGATAGTAAAATTTGATTCATTCCAGACTTGGAGAATGTGGTTTACTAAGCTGAGTTTACAAATTGTTAATTCTACAAAAGACCAATTTGTGGAGGCTATTTTTTTCACAGTTAAGTCTTACATATTGTAGGAATTTAATAAAGTTTCATTAAAGATTCTCCATTCAATTGCTGCTTGGCAACAACTAACAAGTTGATAAAATTTTATTTTATATACACTAAAACAACATGATTAAGACTATGATCAACAATGAAAATATGAATGCATATAGTGAATGGCAATACCTTTACCATTCTTCTGTTCATAACATGTGCCGGTTATACACAAAGCATTTGCAGTGAGGGTAGACTAGCCCTGCTTTCAGGTTGAAAAAGTTAACAAAGCACTTTTGAAATGATACCTCACTTTGCATGTATGTGCACTTGCAAAGCGGGTATCATCTCAAATCGCTTGCGAAATGTATTATATCCTGAACACAGGGCGGATCCTTTTGAACAAACTTTCAGTCTAATCTTAGCCAGCAGTCCCTTCTTTAAACTAAAATTTTATGAAAACCCTTGAGCCATTTGGAAGGGTAATGTTTTAAATTTTGAATTAAACTGCTTGTCTCAAAGAAATTAAGTATACATTTTAAAAAAGATTTTATTTTTTAAATTTGAAACTTAGTACAAAACAATAAAACCAAGGGTTTTTCATAAGTTTTGAGCTCTATCAAAAGCTGGCAAGCTGAAAGCTCAAACATGCAAACGTACAACTCAATATTCAAGAAAATAAAACATAACAAAAATACCAAAGCACATAAAACTTATGTTAAAAATACAAATGACTAGACACATCTGTGAACAATAACTAGAAAGCCATGAATGGCTTGAGTCGCTCAACAGGCTTGAGCTTCTTGTAATAGCAAATCAATGTTTTAACTAGACTTATAGATATTTTGGGTTCTACTGTTGTTGAAAATGGTTTTCAAAGTTTCCACTATATAACAAAGAAAAATGACCTCCTCTCATAAAATACATTTTTTTCATCCCATCACAATAATTTTTTTGTAGACTGATAAAGGGTCACCAAAGGATCATTATTTCATGTAAAATAAATTGGTATTCATCCACTAGAATCTGAAAAAAACTCATTTTTTACCATATTTGGAAATTAGCCAAGCCCATTAAATCCATGTTTTTTCATCTGATAAATATTTCTTGAACAACTTTGAGGGTCACCCAAGTATCACTTGTGAAGTTTGGTTGAAATTCATCGGTTAGTTTCTGAGGAAAAGAGAAGTTTACAACCGGATGCACAGACGCACAGACGGGCGTACGCACGATGGACACAGCACCATTTCAATATCGCCAGTGGCCTTTGGCCAGTGGAGCAAAAAATAAGGCTAGAAATAGCTGTAATCGATCACCCTGGTTTTCAATTGAGTTAAAAAGAGGATATGTTACTTCCAATCATTCAATTTTCAAAGTTTGAATACTGCTGATTATCAAAATTGTATATGTTCCAGCAAGATATAAAATTAACTTATTTGTGTTACTCTTCTGAAGATGTCATCAATTAGAATCTGCGAAAAAAAAGACATCTTTTCATCTTTTCATCAAATTACAAAACGCTTAATTTCAGTTTTGTTCGCCAAGATTAGTGAATTTTGATTGGCTGAAAAATTGGTTTCATTACTCCATGAAACAAACTTATTATGCAGCTTTTTTGTAGGCTTCCTCAGAAAATAGTCCCATAAACTTGATTTGAATAATTTTTTTGGCCATTTCATGCAGGTATGAAACTAAAAACCAAATCACACTCACATATGAAGCCCCTTTACGTATTCACACTGTGTGATAACGTTTTTAGTTTCATACCTCAAAGAAATAAAACAAAATGCTCTCTTCATCTCTTAATAAATAGTGTCACAAGAAGCATTCATATAGATTCAGTTGATATCCAGAACACAGCACTATGACAATAGCCCAAGTGGCCTTTGATGTAGACTTTAAAAAACAGGGCTCAAAATAACACAGAGAAGAAAAGTTTACTTTGATGATACCTACAGAATTGTAATTTGAGCTTAAGCTACCGATAATCTTACTAGAGAAATATTGAATAAAATTCTTGATTCTTCATATATGGCAATAATTTGTATTCAATCTAGTACAAGTGCATAAATGTAATAACTTCCTATACTCTACATAGGCACTTAATACTTCTATGGACTGGAACAATGTATTTATGAAATTTATGTCATCTACTGATAGGAATTGAACAACTTCAGCCTTAACATCTAGGGGAATCACTTAATGCATCCATTTAAACAACTTCCTTATTAGCCTTAATTACTGTTCTAGCATATATTTCTGTACAAAAAAATGATACAGTCATAGCCAAATCTCAGGTTGTCTTAGAAAATACATGAGTTAAATAGCACCTTACAAGATAACAACACATTAAAGTAGAGAAAAATATAGCACATGCAATCAACATTTAAAATGGAAGTGATACATATTATGCAGTTCTGAACCAGGTCAGTATTTTATATACATTAGAGGAATCATGACCCTAAATTTCTCACCAGAGCCAGGATAAACAGATATTGTTGTGAAGATTTGTACCTTAAATATGAATGCCTGAGACTGTTTTAGAGAAGATGATGGTTGAAAGATTTCAAAATTTGCGTCTACATATGCAGGAAGTCTACATATGCAGGAACGTATGTCTAAATATAAGACCCTAGTAGACAGATATGAATTAACTTTGTTTAAGTCATTTTTTTAAAGCTCAATACAAAACTAGAAAGCCATGAATGGCTTGTGTTGCTCCACAGGCTTGAATTTCTTGTAATAGCAAATCTAAGTTTTGACTTGTTTTTAGATATTTTGGCCTCTACTGATGTTGAAATGATTTTCAAAGTTTCCAATATTATAACATATAGAGAAATGACCTCCGCCCATAAAATACATATTTTTCTTCAAATCACAATAATTTTTGGTAGACTGATAATGGATCACCCAAGGATCAAACTAATGAAGTTTGATTGATATCCATCAGTTACATTCTGAGAAAATGATTCTCAAAGTTTCCACTATATAACATATAGAGAAATGACCTCCGCCCAGAAAATATATGTTTTTCATCCGATCACAATAAATTTTGGTAGACTGATACAGGGTCATCCAAGGATCATTCATGTAAAATTTGGTTGATATCTATCAGTTACATTCTGAGAAAATGATTTTCAAAGTTTCCACGATATAACATATGGAGAAATGACCTCCGCCCATAAAATACATATTTTTCTTCAAATCACAATAATTTTTGGTAGACTGATAAAGGGTCACCCAAGAATCATTCATGTAAAATTTGGTTGATATCTATTGTAAGATTCTGAGAAAATGATTTGCAAAGTTTCCACTATATAACATATAGAGAATTGACCTCCACCCATAAAATACATATTTTTCATCTGATCACAATAATTTTTGGTAGACTGATAAAGGGTCACCCAAGAATCATTCATGTAAAATTTGGTTGATATCTATAGGTTAGATTCTGAGAAAATGATTTGCAATGTTTCCACTATATAACATATAGAGAATTGACCTCCGCCCTTAAAATACATATTTTCCATCCGATCACAATAATTTTTGGTAGACTGATAAAGTGTCACCCAAGGATCATTCATGTAAAATTTAATTTGTATCCATCAATTAGAACCTGAGAAATATCATTTTTTACCATATTTGGAAATTAGCCACGCCCATTAAATCCATGTTTTTGATTGGATCAAAATTTCTTGAACAACTTTGAAAGAAGGTCACCCAAGGATCATTCCTGTGAAGTTTGGTTGAAATCCATCCAGTAGTTTCTGAGGAGAAGATTTTTAAAGAAAAAGTTTCTGACCTGACGCACGGACGGACGGACACACGACGGACACAACGCCATGACAATAGCCCCAGTGGCTTTCAGCCAGTGGAGCTAAAAACAAGGCATTCAGCCTTCTGATTTCATGAGAAGATAATTGAACAGTTTCTTCCTTATAAAAAATTGTTGAGGACAGACAAAAGACATTGGACAATCAGAAAAGTGAAATTGAGCTCTTTTTGCTGGAAGAGCATAAAAAGCTTTATTGCTCTTTTTCAAACAATCTAAAACTTGTGCATTACAACTTAAAAATGTTTAACCTACAGCAGTAGATTAAGACTGTGAAATTCAGTCAAAATCAATGATCATTGAATTTCAAACATAACCAGAGTTACAGATAGGGGATATTTTGAATTCAATGTTCATTTTAGAAAAACTTGAGCAAAAACTGTGGTGTCAGTGCATATTTGAATTGTCTTACAGAGACCATTCAAATGAGTACCCACAACATAAGGTTTCTTGGATAAAATAGAGATCTTAGAATGGATTCACCACCTTTAATCTGTACCTCTGTATAAGCATAAATTCGGGAGACTTGTATTTTCAGCTCACAGAGTGACTGACGCAGAGATTATTTCACATCCTTTCCTTTGTACATTCAACTTGAAAGGTTCTTCGGCAGACCAGTTATTATAGTCAATTTCTTCCCCATCGGGTGAAAGTGCAGCTGTCAGGATCTGTTTTTTTATTGTTACAGTTTCATCATCTTCAGTATAAAGCTCAATATTGTCGTCACTAGTGATCCCTAAGCCAACAACTGTTATTATCATTTTTACATCTGGAGCATCACATTTCTGAAAATATATTTATGCAAAAATTGAATCTACTAATATGATTAGATGAGAAATGAAATGAATGAATGAATGTGAATTTAAAATTTATTAAGCGTCACATACTGTTATATTTCTGCATAGAAAAATTCATGATTGATGAATAACACAGAGAAAATTGACCTCTGCCCATTAAACACATATTTCTTATCCAATCACAACAATTTTGAGTAGTTTGAAAAAGGGTCATCCAAGGATCATTCCAGTGAGATTTGGTTAAAATCCATCAAATAGATTCTGAGTTTTTCTAGTGAAAATAAGATGGTATCCATCTGTTAAATTCTAGAAAAACTCACATATCACCATAAAATGAAATAAGTTACACCCATTTAAAGTCTTGTTTTTCATTTCGAAAAAATTCTTGAACAACTTAGAAAGCTGGGGCCAATTTCATCAAAACATGTAAGACGCATTTTTGTCTTACGGATGACTTTTAAAACAGTAACAACAAAAAACATTTTACATAGGTATTGATATATTAGTGATACATGTTTTTTGTTCTGAATATGTGGTAAGTCATCTGTAAGACAAAAATACGTCTTAAATGTTTTGATGAAACTGGCCCCTGGTCACTCAAGGATTTTTCTTGTGAAGTTTGGTTGAAATTCATCCAATAGTTTTTGAGGAGAAGATTTTTAAAGAAAAAGTTTACAACAAGACCAACAAACAGACAGTCGGATGGACCCAGGATAGACCCACGACGGACGCAGTTCCATGCCAATTGAGCCAGTGGCCTTCAGCTAGTGGTGGTAAAAACATATTTAACAAGTGTAATACTTATTTAAAGTTTAAGTAAGAAACAAAAATATTTCTCTAATCATACTGTTTCAAAATGTATTTTTTAAGTAAGTACAAAGCTGTGTGATTGTAGAAATACAGAATTTTCTAAAAATCTAATCATCAAAGGTGTTTTCAGCTAACTAGTACAAATAAAATCTTTTTGTTACCTGAACTTTTGTCCTGCTTGTTGTTGATAATGACGTTGTGTTTTGGTAGAAATTCACTACAACGTCTGTAATAGTGACATGTTGACCTGGCTGAATTTCAGCCTCAGCTTGATCTCTCCACAGGGTAATCTTTGATGTACCACTTTTATCCTGAAGCGAGATAGTCTTAATGGGGACAGATTCCCCACGCACTTCTACAGTTCTGGGTGCATCAGCCTGAAATATAATTTGATAGCTTTTAAGTTTTTAAGTTCTTTACCTTATTACCCTTTTCCTCCCCAAAAAACTATATGCTTGTGCAAAATGAACACCCTAAGAACAGATAATCTTTTAAAAGTTTGACCCCAACAGATGACCTCAACACAAATGCTTATCATTAAAACCTATTACCTTGCCATATATGAACATTATATTTTGAAATGGCTTGATGTAATGTTCATTTTTTTATTAAGTTTTGCAGACAAAGAAGCCAAAAGACAGACAGTTAGCCTGATAGACAAATTGTTTTATTTATGTGGCGGCATAAAGTTGTGTTATTCAGGGATTTTATACAGTGCTCTCAATAATTTGAGATAACAAGGAGCATCCCTAAGAAATTTCATTGAGATTTTGGTTATTTGTTTTCAATATACATTATAACAAATGTTCAATAAAAACAAAATATATCATTATCTTTTTTGTTTTTTTACCAAGTAGGAAAAAAAACCTATTGTTATAACAATAGCCTGCTTAATACAGTATTCTGGCATGTACAGCTAACTAAGTGCTTCTGCCCCTTATTTGCTCCACAGGCCTGAATCATCTGATGATCGTCATAAGAAAATCAGTTTATGCACAAAACTTTTCAGTGTTATTGCAAATCTACTCTCAAAACTTTCATGAGAATAATTTGAATCAAATAATCAGGGGTCAACACTTACACCAGTCCTCCGGCCCCAAGAACTGTGGATATTTGGGAGAACTGTTGAAAGCTACCATGTTGCAGGTCCTTAAGGCATATTGTAAATGACCATACCATTTCCTAGACAGTCCAGCTTTGAACTGCCTTTCCCACACTGTTTCTTTATAAATATTCATAATTTATTCCTTAAATTGCAAAAGATTTATTTTGTTTTCATGGAGGACCTATAATTAACAGGTTGAATCTAAAAGGTCCTTTAGGCTGGTGGCAATTACAAGTAACCCTGAAACATCTAGACAGTCAACCCCGAAAGAACTAGACAGTTGCAAAGCCGACCAATACCCCCCTACAAGTGCCAATAATGAAAAGCCATTCTCCATCAAAGGGCCATAATTCTGTCAAAGTGGCTTTCAGCCAGTGGAGCTAAAAAATAATCTAAAACACAGTAAGAATCATACCTGTATTACTTTGCCTGAGACAGTCACTCTCTGTTTTAAAGGAGAGGTCAGGGCAGTAGATATGGGGATTTCTTCTGGTGGAGGAGGGTTGATTATTCTTTGAGCCCTATCTAAAATTTCTTCACTAACTGTGATGTTGCCAAAGCTCTTGAGAACTTTTGAAGAAGCAGTTACCACAATGTACCTTCCCCCATTTTCTTCCTTCTTTATTATTTCCCTTAGTATCACATTTGCACCATCCTGCAACAATAACACCAAAATATATACATTAAATACCATTACAACATTAGTAACTACGCCACATTGTGTTGTTTAACAGTAAAAAAGGTTTTCATAGATTAACAGTTTTGAAAGTATTTCAGATTCATACTTGGCTGTAGGCTGCTGAGCCCTAAATAATCATTGAACTCCAAGTAACTGTCAAATAAGAAAATTTACTTATACACAATGACATTATGGTAAAATGAAGCAATTGCTATTCAATTGGATTTATAAATTCATCTTTCAATCCAGCAAAATAAACTGCCTTATCTAAACAAGATGTGCACCTTAAACACTAATGCCTGAAAAACTTCAAGTTTGACCTTGTTATTAATGACTTTAATGCATGACCTTGATACAAATTTACATATATTTATGAGTGGAACCTTCATTCTATATATGAGTATTTCACTCAAATAATGTTGAATTTATAGCAAAATGTTTAGTTATAAGGGTAAGTTTTCGTAGCAGTTTGACTGTCATAATTGAACTTGACCTTGATTGATGACCTTGGCAAATGTGTATTGAAGAGCCTTTATACCATGGTTATGAAAATTGTCACTCAAGATTGATGAATTACAGTAACCAACAAAATGTTTGGTTTGCAGGTTATCATGACAGACAGACACAGGTGAAACAATATTTATCTGATGTAATGATAAAGGGGCATAAAAATGCTCATTATTTTGAATGGACAAGTATTGCTTCTAATTTTCATTTAAATCTGAAAATTCACAATGAATCTGATAAAATCAAAGCTGTATTCTTAGAGTTGATTTTTAAGATACAATATAGGCCCAATAAGTGAATATGACTTCCCAACAATTGACAGCACATGCTGGATTATGCACAATTTCTAAGTTGGTAAAAGGACATAACAAGGGATGAGTTTGTGAAACATCAATTCCCCCTCCACTGCCATTTTGAGGTACAGTATGGTAGTCAACATCCAACTTGAATGAATTATGTAATCTGTGGCAGCACAAAATTCAATGAGAAGTGTATATCTTTGACCGAGAAAAAATGACCTTGACCTTGAATTGCTCTTGTGATGGTAAAAACACACACACCAAGTTTCATTAAGATATCTTCAATAACAACAGAATAATGAGGAGGATAAAGCTGTCACACAAAATCACACCAACACCAAAGCCAAGGGGATTACAAAACCAAGGATCAAATGATTGCAGTCATGAAAGAAGCATTACAATTCTAAGTGAGTTGTCAAGGGTCAATTTTATCTATAAATTGCATCTATATTAAATTGTCCTTTGATCACTCACTTAAAATTGTGCATCTGTACCTTTTATATCATTTGGAAATAAAGTATAATAAAGCAAATTAATTCTTACCGTTAAACTATCAAACTTCTTCTTATCATAACAGACAACTTTGATTACATCACTTCCGTCACTTACGGCAAACGTCAACACAGACTTTTGTTCTCCATTTTTTTTGTACGTCTGGATTTGGTCTCGGGCCACCACTTTTACTCTCAAGCCCAAAGGGTATGGCCCCTGAGATTTGTCTTTAAACACTTTTTCTATTGTTGACATCTGAAACAAACAAATTTAAGACCTGAATAGGGCCATGATTTGGAAGAAAAGAAAATGCATACTATTGACTGTCTTTGTCTATTCTATGCGTTATATGTACAGAAGCAGGAAATTGCTGTCAGGACTAGATATCAATGTAAAAATTGAAATATTTCTTTCAGGGGTGTGGAATTCCCATTCCCGACTTGTCCCACATAGGACAAGCACTTTTTTCTATGCCACTTGTCCTTGGACAAGTAAATACCAGGACAAACACAGAGTGGTTCTGAACAGAACTAAAGAGATTGATCTGAACAGAACTAAAGAGATTGATTATAATTATGATATCGAAGGTACAAGTCATTGTTTTAATGAGGAAAATGTTCAGTTCAGCATTTTCTTCTTAAAAAACAATGTTTTCTCAAGATTGATTTATTTTCTTTTTCAACGACATGTTATTTTTGATCCAAGACAAGTAAAACCGGTACAAGTAGAAAATCATCTTTTACTTGTCTCATCTTTTACTTGTCCTGGGACAAGTGGAGAAATTCTGTATTTCCACATCCCTGTTTCTTAGTAACAATAAAAATAAATAATTTTTTAAAACAAAAGAATATCTTTTCTCTCAAACCGCTTTCTGATAATTTTTTCTTCTTTATTTGAAAAACAATTATTGGTCAGTAAATAAAACTTATAAATCCGATGTCAAGGAAAACCTGCCTAGGTGATAATAAAATTGACAATAGACAAAATCTCCGATTCCCTACAAAGTGAAAACTTTTTTTGTTCATTGAACCAGAAAAATACCTGTTGAAAACAACAAACTTTATCAGTCTTTATCTATTTATATGAAAATTTTGCCATGAACCAAGTTTTTTTTATCACTGAAATCATTTAAAAGGAACATTAATATTGGGAAAAAGAGAAATTGCTTGTAACAGCAATTTCTCTTAAGCTACAGATAAAGGGGTATTTTGGTTTTCAAATTTTAATATTTCCCTCATCTTGTTGTTGTTGGTACTCACTTGAAACTCCTCATCCAGACAATTCAAATGAGTACCTACAATATAATTTTGTAAGAAAATACAGATTTTAGACTGGCTTTACCCCTTCTTATCTGTGCCCATGTCTCTCTTTATCACAATATTTTGTTGTCTCTTCGACTTCACTCATTAAATTGGGTTAAAATTGTTTGCTCTGTATGAATTGGGTTAGACACTGTTAAAATTAATGTACACTGGTTTGTGATCAGAGTAGTAGGATTCGAGGACTCCCACGTTTTCTACATACTCTGAGCTTCTATTAGTGTAAATGTGATCCAAACAACTATTGTAGTCTGTTGTAGAAGAATCAATTAACTGCCTCAAAAGTTTATCTTCAAATAGACTTTGAATAGATGTAAAAGTGTTCTTATAATCAAAGTTAAAATCACCTAACAATGTAACACTCAACTGTTTTTCAAAACATCTGTTTAACCTATCAATAGTGCCACCATCACAAAAGATAGAAGAAATGAATTTTTTGTAATTTGAAACACTTGCATATTTTGGAGGACAGTACACAAATCCAAGAAGGTGATCACCTAACCCTAGCAGGCCAAGTTCTATGCCAAATAGAGTCTCAAATGATAGATAGCTGTAATTCAGAGAGCTTTTGATATATATTGCAAGACCATGTGAGCACTGATCAAATTTTGAACAAAGTAGATGAAATCCATCAAGATCATACAATGCAGCTGTTCTTTCAGAAATTCTTGTTTCAGCAAATCCAATTACATGAAAATGAGGTAGGAAACAGTCTAGTCGGAAATCATCCAAATGTTTGTTCAAAGACC
Source organism: Fragum whitleyi (assembly GCA_948146395.1). Taxonomy (NCBI): domain Eukaryota; kingdom Metazoa; phylum Mollusca; class Bivalvia; order Cardiida; family Cardiidae; genus Fragum; species Fragum whitleyi. The sequence goes on along the minus strand of OX411551.1, from coordinate 19,930,108 downwards.
TGATATTTTGGAAGCCAATTGTTAGACCATTAGAGTTATTCATGTGGGGCCAATCTTGAATTATTCTTTGAGTTCTAAGACGTTCCATTTCCATAACTACATCAGATGAGACACTGATTTTGGATGCATTAAGTTGCAAAATATGTATTCCTGTTAGATTGGTGACTCTACTCAGACCCACATAGTGAATATGGTCAACTTTTCGTGTTCCAAAATCAATTACAGCTCCTTTGATTGTTGAGCCTTGAGATTTGTGTATTGTCTTGCCAGCTGACAAGTAGAGTGGGAACTGCCTTCGAACTATTTGGTACATTTTGTAGTATCGAAAAGAGAACCGTCGACAAATTTCAAAAATAGGCGTCCATGTGTTGGGTGTATCATGTTGGTACAAATGCTTGTACTTTTGTCTCCACTTTTTACCAATAGAATTATCATCAAATTCCACCCAAACAATACTACATCTTGGGGAATTATCAACTCTTAGGTCAAATTTCCTTATAGAGCATGAAGCACCATTTGTAAGACCATCTTTTGTATCCACATTTGAGCATACCTCTGCAGTAAGCCCAATTCCAAGAATAAGTTTTTTCTGTAAACCCATGGTTTTGCTTGAGTCAAGGGGAATCTTAGACAAAATTTTTTCATGGAGATATGAAGCAACATTTCCAGAAACTGTATCTATTGCATCTATGGACATCAAGTCTGAACAGCGGGAGACAATAGAATCATTATGAGCATAGGCATCTGCTCTTGTGCAAAATAAATGTTGAAGTTGTGCCAATTCACCATTGATTGTACTCCTATCCAAAATTTGCCTTTTCTCCAAGACTGCAAAATCTTCATCAGTTTGCTTTCCCTCTCTCAACCTGTTTAAAAGCAGTGCAAAATCAAGGTCATCTTTCTGTCGCATTATTTGTTTCAATTCATAAAATTCAAATAACTCAACCCATAAGTTTGTTCCTAACATTTGCATCTGAGACATTCTATTGTCTGGTGAGAATATCCAAGAATCAAGGACAGGTTTCAATTGAAACAGGTCACCCACTGCAAGAATGCTTATATCACCAAATGGCTTAGTGCAACCTTTGATTTCCTGCAGACGTAGGTTTATAAAGTTTAACATTGATCTACCCACCATTGAAATTTCATCTATAATGATGACTTTTAGATTATGATAATGGGCTCTCATTGTATTCAACTGTTCCATATCTAGAGGTTTAAATCTAAATCCTTGGTTAGCTGGAATGCAAAATGCTGAATGAATAGTGCTCCCCCCAATGTTGTGGGCAGCTTTTCCAGTGGGAGCACACAAGAGCAAATTTACCATATTTGGATCTTCACCATGTAAATGACTAAAATATTTGATAAGAGCCTGGTTTATAGCTCTTATGAGTACTGATTTTCCACACCCAGCACCACCAGACAAGAAAGTGTAGAAGGGAAATGACTTTGTTTTTACTTTATTAAGGATATAGTAAAAAAATCTCTTCTGTTCACTATTGAGAACTCTTACTGTTTGCAAAAATTGCTCATTATCAAGTTCATTATGAGGCAAACTTAGATCACATACTCTATTTCTGCTTATACCTAAATCTTCCCCAATATCATAGTTTTCTTGTTCGTTAACCCCTAGATTAGGATTGAAGCAACCTAAGTCAGCAAGTTCAGAAGGGCCTTCCTCTGAATCAATAAGGTCAAGGTGTTGTGCCTCAGGATTTATTGCTGCATGAAGCTGCTCTTCTTCAATATTATCTGCAACATTCTCATAAAATGTTTCATCCACCTTTTCATAAAAAACCTTGTTTTTGTTTATTTCCTCCAATTTCACATTGTAGCTCTCCTCATAAGATTCAAAATTCCCTATTAAGTCTTTTTCATCATCTCTCCAATGGGTGTAAAGCATTAGCTTTTCACGGAAATGTTCTTCTTTGTCATGGTTAATTGGGGTTACATGACTGTATATGACTTTTTGTCTCAATCTTTTCCTGATTTGTGTTCCACAAGGAAAGAAGATTAGTCTGTCATCATGTGTATTTTCAACATCAATTATTTCGTCATCTTTATCATGTTCATACTCCGTTTCTGGCAGTTCTTTTTCTCCCAACATTTCTTGGTGTCTCAGTCCTTTTGTCTGTCTACACAAGTCATACCATGATGCAAAGTCAGCATAGCAAAGGTGTTCTAATATTGCAGGTCTTCTTTTGTATCTCTTTAAAACATTGTCCATCTCGACTTTTTTTGAACCTGAAGGTAGCAATTTCAGTTCTGACATGGGTTTTAAAAGTGAAGTTCTGTCATTTTGTCTTTTTGTATCAACATAAATCACATCTCTTGTGCTTCTTCTAAGTGGCAGTTGCAGAAGTAAGTACACAGCTTCTTGAGCACCAATTTCAACACTGGACAAAAACTGATTGCCAATTCTTCTTACTTGCTGTCTTATGTCGCTATCACTTTCTCTTGCTTCTTCACATGCTTGATGCAAAAGATTTGAAAGACCACGTTGACCTTTAGCTATGTATGACACAATATATGACACACATGAATATGGATCAAGGACATACTGAATGTCCATGTTGGCTTTCCAGCATTTCAACAGAATTGAGTTGTAATTATTTACCCTACACTCATTAACTGAACGCTTAAGAAACACCTTTGGTCTGACAAGAGTTGATTGGATTGTCTTCTTATATGTTTCATAATCCATTCCAAGTTTATTGAGTAGGTCATTAAACGACATGTCCTCAACTTGATGACTATCATTTAAGCATTCTGTTATCTCTTCAAAGTGAGTCTTTAGAGTGTCCTTCTCAAAGCCCTCTAGAGGATGCAATACAGTTGTTTCTGGCATTGGGGGTATTGGAAAATTAAAGCGACAAGAAGATTTTCCTTGTTTTCGACAAGTTTTTGCATGTCTGTGGGTTTGATAGTTTACCAAATCTGCAATTGTTTCATCCTTAGAACAAGTTATATACTTGTCAACAAAAGAAGAAATTTTGTCATCAGGAGATATGCCATGTACAGGAGCATCTTGTACCCAAATAATCATATGAATATGAGGAGAGCCGCGTTGCTGGAACTCTACCCGATAAAAGAAGTCAATTATTTTCCCTATGGGTTCAGTTGGATGCTTCATAACACTTTTGATAAAAGACTGTACTCTAAACTCAAAGTATCGAGCACATGTTACTGGGTCCGATTTAATCAGCACACACTTTTCTTGCCAAGACAATGATCTTATTTCTTCAGAAGTGAGATCTTTTCCTTGAACAAGCTTAGCCAATGATTTCAATAAAGGTTCCCACTTTGTTTCAGCAGCTGAAAATGAGCAAAACCATGTTGGAATGCCTAGCTGCCTGATCATAGCAAAAACATCTCTTTTGGCAGATTCCCAATATGGGGGTGAGCCACGAAGGGTTCTCAAAACTCTAAATCCATCGTTCTGCATAGTGAGTTTGTCAACAAATCCAGGAGAAAGTAAATCACCAACAGTTATAGGCTTTTCACCCATTTTGCATTTTCTTACAGCAAGGGAAACTTTGTCTTTTATTTGCTTTATTTGCAGTCTTTTTAACTTATAGAAAATATTTGGGACACATAGTGCAACTCTTCGATCCACGTTTCTCAATTCCCATTTGCAAATTTCACTGTAATGAAGTGGAACTCTACGTTCGTCATTATCTATCCTACTTTTTCCACAAAAGATTGTTGGAAAAGAAAGTGCCTCAGAGTGAATGTCTTGAAATAACCCAATTGGAGAGTTTTTTTCACCTGGTGCCACAGACAAAACCTGGTTAAATTCTCTAAAATCAACAGACTGCAAACATGTATCAAGATTGCCAGTAGGCCTGTTTAAAAACTGTTCATCTTCAGAATTTTCACTTGAATGGTTATCTTCTGATTCACTTAAAACTTGATTTGAATCTTCTATATCCCTAGGTTGCTGCAACCATGTCTCATTAACAACTATTCCCTCATTTTGGAATAAAGTACTATTACAGACTAACCATTTAGCTGCTTCAAATACTTTATTTGGTCTAATATTTTCAAATGCAACATGATGCTTAAATGAAAGTTTACGTTTCAATTTCAACATAATTGTTTCATTCTCATCAATCAATCTTGGCAAAGTCTTAATAGTACTGTTCACATCAGCAGGAACATTAACAATATTTCCTTTCAAATTGACTTGGCCTCCTCTCGGCATTTCACGCAACTGCATAAAAGGCAATCTGGGAGCAACCAGTCTTTCCTCAAGGTTAGAAAGTTGTAATTCACTAGGAATTTCAGGAAATTGAAGACCATTTTTTACCCAGAATTTGGGAATTTTTCTGGCTTTCATGGAGTCAAAGCAACCTCGACACACCCATTCATTTTCATTGACACTTTTACAGTTACTCAGAAACTGTGACATGAATATTTTATTTTCTTCAGAAATTTTACCACTCTTGACATTTGACATGCTGGAGCTGAAGAATGTTTGAGTACAACAAGAACAAATATAGTCAGGGCCCACAGAAACATCTTGAGTGAATTGACTTATCAGTTGCTCAGAAGAGAGTTGCTTAGAAACTCGTGCTTTTTGTGTTTCAACTTCATCAAGTACTGACACTCTTTCAGAAAGACAAGGTCTTTTTGTAGACACTTGTGCTTTTTGTGTTTCTACTTCATCAATTTCTGACACTCTTTCAGAAAGACAATGTCTTTTTGTACTTATTTCATTTTCACATTCCTCAGCAACTGCTCTCTTATTTCTTTTCTTGCGAGACTTTATGTTCAATTCTAATCTTTCATTTAATATCTCAACAGTAAATTCAGTATGCCTGAATGTTGTAGTGAATTTAAACACATGCAAGTCAAACTGAACTTTGTCATTTGCACAACCTAATAACCTTAAATGAGTACATAGTTCATCAACAGTGTTAATAAACCCAAAAATGCATTTACCATCTGAGCAAGGCATCCAATAGTTGTTGCGAGAATGGCTGTCAAATATGTAAAAGACGGAATGCTCTAAGTAAATGCCAATAGAAATACCACCAAACAGAATTATGTAATGTGAGCCACAACTTTTTGCCTTTTGGAAAGCACCCTCTAGACTAAAAAAATTTTTATTGTCTTCCTGTGAGTCTTCTTCGAGAAATCCTGAGAAAACCTTTCTTGATCTTATGTAGAACTGTGATTTTTTCCAAGCAAAATGTTCTGGCAAATCTGTTGGAGTTAGATAATCTGAAGGTGTGCTAATTTTCTCCTGTATAGCAATGTACATATTACTACCTGCATGTAGTATGCTATTCAGAGTATTTGTGTTTATTTGATTGATAAAATCTGAACATATTCTGTCAATAGTTATCAAAAAAATCAAACAAGAAGGAACACATTGTTTACCCCTTGCATGAGATGGAAGGCAAACATCACCTTGATTGAAGTCAGCAGAGCTTATCAAAAAGAACATTTTTTGTGAATTCCTCTCTTTTTGTATATGTATGGAATGCTGAATTCAAGTTTCTTGGTGTTTTTTTTTATTTTTTGGTGGTTTATTTAAATTTTATTTTCAATCAAAATTCTTGAAAATGAGGCATAGAAAAATAAACAGAAAACCTTAAATAGACCATATTTCTCACTGATAATTCCAGTAAAAATATTCAATACTTGTATATTCAACACCAGGAATGAATGTGAACTCTTGAATATGAGAATTGGACCTCATTCTAAATGAACTTTCAATATAGGTGACGATCAACTCTTGGCATGTCAACTCTATGTCAGTTATTGAATGTCATCAGGTATCTCAAAGAAATAGTTGTTCAACTCCATGTAATTTGTATTCAATCAACAATTTAAGTATAATTCAACTCTATGTTACATGTTCTAACCTACATTTCATTCAGTCAAAACATAAACCTCCACTCCAAGCAATTTTTTCAATCAATATTAAGATTTGGCCTTAAATTCTTGCTAATTAAATATGAACATATCAACCTGTATGAAGCACATTAATTTTTTTTTTAAATCTTATTGCTTATTTGGGATGATTTCAACTTATTTTGCTCATACTACATATCTATTCCTAAGTTAAGTGTAGACAAAATCAAACTATAGTCAGTGCTGGTTACCTTAGTCAATGATGCATGTCACATCCTGAACAGCTTCAGTAGGATAAAAGTCTTATCATTTTGAAATATAAAAAAAAAAAAACATGAACTGTAATGGAAGCAATCATCTTCCAATCATTCAGTCTTTCACAAAATCTAGATATTTTGGAAAATCTATTATGACCTGGTCCCTTTATCTTCCATGTCACAGTGTAAATGACTTTAGATCTTTATTTTTCTAACTCAACGACATATTTTGAAAAGGATTTTCTGAAATTGTGACTGGTTGTTGTTGTTCGATGTTTGTTTACATAACAAGATTCAGTTGAAATGGGTCCCGTTGAAATAGCTTTTCTTTGTCATTTTACGGCAATTCGTGTGCATTCCACAATGGATTGCGTAGCGATTCGAAAATATTATACTACATCGCCAATTTCATCAACGATTTAGGAAGAATATTACTGTTTTGCAGGATACAAGACAAAATCTGAACCAAAGAGAACTAGGTCACTCAAACTCAACGGGTCAGTGAACAGGTCAATAATTATTTTTCAATGCTGTATTAGATCTGCACACGTCTATTCCTCGAACAGATATATAAATATATAACTCTCAAATGTTATTCTAGACAATACTTTTCAATTAAAAATAACTTACGTTAGCAGTTTTGTCGATCTTCTTTTGTCTTTGTTCTTGTTAATGGCGTCCGTCAAGCTCGAATATTGTCGATGTGCGGTCACGTGACCTAAATAATAGCGTCTGTATTGTTGCGCGTGAATGGAGAAAATAGCAGAAATTCAATAAAAAGAATAATTTAAAATGACTCAAAGACATTTATTTCAACGGAAACGAATCACAATGTCTTTTCTTTTTAAATTAAAATCATTGACATCTATTTTTTCACCGATCTATTTTGCCCGGCGTAAATATTTGAAAACCGGTTTACAGCACAAACAATGAGTCATCAAGGACCCCCCCCCCCAACCCTTTCCCAAATACTACAACCAAATTGTTTTTCGAGGTCTTGAATTATCATTTAATATTCGTCTCGAAATCAGTTCAAAAGTGTGCATTTACTAAGAAAAGGAGTGATAGAATTTTTTGTGAAGCTGTAAATGCTTAGCAAGCAACTCGTAGAATTCCCTACAATAAAATATAGTAAGTTCAATAGGAATTCCTACCGAAAGGAGAGAAAGGAACCTGGAAGGCAAATTACTCACTTTGCTAGCTATTTGGTGGGTTTTTTTCCTACGAGATCAAAAAATTCGCCTCATTGCCTAAAAATATATGATTTTGAATTTGATAGGAGTCTTAATGTCATTTTCAAACTAGGCAAAATTCTTGTTTATCAACATTTTCAAAAAGCATGGTCGTCTGTCAGAGAAAAGTCTTGAAAAAGACGAAATTGATCTTTAGTGTGCCCTGCCTTTTTGAAAACCTATTAACATCCCACTGGATTGTTCAAAACGGTATACTAACTCTGGTGAACGTAAAAACGTCCACCAAAAACGATCATGTGATTATCAAACTTATCCTGAATCCATTACTGGGGCCTGTTTTACTAAACATCTTACGATCATTTTTGGCGTAAGTCGAAAATTTTAGTTCCTTCTATGATAGTAACTATATATGGAATTCCGCTATGCACCATCTCATTAGAATCGTCTTCTAAAGACGATTCTAATGAGATATTGTAAGGCAGACTCTAACAATAAATGAAAACACCAGATACGATTTAATGATTTTGACTTACGATCAATTTTTTCGTAAGAAGTTAGTAAAACGGGCTCCTGGTGTGTCATTTTTTATAAATGTTAATAACGTTCGTCCATGTAAATTATGAACTCTTCTCTCGTGATTGATCCGTCTTTGTTCGAGTCCATCTTGTGAAGTTGTCTTAGGATTCTGTCTGTATCCCATTCCGCAAGAATCTCTGTAGAAAAAGAGATGTTTATAAATCATTTATGCCCCTTCTCAAAGCAGGTAAATAGCATATTCTTTGTCAATCGACAAAGGACAATAGCTCACTAAATATGATGAGTAGAGTTATGGTTCTTGTGCACTGTAATTCTCCTTAATGAGATCTATCCACCAATGAAGTTTCATGATTCTGGCTTGCATACTTTTTGAGATATGCTAAGGACGAAAAAAAGGTCTACAAACGGACCAACCGACCGACGGACGGACCGACCGCCAAGTGCAAGACTCGAACATTTCATACTACTTTTATAGCAAAGTATTTTTTGCAAGTTGTCATTTGAGAGACTTTCGTCGTTGAGTTCAATTTCGAAGCATTCGATTGCGTCATTTACAAATCAAAAAAGAACCTCTAATCAACCTTCAAGGATTATTTGAAATTGATGGGAAAAAAGGACTTCAATGGGTGGATGTCATATTTGTTATACAGTGCAAATTCTTTAATCATTTTCTCAGAAATTTAAGGATTTATTTCAAACAAATTTTCTATAAAATGTAATTATTTGATCTTTAATCACACCACAAAAAAGTTTCAATTGGATGGAAAGCATGCATTTTTAAGATGAAACAAAAATACATCTGTGACCCGTCACGCGAAAAGGAACCAGCTGGGTAGTGCGCTTTGATTATTTTCTGAATCTAGAAAGATCCATCTACCTTCCCATGGAATTATTTTTGAAATGCGACTTCTGGTGGGCCTGTACTAGATCAAATCTCTTTTTCAAATATTTATTTTACAGAATTCCCAGATGGTCCCTTTTAGCGTGACGGGTCACATGTATATGAAAAATACAACGAAAACTTTGACTCTCATCATAAGGTATAATTTTGATTTTTAAATCAATCTAACATCAATATCTGGTCGTTAGAATTTAAAGCATGTTGAAATTTCTTTGTAATAGTTGCTTCCCTTGTTTTTAAAAATTCAGGGGGCCAACTTATTTCTGGCCCGCTTTTGGGTCGGGCGTAGACTGGTCTCACTGTCGAATATCAGAATAGCCTATTCTAGGCTGTTCTGATAGTCGATATCTGGACCAGTCTATAGCTAGAAGCCCGCTTTCTGAGAGATACTCTGATGTTGTGGGCAACAATACCCGCCCAGGGTCAGAAATAAGTTGGCCCATTAATTGGTAAAAAATAACGGGAGATTAAGGTCCATGAAGCGAATCAGGGGCCCGTTTAACTAAACATCTTACGACCATTCTTTGCGGAAGTCAGAAATTAAAGGTTGCTTCTAGATTAGTAACTAAATATGGTATTCTACAATGCATCATGTCATTGGAATCGTCTTTCGACGAGATATTGCAATGTAGAATCTATCAATGAATGAAAACACCAGGTTCGATTTGTTTTTTTGACTTACGATTAATTTTTGCCTAAGATGTATAGTAAAACGAGCCACTGGAGCTCGAGCGCCTTAAGATAAAATTAGAATTAAACCTAATTTTTGACGTCGTCACGGGCTCTTAATGTACATGCCCTTTAATTTTCCCGTGTTATAGGAATAGGGTTCTAAAATTATTGTGTGATATTTAATAGCAGAATTCTCGTGTACAAATACAATGTACGTTTCTTTTCTTATAAGATTTTACACGTAAGACTGGATTCTCGAAATATTCCACGATTTCATTAACTGTCTCCAATTGTGAAAAGTTGCAGTAAACAACATGATGAAATATACATTCATCTAGATCAGAATCATTCCGAATCACTCGCTAAGCGCTCCATTCATTCATTCATTCATTCCAAACACTCATTCAAACCATTCAAAAACGCTCCAAACTCACTGAAAAAGATATAATCAAACACGTCATTCAAAATAAAGATAAAAAATCGCGATTTCACTGACATAATTGAAATTGTAAGCTTTTGATATGTACTTCAAGACATAGGAAGCTTTTTATAGGGGGGTAATAAATATTGCTAATTTTGTTCATCTTGAACAAAATTAGCGATATTGGATTACACTCTTTAATTTCACTCAAAACTAGCTCCACACACTCATAAAATTTCATTCCAACATCATTCCAAAACCATTCATCTTGTCAATTTCATTGTGTAATTAACTGTACCTACTTGATCCTTGTTTTGTGCTTTGTAGCCTTTTTCTAATCTCGTCAAAACTCAGCTCTCCCGATTTATCCTTGTCGATTTCGTCAAATAGCAGACCAAGTCCTTCTCTATAGATATAATAAACACAAATGTGACCCGTCGTGCGAAAAGGAGCCATCTTTGGATTGCGTAAAGTGTCGATCCCAGTCTTCACAATCGGTGCAGTCCGACTAAGGTCCAAATTTTTCACACTTGGCTGATTTTCTGAATCTTAAATTATCATGATTTCCATTCTGTAACAGAACTTTCAAATTGCGCTCCCCTGTTGAACTCTACTGAAACCAAACTCTCTTTCATATTACGGAGATCCCAGATAGTCTTTTGCGCGACAAAGGCTTATCATTTAAAATATAAACATTTTTTCTTAGTTAGGCACGGAAATATAAAAAAGAGATCATTAATGCCACTTTTAACAAATTTTCAGTCATATTGCGTGCGGGGGATAGAATCCTTGTATTTCTACTATTTCTATTTTCGTTTAATGACCACTACTGACATCAAGATATAGCCGAAATATAAAATATACAGACTAGTTCGTTACAACGACCACATTTGTTTCCAGAAAAAATGTCGTTGTAACGAAAATGTCGGTGTATTGAATGAACATTATAAAGTCAATCAATACAGGATTGTCGAAAAAAGCAGCATCCATTATTTAAAATACTATGGATAAGATGTAAAAATTACAGGAAACACTTTTTACAATTATATTACTAATAATTTGAATATTTTTATTGAGCTGATCTTTATATACTTTATTTGCCATATGCATTAATATAAAAATTTAAACGGGATGATCTTAAAACTACCATTTTCTGAAAAGCAAAATAAGGAAAAGTTTAACAAATAATTGTAAACCATATCTAAATTAAGAGAATTAAGAGAATTTCGTTTCATCGAATGAAAAATGATCCATGCAAATCCGTTCCCAACAAATCTATGTCGGTAAGTGAAAATGTCGTTGTATCGAATATCGTTAAAACGGGAGTTGACAGCATTCCGAGGATTATCAGTCGTTATATCACAATATTTTTTAAATTGTTGATAGCAGTTTTAAATTGTTGATAGCAGTGGACATGTAGACGAAAATCAATTTTTTAAAGGTACAAATATCTTGTTCTCTATAAACATTCGATTTGAGAGATAACCTTTCCTAGAACATTATCTTATCGTTAAATTATATATTGAATTATTATGATACTGCTATCTTGTATCTCGTGGCAGAAATATGCCACCATACCCAAAGCATTGTATGTTTATAGGAATATCCTCTCCGACCCCCCCCCCCCCCCCTCCCCCAGCTACTTATTCTCCTAAGTGTTCGATTATTTGCCAAGTCGACTAATGCCGGAAAGATTGTGTTCTGCTGTCGGGGATTGCACCTGTGATCCATTAACAGAGAGTCGACGCACCACCAACTACGCGGGCATAAATTTGTGTACAATGTCCTAGGACTTTTCTTACTAAAATACTCTCTGAGATAGTTTCATTTTATCATATAACAACATTACTGAGCGTTCATTTATTTAATGATTGAACGTGCAGAAATATCACGATTTCCTCTTTTAAATGACGTCGTGATCACGTCATTTGAGGAGTGATCCTACTAAAGTGTATGATGTAGAGGATATTAAATGAGTGGTCGTGGAATACTGAATTTATTAAACGAGTCATCTATAAACAGATAAAAACGAGGCTAGGCCGAGTTTTTATCTATTTAAAGATGACGAGTTTGATAAAATATGTATTTCATTAGCACAAATTTTATATTCTATTTATAATATGACCCGAATTTTGCAAAAAATCGTCAAAAATCTTGAAATTAAAAGTTTCTATTTTCTGCGAAACTTATAACGCCTTTTACAAGTGGCGTCACAATATACAATTATGACGCTGTTACAAAATAGCGTTGCTATTAGCTCCGAGCATAGTTATTCCAACAGTGTATATATAAAAAAAAATCAACGGGTTTATTTCATTCCCGCGACGTAAGTCATATCATAAAAGGATATCTGTGATGAATGTTCGCTATACACTGTAATGGCATCTTCGCAATCCAAGGGTTCTAGCTCCAATAGGTTCCTTATGTTAGTAAGGAACATAGTGGAGCAAGAACCTTTGGCTTGCGAAGATGAATGCAATGGTTACTACGTGAGAAATTATGTCTAATGCATACCTTCTCTGGGGTTTCATTAGTTCTTCTAGGAATTCTTTTTCGTCTATGTACCCGCTCTTGTCTTTATCCAAATCCTTCATCATTTGCTGCGGAAGAAAAACAAGAGCATAACAAGAGCCTACGGTTGCCTACGCCCGGCTGTTGAGGGCTGGATGGTGACAAAAAATCAAAGTCGAAAAAGGGGCATAATCTGTACAAAATACATCTACAGTTATTGTCCTTGGCATAATAGGTTGCTCTTTTGACGGTGAACATGTGTGTCGAGTTTCAAGTGAATGCCTTCAGTAGAACAAGAGATATCACAAATTGTCAGTTTTCGCGCGACGACGACGACACCAAGATTATAGCAATACCTCGGGTTTTCTCCGAAAACAGCCGGGCTAAAAAAGACAAGTATAACGAGGCCATATTAAGTTGAACCTGACCTTTATACACAATAAACAATACGGTTACAATTCCAATGATACTTTGGCATGTGGCGACCAGGTATGTACGTTCCGTTTCACTGTACTAAAAGCAGGTATGTGTGGACTTAATAGTATTTCGCTATAAAGGACACCTAGTCATGAAGCAGACGAGTCAATTTCAAACAATTGTTCCTGCTTGTGTGCGACTGTGAGAGGGCATTCCATCTTACTTCCAATGAATACAAGATGTGTTTGTGAAACAAAAATTCCCCCGTAACATCATTCTTTTTCGTAATGTTGACCTTGACAAATGACCTTGACCTTTAGCATGACCTTGACACTACAGGAGTACATCACTGAGATCTTTCAACATGCAAATTATCAGAAAGGGTATCTATAATATGCTTGAATAAACTGAACAATGTTTTTTTTTGGTAAAGTTTTAGAGTTATTTGACCTTAATCGATGACCTTGACCTTGTCACATGACTTTGGTACCAGCAGATGCGTATCATTGAAATCTATCATCATGCCAAATATGATCCTTGCATCTTGAAAAGGCTTGAAGATATTGGCAATGTTAAGTTTATTAGTTAAGTTTTTGAGTTTTTGACCTTGATAGATGACATCGACCTTGTCGCATGACCTTAACTTTGATATCAGCAGATGCATTTCATTGAGATCGATCATCACGCCAAATATGAGCCTTGGGTCTTGAAATGGCTCTAAGAAATAAGCAATGATTTGTGCTTTTTTATTAAGTTTTTGAGTTATTTGAGTTTACCTTGACAGATGAACTTGACACATGACCTTGACTTTAATATCAGCAGATGCAGATCATTGAGATCTATCATCATACCATATACGAGCCTTGCATCTTGAATAGGCTTGAAGATATTGGCAATGTTGAGTTTTTAGGTTTTGCAGACAGACAGACGGACGAACGGACGGACAGACAGACAGACGGACAATGGTAAAACAATATGCCCCCGATATTTCGATACGGGGCATAAAAACATAAATTGCATTAAAAGAAGTTTAATTATTATTTTAAGAAATGCGCGGCAACAACGTCATAGCATATGTCATCAGATACATATTTCGCTAGTGTATTTTCTTTAAGCAAGGCAAGTTTATATTAGCTTTTAATGGCATATTATTAAAATATTACCAAAACATCTAGCCCATCTGATAAAGTATACCATTCTTCGCTGCATTTTATAACTTTGTCACATATCCGTATCAAAATGGCAATTATAGTACAAATTTGCATATGGCAAAGTTTTTAGCATCCGGAATTTCAGTATTATTTTTAGTATTGGAAACACTCGGCTTGGTCTCTTTTTGGAAAAGTATAACTGCATCATGGTCGTTTTGATTGGCTAATAAAGGTTTAAACATTTATCATTAATATTCATAGAAAAGACGTATCATTAGCGTATTGTCCAAGGGATGAGAATGCAGATAACATATGGGCTCCGAGGATTAATACCAGTAGCTAGATTGTAAACGCAGGTGATCGTTAATAATCAGAGACTTAGCATTTTAAGTTATAATAACAGATTCGAAAATAAGGCGAAAATAAGATCGCAAAAGAATCACGTGTAAACTTACAAACACGTCCCAACCGTCACCAGCAAGCCAATCCCACAGCTCCGCCAAAGTCAACTTCATATCCTCACCAGCCTTCTCTCTAAATATACTTTGTAGCTCCTCCTTGGTTTTGAAAATCTTAGTTTGGGACTGCGACATGATTTCTGTCTGTCAAATGTAGAAATAACTTGCTTGTTTGCACGATGTTCAAAGGTTATGGGCCCATAATTGTTCCGGAACGTTTCGGAAGTAATGAGCTTTAATAGTGTTAATCGAGGTTTCCTAATGATTTCATTAGGAAACCTCGGTCAACATTGTGAAAGATCATGTGTTCCGAAATATTGCGGAACTATTACATATCGACCACCTTAAACGATACCTTCAACTGTATCGCAGTTACATCGACGCGAGTGTTGCAGCTACCCCTGATTCCCTGTCGTTTCCGACACCAGTTAAATCCGCACGATTTCATCCGAGCTGCCCATCCCACTAAGTTGTTATACTTATCATTGTACGGGGACAAGTGGCGCGCGTTACTATTTTTGATCGCAGACGGCGGTGCATATCCTTCTAAACAATTGTTTCTCACCTACTGATGGATAAACGTTTATTATGTGGTTAAAGCAGCTGGGATCGAAGAAAGGAGAAATACCAGAAAGTCATTTATAGAATCTCAGCTACATTACTGAACAGGAGCCCAAGAGGGCCTGTATCGCTTCAGCGGATTTAAATTCTTCGGATATGATAATGAGCTATTAAAATACAAAGCAAAATTTTTCGCTATTGTTATGGGAGACCACTCTCACCTCTGTCTTGCATAGCTTCGTTGGTTTAAATACAACGTCTGGCACCTGCGTCAGAGAAGATCTTCTTTGGCTCAGTGGCTAGCGCA
Organism: Fragum whitleyi; assembly: GCA_948146395.1. NCBI lineage: Eukaryota > Metazoa > Mollusca > Bivalvia > Cardiida > Cardiidae > Fragum > Fragum whitleyi. The sequence continues at coordinate 19,914,860 of OX411551.1, read as the reverse complement.
TGCGACTTGTATAACAATTATTTGAATATTGTTGTCCCCGTGTGGGTTCGAAATTGGCCAAATGATTTGAAATGAGAACATTTTTAAAGACTGGAAAGTGAAAATAAGCTTCGCCGGTCATGTCCTTATTTTTTTGGTCAATCAACATGTTTAAACAACTCAATTACATGGTCACCCAAGGAACATTCACGCCGAGTTCATTGTAATTGGCCAGATGGTTTGGGAGTACAAGATTTTTACGATTTTAAAGTTGAAATAGCCCCGCCCTGTCATGTTCTATGAGTATGGAGTCCATTGGCCTCCAAAACTATGAAATAAAGGAGTCAAAGCTTAAAGTAAGAAGTTTGAATTTCATATTGTGGGGAACTTTGTTACAAGCAATTTCTTCCTTTTTTTTCAAATTTCTCCTTCAAAAGAGATGGTTTTCTTTCGAAATTCTACTAGTTACAAGAAAATGTTATCTAAATAATTTCGATAGTGAACAAGGTGTAAGTCTTTGACGAGAATTTAAAAAAGACACTGTCCCTGGTATTGATTGATTATTATGTTTGTTGAACTATTCTTGAATAAACCAGGGAGTCCATGGGACCCCTAAATTACAAAATAAAGGAGTCCCAACATATCGGACTCCCTTTCATGTCGAACCCTGTCTTAAGTGAAAATAAGCCACACCTTGCTACCCAAAATTCTGAATTTAGAAGAGGGTCGCCTCATGGAACATTTCTACTAAGTTTTGTTAAAAATCTGCCCATTTGGTGTAGGATGAGAAGATATTTAAAGAAAGATTTAGGCACGCACGGACGGGCGCTCGTCGAATAAACTGTCATGACAATAGCTCGCTGGCCTTCGGCCAATGGGGCTGAAAATTTTTAAAATCGAAGTTAATGACCATTAAACAAGAAAACAAATAAATGTAGGATGTAAGTTTACCCGAGCCGGGAATGAATTCAAGACCCAATCAATTGGTGTTGGACGTGTTGCAGTTAAAACATCGCGACATTGACACTCACTGTGATCAAAACCATTCAATATCACTCTCTCGGCGATCCATTAATTCATTCCAAACACATTCGAATCGATCAAAAACAATCCGAAACTATTCGATTTTTTTTTTCAAAATCGTTCAAATAGATCAACATATAGTTCAAATCGATCAAGTTATTCTACAATTTTATTGGCTGGTGTTGAATTAAAAGTGTCCGATTGGTCCACAAAGAACACAAACAGAAAATTACGTGCATTTTCTAAAGGTAATTTTTAAAATCTACTCATCATACTCATTCAATTTCTTTCCAAAATCATGCATCTTGTCAATGCCACGATGTTGTTAACTGTAGCTGTTAAAAAATATAATAGAAATAAATAAAATGGATCCATATATAGAAAACACATTTTCCGTATACTGCCTTTTCGCATGACGGTTTACGCTATTGCATTTGAGACAGTAGTTTTTTTGTTTGTTTTTTTGTTATCACAAATATAAATCTTTTTCTGCATTAAAAGTCATTTCAAATGCAATTTCGATGTAATGCTCACTTGCATTTGTTCTGTATAAATTTGATCCGGGTAGTGAGGCGCGTCGGGGCGTGCAGACAAAATGTCTTCTTTGCTCGAAATCAAAATTCTGCCGGATCGAGCAGACCTTTGTTAACTCAAGGGCAAAGTGAATTCAGCCTTGCGTTCAGAATGACAAAATGGTGCGACCAGTTAGCCAATCAAAGCCGCTTTGCACGTGCACTTGCGTGCAAAAGGGAGTATGATAAGCAAACTGTTTGTACCGTTTTGGCATTCTGAACGCAGGGTAGCTAACGTCACATTCCTCAAAAATGTTGCTTGTTACACAAAATGATATGAGCCTGTATGTGACATTTCCATCAATTTGGAATGTTCATGAGAAGCAAACGTTGATAAGTGTAGACATCCACATATTGTAAATATAAAGTAACCTGATGGTCTACTGAAACTTTGAGATTTTATCTATCCTCTAAGTGCATAGTGAAGACACTGGCCAGACTGTGCAGATGCTTGGAAATCTCATGCACAGGCTGTAATAAAACACAAACTACAGAATAAATAATAATTTAAGCCTTCCGAGATTATATGTTATTGATAGATTTGAATTTAAAGGGGAAAGATACGATAATATTTAGCTAAAATGGGGAGGGGGTAACATTATACTGTTTCACGTGGAAATTCTGAACTTAGAAAATAATGCATATTGAAAAAAATGTAATACGATTCCTACTGAAAGCAAAATGTGTCTTTCTGTAACTATACCTTGCAGTCATCTAAGCTGTTTTGATGAGTCAATTTCCGATAGAAAATAGATAATAGTAGGTTTTCATAGTAAAACAATTTAATTACTAAAGAAATAAGCCATCCATATTGTTTTGGCTGTTCATTTTAAAAATCAAAGAAATCGCCAATGCAAATGGAACAAAATGAAATTATGAAATGCACCAAAACCTTGTGGCATTTTAATTGTCTAGTATTAATTCTCAAGATAAAACTAAAAATAATCCAATTTCTATTTTCCGGAGTAGGATTACTTAAGATACATTTTAAGAAAAAATATGGTATTACTCTATAAAAAAGAAACTTGAGCCCATCGACTGAGATTCAATGTATAATCTAGCTAATTTTGCTAAATTGTGAGAAGAAACAGAGGAGAAACACTCAACAACATAAATAACGCTTCACTCAAATTAAGTTTAACTTTTTCTATAATCTAAAGTTTGGAAGTATCGCTTAACCAAAATAAATGATAACCAACTACTGATTTGTGACATACATACGCATTGAAAAGTTACAAACTCACAGAGACGACAGCGAAATCTTGAAATCAGAGTCAATTTTCATTGCTCATATTTTATATCAGTCAATAGCGCATGAGTTCATGCTCGTTAAGAATTTCTGACATGTATCTGACATGTGGAAATCATACTATCTATTTGATCTGCATACTGTCTCAATTTGACTCAAAACCTTAGGTTTCGAGCTCTGTTTTGGGACTCTCATTGCAAGCTCGTTTCCGATATGCTCGATTTTGAGAAAAGTCCGGTAGGCGAAAGATTAGACATTGATATAATTTTAAGATGTTTTTCGCAAAGAAATTCCATAATGTCATGAAAGTAATGGACAAGATCGACTTGCTTACAAGGGTCTACCTATGGCTATTGATTCAATACTCGGCTCAGATATGTCATATTTGTGGTTCACTGTCTTCCCTAAAAAAAAAACAAGGTTAAAATATTGACCTACATCTTCGCTAGCCAAGGATGATGACCATTACGTGTTCTATTCTATGTGAAAAGAACACTTAGTGAGCTTCACTCTTAGCTAGCGAAGAGAATTGACCTAGTAAGTAAAGAATATCCGGTCATATCGCGTTGCAATGTAGCCTCCGAGAGTTGTTGAAATGGTCGTTTTAACCTTACAATGGTCGACGTATGACCCCTTATGGCAGTTGCAATTGTCCCTGATTTAATCACGTTAATCGATCAGTTCAATGTGACTATGTTGCGATGATGTTTTTTTATTCATTTTTACGCAAGCGCAAAACCGGAAGACTGATTTATCTGATTAAAATCGACACGGTTTTTCATTATCACCTTTATATGTTTTATTACTTCACTAAGGTAGAATTATTTGTCATGGAATGGTGATTCGTCGTTTTTGTTGTTCTGCATACATTAAAAAAGAGTGCCAGGGGATCAACATAGGCCGCAACGGAAACATGTTAAACAAAAGCCAAAGCTAAACGACGCAGCGAAATATCACAAAATTAGGGGAACAACATAGGCCGCAACGTGAACATTTTAAACATAAGCCCAAGCTCAACGACACAGGGAAATATCACAAAATTGCGATGAAGTGCGCATGATCATAAGAAATGGACTAACCTACGAACAGAAAGACGCACGGGCAGATGGAGAAGATTACATCAATATATGATCACCTCCCGCGGTTTGTATAAGTATATATAATATTGTATAAATAGTAATATACATGTATAACTTAAATTTTAACTTCACCTAGATATTTTTTCTACGTTTTTGGTAATTTTCCAGTTATCAGTAAAATAAATCTTCCTCCAGCGATTATATTTAACAATTATTTTGTAATTTGAACTTGATGCATCACTTCGTATCGCTTAATTGGTAACTTTACCGAGGACACCGAGGATTAATCAAACACCGATTTATTTCAAATGCTAAGTGACATGAAGTGTTATGGAGATTAATTTTATTTACACAACATAATTAATTTAACAATAATATATAAAATATCAATAAATATAACACTTACATTAACAATTATTGAAAAACGAAACGTTCCCCGAAAGTAGAGATCTGTGAACCTACCATTTCGCACTCGGGAGTTTATTTATTTATTTTTTGGTCTATGCAATGTAAACGTCAAAAAACAACGTAAACTTACTCTATTTTTTTTTAAAGGTGTTAATTCAAGCCTTCGCCTATTTTAGCCCATATGACATACATGTATATTCATACTGATTGGTAAATCTTTAAACAGCTTTCATAACAAGATCATTTGATGTTGTATTGCTCTTGTATGGATGAATACCATTTCACAGTCTATTTATTACCAAAAAAGGTATTTGATGTTCAATTATAGAATCCTTGATTCGTTTACATTAGCGTTTTTCAATTCACACTTTTTACCAATATATACCAAGATATTTCTTTATCATTCCTTTTTTATTCCCCCGTATCAAAAGGTCGAGGGCACATTCTGTTTTTTATACGCCGCCGGAGGCGGACGTATATTGGCGTCATCTTCTCCGTCTGTCCGTCCGTCAGTCCGTCCGTCCGTCCGTCCACTTTTCTTGTCAACGCAACTCCTCCTAAACTTCTGGCTGGATCTTCTTGAAACTTGGTCAATGTTATCATCTCAATTGGTAGATGTGCATGAAGGAAGGATTTTACGGTTCGTTGATTTTTGCCTGAGTTATGCCCCTTGATAACTTAGTTTCTGGGTCCACTTTTCTTGTCAACGCAACTCCTCCTAAGTTTCTGGCTGGATCTTCTTGAAACTTGGTCAATGTTATCACCTCAATTGGTAGATGTGCATGAAGGAAGGATTTTACGGTTCGTTGATTTTTGCCTGAGTTATGCCCCTTGATAACTTAGTCTCTGGGTCGACTTTTCTTGTCAACGCAACTCCTTCACTAGTTACTGGCTGGATCTACTTGAAACTTGGTCAATGTAATCACCTCAATTGGTAGATGTGCATGAAGGAAGGATTTTACGGTTCGTTGATTTTTGCCTGAGTTATGCCCCTTAAAAACTTAGTCGCTGGGTCCATTTTTCTTGTCAACGCAACTCCTCCTAAGTTTCTGGCTGGATCTTCTTGAAACTTGGTCAATGTTATCACCTCAATTGGTAGATGTGCATGAAGGGAGGATTTTATGGTTCATTGATTTTTGCCTGAGTTATGCCCCTTAAAAACTTAGTCTCTGGGGCTTATTTCCTCAGTTATCCCCCCTTAAAATTTAGTCTCTGGGGCTTATTGAAATTGCAGCCTTGTGAATGCAACTCTTCCTAAGCTTCTGGCTGGATCTAAATGAAACTTGGTGGATGTTATAACTGAAATTGGTAGATGAGCATGAAGTAAGGATTTTATGGTTCATTAATTTTACACTAAATTATGCTCCCTTAAAACGTAGTAGCTAGGGCTTATTGAAATTGTAGCCTTTTGAACACAACTAATCCTTACTTTTTTGTCATTATTTAAATGAAACTTGGTCAATGTCATCACCATAATTTGTAGATGTACATTGATCAAGGATTTTATGGCTCATTTATTTCCCTGAATTATGCCCCCTTAAAACTTAGTGCCTGGGGCTTATTGAAATTGCAGCCTTGTGAAGGCATCTCCTCCAAACTTTTTGTCTTGATTTAAATGAAACTTGGTCATTTTCAATTTGGTTCTGTCAAAATAAGTAGTGTCTACAATTATTTTCGTGAAACAGCAGCAAAGTGGCGGCGTATTTTGTGACGATGGCACTCTTGTCTGTTACTCTGCTTGTCCGAAGAAAAACTCTAACGCTGGCTATAACTTTTGAATGATTTGTATTAAAGCCTTCATATTTCACATGATGATTGCTTGGGACAAGACCTTTCTGTTGATACCATGCTCAAGGTCATGTGAATTTCTAAAGTCAAGCTCGTCTGTCAAGGTCAAGGCTAATTTTTCAAGGTCACGCTTTTTAACATAAAAACTTTAACATTGGCCATAACTTTGATTGGTAAGTGTTACAGCATACATATTTCACATGATGATTGCTTGGGACAAGACATTTTTAAATGCACTATCATTGGGGTCATATGTCAAGGTCATCGCATTTTCAAGGCCAAATTTGTAAAATGAAAATTAACTTTCACCATTCGTTGGACTTGGCTTTTATATTTCACATGTGCATTACTCATGACAAGACCTGTACAGGCATAACAAAGTCAAGGCCATTGGTCACGGTCTTTTTGTCAAGGGTACTCATAAATGGCATTAAAATCTTTATTATGGAAAAAAATCCTTATGTAATTTGCCAGTTTTATATCTTACCAATTTCCATTGTTCATAATTGCCATTGCAAAGTTATAAAAATTATGTCAACCTATGGAAATCCTCAGATATACGTAATTGCGTTATCGATATATACAGTTGGTAGTGGATTTTGAAAAAAATCGAAAAGAAAAAAAATTGGGAGGAATAACAATGTGATAAAATTGTTATTGTTTTATGGAATATCAGTTCGCCCTCGTTGCGTCGTGTTTGAGCATTTTCGCTTCATTTCCAAAAAAAAAAAAAAAAAAAAAAATCTTGCGTTTGTAAGGCAAAGACATTACATTTATTCTCCGTATTACGGCCCATTTCCAGAAAAATCATGTAGACGGGACATTTAAGTTCTTATTTAAAAGAAAATGAAATCGGTTTGGCATTTTTTGAAAGCCCGTGACATGAACTTACAGGACAAGAAAAAATAAAGTCAATGACAATAGAGTTTTCTTGTTATCACGCTCTATATTGGTGTCAAATACCACTTTTTGTCTGTAGATGATCGGGGGTACCCTACTAAATGTCTTTATTTTGTTACATTTAAAGATACTTTAGCAACATGCAAGAGATGTCTATTTTGCTTATATGAAAAGGCAATGAAAAATAATCAAACATGTTTGAAATTGTTCAAGTATATGAAAAATCACTACAGATATGGTGTAGACGATTTCCACAACAGATTCATAACGGTATCTTTTCAGAGAGAAACCGGACTTAAAAACTTTGTAAGGGGCATTCTAAATAGTTAATTTACAAAAGTAAGTATGTAGTAAACGAAAGAAATCCGCCTGAATGGGATGTTAAAATTCATACGCCAATGGTAGGAGGCGTTTGAAGCTAATCAAGAATTTTCAAAAATTTACAACAGATACACAACGGCTTTTACTGCTCATTGGTGATAGAAAACGATGTTTCTAACCTGACAACGCATATGTTTAGAAAGACATCGACTAGGTGATTCAGAAAAAGTAATTCTTATAACTCCATCTTCAGTTGTATTCATGAGAGTTACCTTGAAATCATAAACGACTGATACGTAACAAACGACGGATACGTTATGCTAATGTTTTCATTTTAAGTTTGAAACAACATAACTAACATTGAAATATGACAGAGTCTTGTTTTTTATGCTTTACTATGATGTTAGTCTAGTTGCACCCCAATGAATGTTCCTGAGTGTTCATTTAACAGATAAAAGGTCTATGGAGTTTGATAAAGATCGAGCTGTTAAACTACCTAGGATCTTTACGGTTTAAATTTGTCTATAAACCCTCTTCGTCTGATAACTGATATTTTCATATTTTTTCTACATGGTGACATGTAACTAAAAATTAATAACTTATTTGATATTTGTATATTAAAGGGAATATTGTCCGTAGTTTGCCATCGTTAGTAACTGTCAAAAGTAGTGACGTATAAGTTTCGTGAGAAAAGGTCCCTATTATATTCAGTTATTCAGTTATATGCGGTATAATTATACATATTTTGTATCTAATTTGTTGCGTGTAATTTTCCGTTTTTATCTGTATTTCAAAATGCATGTATACTGTGTTCCTTCCATTTTAAACTTAAATTATCCAAAAAATAAAATATCATTTGTCTGAGCTTGAAATCTCCGAATAAAACTATCGAGACCCCTGAATAGTCAATTAGAATGCTTAAGCTTATCGAGGATAGTCATTCAGTGTTTTATTGATTAATGATAAATGAAAAAGGGCCTTGCCAATTGAATATATTTGTTCATCTTGTGCGTTTAATATGAATGAGTAATTATTCCGATCTATCCTTGTCAATAGGCCGACATGGTCCATCGTAAATAAATAGTTTGGTTAGGAAACAAAGTAAATCTCAGCTAATGTAATGTTCAGTCGCGTAATTCCTTGTAGAAATGTACCATGAACATCATTTTTCTGAGAATCTAGGTAAGAAAGTAGGTGTTTTGAACTAAGCATTCTGACATCAGCATACTGACAATGTTCACTATTTTTCGCAGTCCCGGTATGCTGTGCTCAGCAATATTAAAAAAATTAAGCAGAACTAAGAAGATGCAATTCACAAACAAACTTATCGTGGGTTTTTGATTTTCAAATCATCGTTAATGCAGCTTTATTGAAGATGTAGTTACTACGTTTCCGAGTCAAGCCGCCAAAAGATAATTTCTCATAGAGTCCTTTAGAGATATATGTCACTAGAAACCAAACATTTACCTAGAGCTTAAAAGGCTAACGTTGGAATCATCAGAAATATTCTAAAATGTTCAACCATGTAACCTTATTGTAAAAGGAAATAACAGCTTTAATTAACAAATCAAATACCTCTTGTTGCAAAAAGACCATCCTGCAAATAACATAGGGTCAGTATTTGAAGAGATTTTATGAAGCACTGTCATATCCGATCAGAAATGTGGAAGAAAATTAAATATAGGTTTGAAGTTTGGAAGAATTTATTTGCCCTTTCGTATAATCTTTCAAAAGCAATAAGTTAAGTCCAAACACAGTAAGCCCCTGCAATTACTACATAAACAATGTATTAAGATCTTTCGCCTTGCGCTAGCAAATGATATTGCAACGGCCCATTTGTCTATGAATATTTTACGAATGTGTCAGCTTTAATTATTTCTCATTTCTGAAATTAAACATTGATTATTTTCTAGAACTGTTACAAGAAAAATCGCTGAAGCACATGTTTGTTGTTTTTTAATATAAGTTAAATAATACAAATATTTGATTTGACCTGCCAAATATTTGTGTGTGTGTGTGTGGGGGGGGGGGGTTGAAAAACAGTTTTAGCAATTTATTTATATCGTTTTTAAAATCGTACTGCATAGAATTCTATGATTGAAAACACACTAAGTACTACGCTTGTCAAAACTCTGAAAAAAAGATAAGGACGTCTGAAAGTTGTATAGATATCCACGGGGCTTACAAGGTACAGTATAGATTTTTGTTTGTTATCTAAAAGATATTTCCAATTACACAAAATGGGATCATCGGCCAAAGCCTTTCAAAATTTGGCAATGTTAACTTTTGAAAAAAAGATATTCTAAAGATAGCGCCTCTCCACTTTCTTTAAATTATGATGACAAAAACAAAGACATGTGATGCATAAAATCTTGCAGTCGAAACCCTGTTCAAATAGGTGACAGGGATACTGTTGGTAAATACAAAGAGTTTCAAGCCATTCTGTGAATATATTTCAGAGTTAAAGGACATTTAAATTCTTGAAGGGGTAGAACATATTCATACGGTAAAGGAATCTTATCTTTGTTTCTATTCACTAAGCAACGCAATTAATTGATAACACAATATCAAAAGGTGTTAGAATAAGTTGAAACATCATTTATAAATCTTCATTAATTTCAATATCACATTCCGGAATTAACAAAAAAGGACAGATACGTTACAATTTTTCCATTAAAGAGGAGAAATAACATAAAGAAAATATTGGTCAGAGTGGAAAAGCTTTCATTCTAATCAGAAATAATGACCACCAGTGTACAATTTAAGATAAAATTATGCTTTATATATTCAAAGAGTATCGTTTATGAATTAAGATGCAAATGTTTTATTGATTTTGTCTAATAAAACACAAATTTCATGTACGAAATATTAAGCAATTTTCAAATAGTCAATTTCCTGGACATGACTTGTATAGAATTATGAGATATAAGATATCAAATTTCAATTAGATCATTAATAACGGCTTGTACCCTACATGCACACAAAGCGGCAAGCAAATGTATGTCATTACGTATCTGTCTCGTGAATTAGGGTGGGTAAATATATAATCACATAACTCCGTTATACATGCATAGTAAACGAAAATTATCTACCACCATAGTCTCGAAACACTCCCTTTCGAAATAAAACAGAATTCATTGAGATTTGAAGACATGACATGACACAAAATAACATGTGAAATAGGGCCGTTATACGGAGAGTGGACGATTAATTAGTCTTGTCAACAACATAATTTAATAAGAATATTTACTGATTGCATGAGGTGGGATTAAGGCCTTATCCTTTTTATGAACGCATAGTGAAGAAACTGGTCAGCCTGTACAGAAGCGCAGACTGGCCAGAGGGTTTGCTTATCCAACATGTAAAGTTGTTGGAAATGATACGCACAGGCTTATTTTTAGTTTGTACTTTCTCAAAATATTTCCTGTTAAAAAGGCGTCCCATTTGAAAACAACTTTTAGGTTAGGAAAATTATTAATGGGTGATCAAAACGATAACATACCTTTAGAGTAAAAGTAATATAACCGTATCAAGTTGTACGAAGGTGTGAACAAAATAGTAAGGTTATTATATATATATTTATATAGAGATGCTACGACTCAATGGTTCCTAAAATTATAAGCGAGACCTATTTTCGGTAGCTTCAAAGCTATTGTAGTATTTATTTAAAAAAACACTCACACTTAATCCTTTCCTATACAAGACAAGTCTTGCGTTTAGGATGACAAAACGGTGCAAACAGTTTGCAAATTATACCCCACTTTGCACGTGCACTCACGTGCAAAGTGGCGTAATATTGGCATACAGTTTGCAAAGTTTTGCATATTGTTCGCCAGGCGTGATTTTACGTCACTCCGATTTTATACTTTGGAAAATATTGCGGGAAAAGAAGAAATAATTTAATATCTCCATCGAAAGAATATTTTCTACCATAAAATACGATAGAAATTTCAATGTTCGCCCATATTTTATTGTCATCGCCTTACACCTTTTTTCAATTTGGATACCGTAAGTCTAGAACTTAAAAAAAGGTAAACGAATTGTATGTATTTCATAAATATTTATTTTCTCTTCATACGCATGTCCGATCGTAGTTGGGCCGCCACCATAGCGCAGTTGGTTAGGCATAAGACTTCTTAATCTGGAAGTCGTGGATTCGATACCCGATGGCGGCAAATTTTCTTTCCGACGTTTGTCTCTCACCAATGGGTAGATAATCGTAAACCTATGTGAGATAGCAGTCGGAGGCTAGGAAAGGGTGTAATGGTAGTACAGGTGAAAGAAATACCAGGAATCCATTGTTAGGTGCTCTGGCCGCCGCGATATAACTGCGAAATTGTTGAAAGCGGTTTAACACCGATCGTAGTAATTCGGTTCGGATAAAGGCGTCTGACTAGGTATTGCTTTCAGTGTAATTCAAAAGTCCATGCCCGTACGCGAATGGTATAATTATCATTATTTTATTACTATGATCGAGACCTGTTCGTCTTCGGCACTCCATACTCTTTCCCCCAATAAAGGAAGACATTTGAACAAGAAACGTAAAAGTTTGAAAACATATATTCAGAAATTTAACAATTTTGAACATCTCCAAGCTCGTTCCTGTAGTATTCGTGTTGTCCGTAAATACAACGGGTACGAGGACAGCTACAGTTAGTGACATTGTGAAATTGACATTCATCTCAATCAAAACCATTCTAAACCGCTCACCCAACACTCCATTCATTCATACTAAACACTCACTCAAACAATCAAAATCGCTCCAAACTAAAAAAAAAAAAAAAAAAAAAAAAAAAAAAAAAAAAAAATAGAGAGAGAATCCACAACGTCATTCAAGATAAATAAAGCTAAGAAAAATCGCGATTTCACTCACAAAATTCATATTGGAAGCGTCTGATAGGTTCTTGAAGAAAAGGGAAGCTAATTATAGAACTTGTATACATATTTTATTAGAGGGAGGTCATCAATATCGCTAATTTTGTTCATCTTGAACAAAATTTGCGGTATTGGATTACCTCCCATTAAATTTACTCAAAAACTTGCTCCACACACTCATTCAATTTCACTCCAATATCATTCCAAAATCATTCGATGTGTCAATTGCACGATGTTGTTAAATGTAACCTATTAGCAAATCTGCATTCGAATTTCAGCTTTCCAAATGTAACGAAGCAAGCCCTTGCTATTTCAGAACCTTGATTATATTGTAAATTTTAGGAGGCATTTTAAAAGCATGAATGAGCCTGTAAATGCAAACGAGCTGTTAAAATGAGAAGATTCTGATAATCAGTTCATCATATCTTTTTTAATTGTTTGTATTCAAACCATCATAAGCAAAACAACAACATCGCGAAATTGACTAGGTGATAGATTTTGGAATGATTTTGGAATGAAATTAAATGAGTATGATGAGTGAGTTTTTGGTGAAATTAAAAGAATGTAATCCAATATCGCTTATTTGGTTCAAAATAAACCCATTAATTGTAGAAACACACATTTACACAATTTATGGTGCAATCGTTGCCATCTTCTCTACCCCAGATATTTTTCTTTTTCGAGCGACAGAACATTATATTTTCATAAATTCTGATTTTATCATCAGATAATAGGATACTTTGTTAAATGGTGTAATATTCGCGTTGATTTACGACATGTTATATAAATGCATCCCGTCAAAAGAAATCTGACTATCTGAGAAAGAAGACATTTTATATGAACGGGGCACTTTCGACGAAAACAAACTTTTGAAAAGGAGATTTGCTACGATATAGGTCTAGTAGAGTATGAAAAAAAAAAAAAAACACTTTAGGTCTGTAACGTGGAATCATTTTGGTATCATGGTGATAAGTCATTCGGAACGTCACTCGGCCATTTCCGTAAACTGCAACAGACCTAGGATGTATGTAAGGCGGATAGGCATGTAACGAAATTGTGCATTTTGTTAGGCGGAAACAGTGTAAGAAAAACTAGCGCAGAAACCACTGGCGCTATTTTTAGATTTAGAACTTTTACAGTAAGTAACGGCTGAAAAATCTTAATTTTTGAGAATGACGAATCATTCTCAAAAATTAAGATTTTTTCAGCCGTTACTTAAGAATTTAAAGATATTTATATAAGAATACGATGGTTTCACGTCAGTGACTTACGCGAGTAGCGTTGGCGACGTCGCATGTTTTCACTCAAAGTTTCGAGGGCTAATGCCTTTTTAACTGACGTCATCGAGTTTTTCCAAGGTTTTCCCGTAGTTTTTAAAAATAGTCCGTCTATGTACATCTGAGGTTGATCGTGAGATTGGCCGAGTGGTGTTCCGAATGAAAGATAAGTATGAAGACTGGCTATTCTTCAGGGAAAAATGCGATGACCAATCCAACCAAAACAACTGTTACCGCCGAAGCGGCTAATGTTTACACCCGAAATACCTCTTCATTTATATATTTATCACATGCTTGTTGTTTGAATTATCGAAACTGTAAATAGCCAAGGTCGCTCACGAACAATTTGTTCATTGCATAATACCTTAACAAGTGGCTGACAGTTGGGATAGCAAGCATCCTATCTGTGAAATGAATATCTTTGCTAATAATCACTTGACAATGCTGCTCATTTCGACCAGGAATCCATAGCCATCGACGTATCTCACTCAGTACATCATTCTTGACCATTTACTTTGCTATAAACAAAGCAACACCCATTTCTAAGGTACTACTCAATAAAGCATTTTTAAGATGACGTATGCTAGAATTTCTTTACAATAATTTTAGGTTTTATTGGTGAGATTATTCGAAAAAGCCATCTATATTCAGGAAAATCGTCTATTTTAGTTTTAATGGGAAAGGTCTGCAAATGATACTCCCACCATATAAAGTTTCGAATTTAAATTATCTATAATAAAGAAAATCTCAGACTTTTTACCAAATATTTTGATTTCTCACACCTTTAAAGTAAATATAGTCAAAATTCAAAGATACTTAAGATACACGCATTGTCAAATAGCATACACTTTTGTATGCAATACCTATCATATTTCATGCTGTTATCATTTTTCTTTGCACAATGCGTTCCAAATATGTTTTACAAATAATAAAATAGGATCGCCGAGGAGTTACAAAAGGTATATGTAAATTGCATGTTGACAAGCGAAAAAAAAAAGGAATCGATCATTATGAATATGATATATTAAATGTTGGTACCCCACATAATCTTGGGTGGGCGACTAACAGTTAGTTTCATCGTGAAATTGACATTCGCCTAAACTAAAACAATTATAAATCGCTCACTAAGCGCTCCATTTGTTCATTCCAAATGCTCATCAACTCTAACCATTACAACGCCCAATCTCATTGAAAAATATAGAATCAACAACGCCATATAAAATAAATTTGAATAAAGAAAATTCGTGATTTTTCTGACATATTTCAAATTGTAAGCATCTAATACGTTCTTGAAGAAATAGGAAGCTATCTACAGAACTTGTATGCATATTTAATTAAAGGGAGATAATCAATATCGCTAATTTTGTTCATCCTAAACAAAATTTGCGATATTGGATTACCTCCCATTAACTTCATTCAAAACTCGCTCCACACGCTCATTCAAATTTCATCCTTAGATAATTCTAAAATCATTTACCTTGTCGATTTCACGATGTTAACTGTTGTTGATGGATCGCTTGCCTCGCCTCTTGACCCCTGTTATGACACTACCCTCAACTATTTTCTAAAAAAAACGTTATGTACGAGGGATGTTCAATATTTATCCGGATTAGGTCAATTAATCATCACTGACTCATCGCAATGAGAAAACAGTATACCCATATCAATGGGACACTTTATATGATCAAACTCGCCAAAGCCTGAAGCAGTTGAACGATGTATATTCATTTCACGCGCAAACAAAAGTACATGGGTATTAGGTGGCGGCGCACAGTAAATGACGCTAGCGACGTTGTCGAGAATTGAGACATTTGGTGTTGTGTCACGACTCGTTATTCATGGAAGAAGGATGAATTCAGTGTTCCTTTAATTAAGCTGTGTTTTTATGGTTTGTATAAAGGTAAAATCGAATGGTGCGACATCAAAGTTCTCAGAAAGGTACCCCTTAGTTAATCGCCTACATCTTCCAGAGACTCGGCAATTGACGTCCCTACAGTTGCTTTGACATGTTCCTCTCTGTCCGTTCTACCTCTTATCGCACGTAGCACGGAGCACGGAAGCATCTTCACCGATGAAAATAAAGCATTTGGAAGAATGAAACATTCCCTTTCAGCGTGGCAAGTGATTGATTTATGTATTTCGTTATTTTGGTGGATAACGAATAGAATAATTAAAGATCAAAATTCCGAGCATTCAGTTGACGTCGTCTAAAACGTTCGGAAACACTTACCCCGCCGCATTTTAAACGAACCTTATAGAACCACTATACGGTCAAATTACTTCAAATTAAGAAAATGTATTTGCAATACTTATTTCAGCAACGCAATTAATTTTCAGATGTTTCAACAGTTAGAAAAGAAAGAATATTTACAAACGAAGACCAAATATGTGGATTATTTTATCTGCTGCGCCGGGTACTCGTTTCCATGACATTTTATATGGGCAGATGCACGCGCGCTATGTTCGATAACTATACCACTTTTACATAGCCATATGCAGATTGAAATCCGACAGCGAATGATACCAAATTTATTTTGATTGCTTCAAAAATAAAATTTTGCGAGGCAAAATCCGGTTAATTTTTGAACAACCCTCGTATATACACGTGTTAATCTGCAAAATATACATAAAACAGGATATGAAACACAGAGCATATCGCTGGGGAGCAATCCAAACATCGTAACTAGAGCTTAAACAAGCTGTAGTCACATTGACTAGGTCGCCTGTCCACGAAAACCATTGAATTTGATTGTTTGAATGGAGTTTAACGCCGCTTTCACCATACCTTCAGTTATATCGCGGCGGCTTGAGCACCTTACAATGAATTCCTGTTTTTTCTCATACCTGTACAACCATTACAATCTTTCCTAGCCTCCAGCTGCTATCTCATATATGTCTTCGCTTATTGACCTATTTGTGGGAGACAAATACCGCAAAGAATGAGTCCCACCATGGATCGAGTCCGAGACCTTAAGATTTACAGTCCGACGTGCTACCAACTGCGCTATGACGGCGGCCGAAAATCATTGAAACAAAATGATAGGATTGTTGGAGTTATACAGTAATTCACATAGAAAATGGTCGTTTTGATTGGTCAAAGGATTTTTGATATGATATAGCGATCTGTAAATTGCCAAAACTTAAGCTTATTCTGGTAGCCCAGATGGCCCCATTGTCTGAAGGAAGCGGTTTGGAGATCAAAATTACTGGAGTATCAATAGGCGAAACACTTTATAGCAAGTCCCAGATAACCAAGAAGTGAAATTTGGAGGGGGGGGGGGGCAGAGAGTTTAAGCAAATGCCTTTCCCCCATAGAAGCATGTAATGCGCATGGCTAGTATACTTAAAAGCTTTAGATTCCATGGAAATAATTCCAGTCGCTCTATAGTGAGTTAAACTTCTCATCTAAATCTAGCTGTAGTTTCAATCTTTATGTGGTCTACCAGCGATTTGAATTTATTGTTTTATGTTCTAACAAAAAAAAAAAAAAAATCATATTAAAGTGGCATTCGCTTACATTCATACGTAGTAATTTAGCAATTACTTTCATGACCCCATGAATAAAATAATGCGCATTTTGTGTATCTCTGTAATGAGCCTTTTTATCGAGACGGGGTCTTTTTTGATGCAACTTTATCGAACAATCTGTTTCACGTGACAGATTAAATATTAAAAGTTTATAAATTGGTTTACTTTTATGTTAGAAAAGTAGGTAACAGTTCATAAATGAAAGCTTCACAATCGGGAAGCTTCAGCTTTTCTGACGTAAAAAGTACCAACGTTCCAGCTAAAGATGACGTTGAGTATAACAAAGTCAACGAAACATTAACCCATGTCATGCTGAATAAATTTTGGCTAAAACTTCTCATCAAAATCAAAGGGCAAAAAGCACTGAAAGTACCAACTGCAGGTCATTTTCTATTTAAATCAAATCCATTGACAATTCTGGTTTTAAAAAGAGAAACAGGTGGTGTAGAATAACATCAGACTGCACATATGTGCAGGCTGATGTTTGTCTATAGCTCCTGACAAATCAGGAATATTCAAGGTTCAGTATGACAAGGGTTAAAACTTAAAGTATAATAATTTGATTACAAAAAGCGATGCAATGTACTCAAACTATAATTTATCCAAAAGATCTTCGTAGACGATCGGATTTGGCATTTAAAGAATTTTCTTTTTTCTACAAGAGTATTGACCAAAGTACAACCAAAAGCCGAATTACATTATACCTAAAAAATGACCCAAAATTGCAACCCTGTCCTCCGTTGTACCTTTCGGAATAACGGAATTTCAGATGTTCCGATTTTTTCTGTTTTTTTTTTTTTTTCATCACCTGTCAGGAAAACACACAAAAAACATATCTTTATATTTTTTTATTCAAAGTAGGTTGATGTCACTTTTAAAAGCATTTTTATTATTTCTTGGCAAGCTGAGCATCTACATGAACCTATGAGAACCTTCCATTTCACAGGCTTGGACTTCCTCAGCCAACTTAATTACTCCAATTAAGCCAAGATAATTACTCACAAGTATTGAGAGTTAAAAGAACATGTGAATTTCCGGATAAAAATGTTGTCTGTGGTGGAGTCGAACTGCCAATTCAGTCTTACAGTCTAACGCTCTATACCGAGATCTGAACATATTTATACGTACAAGCTTTCAAGAGCTTTTTCGATCGTGGATGGATCACATTTAAGATTGATAAAATATACTACTCAAAATTTGGTTAGGATCAATTTTTCTTTTAGGGATATTTTGCTGTAGACATATTGACCCATTTTTTTCTTTTACACGAAGAAATGTGAATATTCGGACTTGATGACCATGTAGCCAAAATATAGATTCGGCTTGTATTCTGTGCAAGAGGAGCTCGTGAAAAGGCATACCAGACCCCCCCCCCCCCCCCCTTATACGTGTTTCATTCAACCTTCTATCTTCAAGCACGTAAGTACATTTATCGAGCGTTTAATTAAGTTATCGCAAAGTTTACATTCAATTTCAATTTAATTTTTTCTGACATGCGTTTAAGGTGACAGCTTAGTTAAGATGAGATGAATAGGGGCATTAGCATGCTTATTTCTCAAAGACACGTTGCTAATGCCATTGGCGTTCCAGAGCGCTGTTTTCCAAATAAGAAATGGGTTTATAACGACTGGTAATGTTAGGCATTTGCATGCTTGGGGTCGAGAACCTCAACCAAAGAGGTTCAAGACCGATTTTTTGGTAGTTCAGAACTCCACGGCATTGAAAACGGCACATTGGCGGCCCTCAGGTACGTAAATGAGATCTTGAATGTTTACATTCGACCATACGCAGGTGTATTTGGTAAAAAAATCTTTCTAAAGGATGACATTGCGCGTGCACATAAAGCTAACACCACCAATCAATATTTCGAGCAAGCCACAATCGTCCGAATGCAATGGCCAGCTAGATCCCCTGATTTAAATCCTATAGAGCATGCTTGGGGCATGTTACATACAGCTGTTTCATCGCGTCCGGTGTACCCGTCATCGGTACAGGAGCTCAGATAGGCTCTTCTTGAAGAATGGGATCAAATTCCATAATATAAGATCAGGAGGCTTATCGATTTCGACACATTTTAAGAAACCGGGGAAAAATTGTGCATGTTGTAATTTTTCCAGCCTCCGCTTTATTTTTGATCCCGATTTGATGCCGATTTCGGTCTGGAAGCACCAAGACTCTACCGAAGGCGTTAGCTTTTCGACAAGAAAAATGTTTAGAAGAAGGTAAAAAAATATTTTCTGCTATCATAACAACACATAACCATGGCGCATTTGATGAAAATGTGCATGTAACAGAAAGTTAATATTTAGACAGGGACTTGCTTGAAATATATTAAGGTGTAGAATGATTTGAAATTTAGAAATGATTTCGCCTACATTATGCAAGACAAAATCTGGATGGTTATGAAGAAGCCTCGTATAAAGCGTAACATTTTGTTATACAGATAAACTAAATGATTTAAAATCGAAGATAATATTCTAAAGATATTGCCCATTTGCAATGCATTATATCAATGTAGATATTTTTTGCAATTTTACTGCAAATTTGTACTTATCGTAGACTTTATGAGATGCAACCAACTGTGCAACAGAACTAATTATGACCGAGTTACGGGAGAATGAACTTCTTTTTGACAAAGATGGAATTAGGGCGCTTTTCCCCCGATTTTCAAATGTCTTGCTTAAAAGAAAAATTCAGGATGCGGAAAAAGAATCGATCCAGAATAAGATTGCTCGGAAATCAACGCCTTCATTCGATGAGTTGCATTTACGTTGTATAACAGCTAATGGTTGCACCAATTCACAAAGTCACACTTCCGTTTTCATTTATATTAAACAATTATAATTGATTTTAATGTTGATCTAATTTGCATGTTATTCTGATTTTATCAATGCTGATTATACTGGGGGTGAAGCTTTAAACCTTTATCTAACTACGCCCGTAATAGCCCTTCGACAGGGGCTATAGAGAAAGACAAACACGCACATAAGTTTTTCAACAATTACAAATCGATGGGTCAATGCAACACTATTGTAAGTGCCTATCCATCCATCCATCCATCCATCCGCCCATCCATTCATCCATTCATCCATCCATTCATCCGTCCGTCTGCCTATCCATCCATCCATCCATCCATCTATCCATCCATCCATCCATCCATTCATCCATCCATTCATTCATTCATCTATCCATTCATCCGTCCGTCTGCCTATCCATCCATCCATCCATCCATCCATCCATCCATCCATCCATCCATCCATCCATCCATCCATCCATCCATCCATCCATCCATCCATCCATCCATCCATCCATCCATCCATCCATCCATCCATCCATCCATCCATCCATCCATCCATCCATCCATCCATCCATCCATTCATCCATCCATCCATCCATCCATCCACCCATCCATCCATCCATCCATCCAGCCAGCCATTCATCCATCCAATCATTCGTCCATCCATTCATCCGTCCGTCTGCCTATCCATCCGTCCGTCTTACAACTTTGCGACTCATATGGATACAAAACGATGATCGTTCTCAACGTAACGCCTTTTCTAGCTTCAACATTTGATACAAATTAAACATTTGATTGCGTCAGATTTTAGGTCATTGAAATAGGAAATTAAATCGGTCGAGCATGAAGTTGAGTGTTTCTAGTGAGTCCTTTAACTTTATAAAGGGTTTTGGTTTATAAATAACAATATACGATTTTTGTTCAATTTTTGGGTTTGTCTACTGAAAAAGAGCGTTCTTGGCCCAAGGTTATAAAACTTTCCTCAGGCTAAACTGAGAATTGTCTCAAATTTCAAATTTAAGTAAACGTATGAAATAAAAGAAAAGAAAATATTAATAAGTTGTTATTTATTACAATTTCTTAATATTATCTTTTATGTACATACATTAAAATGAGTATCATAACAGAATTACGGCTCTAATCTTATAATGAAATTTAAGAAAATTTTGATTGAGAATGAGAAAAGTTTTAAAACGTCGGGCCCTGATTCATCGAAACAAAAAAGATTATTCGTACCTTCGTGAATTAAGATATATCGCCTTTTTAGTGAAAGGTCGATTTTTATTTTATTGAATGAAAAGCAAAAAGCTATATTTTCACGAGTGGCGGAGCCACGATAAAAAATATAGCTTTTGTTGTTAAAAATATCTTTTTACGCAATAGCTATAAGCAACGTTCATGCTGGCGTCGTTTATTTCGCTCCGTTTAGTTTACGTCAGAGAGGGCGAAATAAACGAAAGAGGGAAATAAGTATTTTTGATCATTTAACTGGTTAGGCGATAAGTTTATTAAATGATTATCTACCGTTTTTCTCGATAATAAAACGAAAAGCATTACTGAAAATTTCAAAAGTAAGGGATAATCGTTGGTTTTGGTGTAAGATCGATTTATAACTCATTGAGTGAACAAAAAAGCAGTATATTCACGAGTGTCGGAGCCACGAGTGAATATATTGCTTTTGTTGTTCACTCAATGAAAAATTAATCGATCTTACTCGAAAACACATTTCTTTTAATGCATCAATGAGACAAAATTTGGAAATTTAAGGACACATTTTCTTACAACGCGTCATTTTGCACGTGATTGCCAAGCAACGTTCATGATGATGTCACTTTTTTGGCCTCGCTAAGATGACGTCAGATAGAATGAAATGAACGAGAGCGAGGAATAATTTTTGATAATTTCACTGGTAAGGCGTTTATGCGTCCATCAAATGATAATCTACCGTTGTTTCTCGATAACCATAATTTAGGAAAATTTTGTACACGCCTCTAATTCTGTATGCGTTTCAAAAACACCATTAAAAATTTCAAAATTAAAAAATCTTTGGGTGGTTTTAAAGCAAAAAAGACGAAATGTTTTTATTCTCTTCTTTTATAATTTATGTATGTAATTTGTTCTGTTAGTTAGCTTGGTCTTTAATCCCGCTTAAAGCAGTATTCCAGTTAATTTCGATGGCATGTGTACAGTTAACAACATCGTGAAATTGACAAAACGAATGAGTTTGGAATGATTTTAGAATGAAATTGGATGAGTGTGTGGAGCGATTTTTGAGTGAAATGAATGGGAGGTAATCAAATATCGCTAATTTTGTACATCCTGATTACCCCCCTTTATTAAAATATACATATAAGTTCTATAGATAGCTTTCCATTTCTTCAAGAACCTATTAGACGTTTACAATTTTGAATGATGTCAGTGAAATCGCGATTTGTCTCTGTCAAAATTTATTTTTAGTGACGTTTTTGATTAACTGAAGTATCTGCAATAAGCGGTCAAACCCAGCAACGCTCCAAAGTTCACAAAAATGGCATTTTACCAATCAAAATATTATTTTTTCGGCAAAACCAAAGTGGCCGTTTAGAAATTCCTTTCGGTTTATATCGATCTGAACACACGTGAAATATAATGTGTCGTTCAACTCAGAAATCAAAATGATACAATGTACAACGGTTTATCAAAAGTTCGACATTCCTGTCAGACTCAGCTGAAGTTACGAGGTTTTGGTAGTCTAACGAGATAAAATGTCCTCTGTTGTACGTCACGCAAAACCTTTAGGTTTTATAATACAATGATGATAAACTTATAAACGAAAGTTTCCAACATAATTTTGACGAAGAGAAAATTTATGTCACTCTCATGCCTTGCACTGACAGGTTAAAGAGGCAATAGCAAATCTGTTCACTGCTGTGTTTGCTGTGTTTCACTCCCGTCACTGAAATACTAAAAAAACATATAGGATAAAGTTAACAACATCGCGAAATTGAGAAGGTGAGTGATTTTGGAATGATTTAGGAATTAAGGTGGCAATGGACAGCGGCCTCCCGACTCTATAAACCGGAAGTGGGTTTTCGTTTATTTTACGGCTCTTTTTGCGCGTTGTTTAAAAAGACCGGTTTTCGTAAGATTCTACTTATGGAAATAACGTAGAATAATGATGGTAAAACTTCACAATTTAGCTTCTTTTCAACATTTGATATGAATTGAATGACTGGATCATTAAATTTAACAATAAAAATGCGTTAAAACCGTCATTCGATTAGGAGGGAACACCGAAAAATAACGAAAAACTTTGTTATTTGCATAGAAAGGTATGCTGAATTTTTTACCAAATAAAGGAAAAATGTGGATTATAAACATATCGGAAAATAAGAAAAAAACATTGGGTAATTTCTTTAAAAGATAGGTTTTTGTGGCATTTTTACCTAGTAAAATTACAAAAATTAGTGCATTTTTTAAATTTTGAAAGCAAATTGTGCAAATGTAATTGATCAAAGAGAAATTTTCTTGTCAATTGCCATTGTGTACATGTATAAGGTCTATCAAAATGTATTTGTTTTATAGCTATAACTTAGTACAGGGTTTATACTAGACCTAAAATGAATATAACCGTTTTACTGAAAAATGGCATATACCACTCAAGGGCAGATAACTCTAGCATGAAAACGAGCGTGGAAAGGTACCTTCAAATTTTGATATAATGACTACACAATGTTAATCTACAACATATGTGATCAAAAGAAAAATTCATTAGGCGGAAAAAAAAGACGCCATGTGTCCATTGCTACCTTAAATTGAATGAGTGTACTGAGTGAGTTTTGAGTGAATTTGATGGGAGGTAATCCAGTATCGCAAATTTTGTTGAGGATGAACAAAATTAGCTATATTGATTACCTCCCTTTAATAAAATTTGAATACACTGTCTATAGATAGCTTCCTATTTCTTCAAGAACCTAATAGACGCAAAATTTGAATTATGTCAATGAAATCGCGATTTTTATCTATCCAAATTTATTTTGAATGACGTTGTTTATTCGATATTTTTTAATGGGTTTGAGCGTTTTTTAATGTTTTGAGTGAGAATTTGGAATGAATGAATGGAGCACTGAGTGATCGATTTAGAATGGTTTTGATTGGGGCGAATGTCACTTTTACGCTTTAACTAACTGTAATTGTTTTAGTGTAAGATCGATAAAGTATAAATCTGCCTCGTATATTCGTACAATGCTAATAGGTTTTGGTTTTATTTCTCAATATATTTAAATCTCGTTGCTAAAAGATATCAAGCCATTTTAAATTGATTGATTTGTCCATAAAGATACACAAACAGAAAAGTGCGTATGTTTTCTAATAGGGGGGGGGGGTAATAGTTATCGCTAATTTTGTTCATCTTGAACCAAATTAGCGATATTGGATTACCTCCCTTTAATTTCACTAAAAACACGCTCCACAAAATATTCATTTTCATTCCAAAATCATTCCACAACCAAACAACTTTTGGAGGTACATCCGATATACCTCTACATTTATATGTTTTACCTATCGAAACTGTAACAACTTGTTCATTGCATAATGTTTTGGACAATATACGAAGGCCTATCCATAATTTCAGTATAAGCCATGATGGTTATCCGGGATCTTTCAGACCTATTACTTTGACTAAAGTAACATCTTCTTACTCATTTTCTTTTATTTTAACACTCGTCCCAAGATGGAAGCACGTGCTACAGGGCGTCACGTGACCTGCCCCTAGCACGTCTGTTCATGGCAAATCTAGATTCCCGTAAATATTGGTAGTAATGGAACGTATTTTCCGAATTTTGCGCTTGCGAGAACCATCATGTTGGATTATCTTGGCCATAGCAACGTTTTAGAGGGATTCATTAAAAAATCCTTTTCCACATAACAACTTCACTTTTGTCTCCCGGTGCGTCATTAAGGAAAAGTATCATTCAAGGCCGTTTCTGTCGCGGGCGTTTTCTCTTTGCGCCACAAATAAGTTAAACGGTTTAAATAATTGCGAATTTATCCTTATTGAGTTTACTTTTCTATCTGAAGTAATATGAAATATTCCGAGATTATTAGAAAATTTCACTTACAAAAACTAAATTTGACAATTGACGTTCTTAAGGTAAAATAGACAAATTACGCTGCTTTTTTCAATATTTCCTCCCAAGACAAGTACTTTTTCGTTAGATGTGAAGTAACGATAAGATGTAAATAGAAAATCTTCTCTTCGACTTAATTTTATTACAATTCACATCACTTTTTACCCTTACCATTGTTGTATCAATGTAACACGCAAAATACTTGTGTTTACCTTTTTTCAAAATGTGTGGACGTCTTGGTAAATTTTGTTTTGAAATATATGGGCCAAATGTAAAATGCCTACTATTGGTTTGTTTTGATTTGAAAATCGGTTACACTCGTGAAATTCAGTCGAATTTGCTCGATAATTTACATAAAAAAAATAGTTTCATTATTTCAATGGTACTTATCCCATTTAAAAAGAAATTTCCTTTAAGATAAGGGTTTTTTTTATCAAGGCGAGTCCTTTGCTTAATATGCGCACGCCGTACGCACCGAGAAAGGTTTGTTGTTTAGTCAAGCCAAATTATGTTTCCATGCATTTACGCATATTGGACTAGTAAAATAGTTCACGAAATTATTGATGGGCCCTAGTACATACATTTCACAAGTGAATGGCAGTTGACATCCGAGGGGGTTAGATATTTTTGGGGTCAGGGGGCAAGCAACCTATCTTCGGAATAGATTAATATCTTTGCTAATAATCAAGTGATAATGCTGTTCATTTCGGCCAGGAATTCACAGCCATCGACGTATCTCACTCATTATATCATTCTTGACCATTTACTTTGCTTTAAAAAAAGCAACACCAAATTCTACGGTACTGCTCAATAAAGCATTATTAGGATGACGTATGCTCGAGTTTCTTAACAATAATTTTAGGATTTATTGGTGAGATTTTTCGTCTATGTTATTAGCAAAAGTCATCTGAATTCAGGAAAAATCGTCTATTTTAGTTTTAATGGGAAAGGTCTACAAATGATACTCCCACCATAAAAAGTTTCGAATTTAAATTCTCTAATAATAAAGACAATCTCAGACTTTTTAACAAATGTTTTGATTTCTCACACCTTTAGTGTAAACATACTCAAAATTCAAAGATACTTCAGATGCACGCATTGTTAAATAGCATACACTTTTGTAATGTCGGGATGTCGGAAAATGATGGGAAATGTCGAAGTTCTACAGTAATTCTCATTATCAATGACCGTTTTGATTTTTGATTGGCGATAGCGATCTGTTATTTGTCAAAACTTATTCGTTTCTTAGTAGCCCAGATGACCTAATGGCCTGAAGGAAGTGGAATTGAGCTCCTAACCACCCGGTTGTATCGATACGCAACATACTTAATATCAGCAGAATTGGGTGTAAGTTAGTGTAAGCCAATACCTTCTCTCATAGAAGCATGTAATGCACTTGACTAGAATGCGTGAAATTGACTTAAAAGCTTTAGATTCCACAGAATTCATTCCAATCGCTCTAAAGTGAATTAAACTTATGATCTAAATCTAGCTGTAGCTTTGATCTTTATGTGGTCGACCAGCGATTTGAATTTTGTATTTCATGTTCTCACAAAAAAAAAAAAAAAAAAAACGTAACAAAATTGCATTCGCTTTCATTCAGACGTTTTGAATTAGCATTTAGTTTCATATCCCCATGAATAAAAAAGGCACATTTTATTTATCTCTGAAATTGCCCCTTTTATGGAGACGGGGTCTTTTTGGTGCAACTTTATCGACCAATCTGTTTCACGTGATAGAATAAATATTAAAGTTTATAAATCGGTTTTCATTTTATGTCAGAAAAGTAGGTAACAGGTTATTGCTCGTCATTTACAAATGAAAGCTTCACAACGCAAACGGAAACCTCCTGCTATTCTACAGAAAAGACCTCGAGAATAACACGGGCGCTTCAAAGAAAGCGCATCGTTTCGCGCGTGGGTTCCGTTTCGTAAAAAGCACCAACGTTCCTGCTAAAGATGGCGTTGAGTAAAACAAAGTCAATGAAAGATTAAAACTTGAAGTATTATAATTTGATCACAAAAAGCGGTATAAAGCAAATTATGATTTATCCAAAGGTTCTACGTAGACGATCGGATTTGGCATTAAAAGAATTTGAACAAGTGCGTGACATTTCAAACAATTTCAAATGTGCGCAAAGCAAAGACTCTGACCAGCCTGTGCATCCGCACAGTCTGACCAGAGTCTTCACTATGCGATTAGTAGATAGATAAGGTCTCAAAGTATATGTAGACAATCAGGTGACTTTATATTTACAGTATGATGCTGTCTACGTTGCTCAATGTTAACACCTCGCCAACATTTCAAATTGTTGGAAATGTTACGCACTGGCTCATTTTCTTATTTCTTCAATAGTATTGACCAAAGTACAACCAGAAGCCGAATTACATATACATAAAAATGACCCCAAATTACAACACTTACGTCCGTAGTACCTTTCGGAATAACAGAATTTCAGATGTTCCGAATGCTTCACGGTTTTCTTCTTGTTTTTGCCGCCGTCAAAGCGCAGTTGGTAGCGCGTCGGACTGTCAATCTAGAGTTCGCGGGTTCGATCCCCGACGGCGGCACTCATTTTTTCCGACTGTTTGTCTCTCAACAATGGGTTGATAATCGTAGACCTATGTGAGATAGCGGCTGGAGGCTAGGAAAGAATGTGGTGGTTGTACTGGTGAGAGAAATACCAGGGATCCATTGTTAGGTGCTCCAGCCGCCGGGATATAACTGAAATAATGTTGAAAGCGGCGTTAAACTCCATTCAATCAATCAATCAATCTTCTTGTTTTTGTTTTTTTATCACATTGAATCATTCGGACACGCCTGTAAAGAAAACAAACAAACCATATCTTTTTTATTCAAAGTAGGTTGACGTCACTTTTAAAATGTTTCTATTATTTCTGCACGACCTTAGAATCTTCATGAAACCATGAGTATCTTCATTGGACTACCTCAGCCAACTTAGATTATTACTCAACAAGTATTGAGAGTTAAAAGAACATGTGAATTTCCGGATAAAAATGTTGTCTGTGGTGGAGTCGAACTGCTAATTCAGTCTGACAGTTTAACGCTCTATACCGAGTTCTGAACATATTTATTCGTACAAGCTTTCAAGAGCTTTGTCGATCGTGGATGGATCAGATTTAAGATTGATAAAAAATATCCTACTCAAAATTCGGTTAATATCAATGTTTCTTCTAAGGATATTTTCCTGTAGACATATAAACCCATTTTTTTTTCTCTTACACGAAGAAGGGTAAACATTCGGACTTGATGACCCTGTGGCCAAAAGGTATAGGTAGATTTTGCGCAGTGAGCCGTAAAATCAACTTTTTACCGTTAGATTGTCGTGCCATTTGTTCGAAATAGATAAAACCAGGTTAAAATAATGCATTGAGAAAGTTTAAAGTTTACCTTTAAAACCAATGTTATTGCTTGTCGCAAATCATAAGGTTTACCCAAACATGTACTTTCACAATTTCATTGAAGGGGCCAGGTAAAATTCCTATCATTTTTTAATTTTACCCGATTTACCTGTGGTCATGGACTCGGCGCCTACGTCAGAGCTCAGTTTTGAAAATACACCAATAGATTCGGCATTTAAACCACGCTTGAAGCGAATCGGCCAATCAGGGAACAGTTTTTCAAAAGTATATATCACAGTTACAGCTCCGAGCGTTGTATTTACAGATATACGACGAAAGTGTGTCTTTCACGTGAATCTCGACAGGTCTTGAGGGTCGATTCATTTCAAAAAGATGACGACAATTTTATACAGCTCTTTTTCTAAAGACTTTTGACAGTCGCAAAAGTCCAAAGGATCTGAAAATGGTAATGGAGGTAGATTCATGAGTGATTTCAGCATATTCTTATTTGATTAGAGTAATATCACAGCGAGCTTTACTCTTTTTCATTATTTAGAGGTTCGGGTAAAAATACAGACAGAGTTAGCGAGTGCCTATTTCCCATGTACCACGGCTCTCGTTTTCTATCCTATACGTATACTATACACGAGGCATACACCCTAAAATGTGTTTCATTCAAAGCACATTGGCACATTTTTTGAGCTTTTAACATAGTTATCGCAACTTTAACATTCAGTTTTCATACTGATTTTATAGACATGCGTTTAAGGCGACATCTTAGTCAAGAAGAGATAAAAAGAGATGGAAATCATTAGGAAACCTCGGATAACACTATTAAAGTTCATTACTTTCGAAACATTCTACAACTATTTCTGGTCAACTACCTTAAGCGTAAATTATGTTATACGGATAACTAAAACGTAGAAAGAAAAATCTTAAGATATTGCCCATTTACAATGCATTATATCAATATGAATATTTTTTACAATTTTACTGCAAATTTGTACTTATCGTAGACTTTATGAGATGCAACCAACTGTGCAACAGAACTAATTATGACCGAGTTACGGGAGAATGAACTTCTTTTTGACAAAGATGGAATTAGGGCGCTTTTCCCCCGATTTTCAAATGTCTTGCTTAAAAGAAAAATTCAGGATGCGGAAAAAGAATCGATCCAGAATAAGATTGCTCGGAAATCAACGCCTTCATTCGATGAGTTGCATTTACGTTGTATAACAGCTAATGGTTGCACCAATACACAAAGTCACACTTCCGTTTTCATTTATATTTAATATTTTTAATTGATTTAAATGTTGGAGTAATTTGTATTTTATTCTGATTTAATCTATGCTGATAAGACTGAAGGAGAAGCTTTTAACCTTTATCAAACTGCACCCGTAATAGCCCTTCGACAGGGGTTATAGAGAAAGACAAACATGCACATAAGTTTTTCAACAATTACAAATCGATGGGTCAATGCAACACTATTGTAAGTGCCTATATATTTATAGGCACTTACAATAGTGCTGCATCGACCCCTCGAAATAGTAGTTGCAAGCCAGCTGGTAAAGATTTAGGTCAGACTGCTCATCTGGGCAGGGGGCCGCCGTCATAGCGCAGTTGGTAGCGCGTCGGGCTGTCAATCTAAAGGTCCCGGGTTCGATCCCCGACGGCGGCACTCATT